>OY728164.1:582540798-583165798 GCA_963277665.1 Viscum album | reverse complement strand
AATATTTTTTTGTTGTATAAGAAAGGAAAAAAATGATCTGGTCTAATTTATTGTCAGAGGAACTTGAAAAGATATATTAAAACATTGTGTTATTTTTTGACTGAAAATGTGTAATCCACTTAGTTAAAAATCAACTATTTAACTCAAGAATATAGAATATCAAGATGATGTATCATTTTGAATGAAATATTCTAGATGATTTGGTGTTATTCCTATGTAAAATTGGATTATTTAAAAATCTTGGTAACATGTTTTCTAAGGACATGTTTTGGGAAAGTTAGCAGAAATATTGTGTCTTAGTGGGACTTCGGTGTCCAAAAGTGAAAACAATGAGAACAACTTCTTTTTTGGAATGGAAGTGAATTGAAAATTTCCTAATTTCAAAGGAAGAATGAATCCTTGAAATAAGTCTACAAGTTATTTATTTTATGGAATATGAAGAATCCTCCCATGATTTTGGTCCCTTGAGTTCGAAAAGAGTGACTATAGAATGGACATTTTAGATCGTATGGAGTCTTGGAACAAACAAGATCGATGGAGGCATTATTTTTGAAGCCAGGGTAGGAAAATAGTGGAAGATGGACCTATGGAAGCTTAACCATAGTTTTACATCAAAATAAATCTCCATTTGAAAAGGTTATATGCGATTTATTTAGGGACATGTCAAGTGAGAAATTCTTGATGATAGAAGTTTAGAGAAAGACTTTTTATAGGTATAGGGACCTAGCCTCAAACATTACATAATATTGTAATAAGTTAATAATTCAAATTAGAGTATTTTATAGTTTATATTTTTAGATAAATAGGAAATAAATATTACATTACATATCAAATATTAAAATGTAGACACTTCTACTCAGTATCCATTTTAATCATAAAATAAAAACACATAAAATAAAACATGAATTAATTTCTTAATATAAAATATCTTGATTTATTGTTTTCTCTTACCCTGCCTTATACCCTATTAAAAACATTTCAAAAACTTGGGACGAGCATTAAAAGCCTAGTAAGGGTGATAACATAAAGAAAGATATCATTACACCACCAATAAATACAAAACATAAGATCATTCACACACCTCATCAAATCATAAGATTTATGAATAGAACATAGAAATAATAATTATTAATGTTAACTTGTGGCATCCATAACATAATTACCTTTTAGATCTCACATCTACATAGGGAGTTATGTTTGGAATACTTATTATAGTATATTCCTTAAATATATTAGGAGAAACAGTAATGTTTACCTCCTTCACATTACCCAATGCATTGGAGAGATATCTCGGTCCCACCCGCCCTAGGTTTATCATGGAACAACTTGTATATATAAACAATTACCATGAACCATAACATAAGCATAACACATGAACAAGAATAAATGAAAGATATCATTTCCACATTGCAATCACAATATAAGATTTTAATATATTGACATAATAAATCCATTATCAACCCCATTTTCAATACCAAAATACATAAAAGAATTTTATGGGATTTATTTTACTTTTAAAAAAATTACATCTTGTTAAGGAATCCATATACCAAATAATGCTCACAATGGCGGAATGGTCACTTTCACTGTGTACATTAAAATGAAACTATTTTTTTTTTCATTTAGTAAAATTCGTCATAGATAAAATAATCCCTTGTAATGAAATTAAAATTAAAATTTGGTTATACACAGTATAAAGAAAATTCATGTATAAATCAATATATGCCTCAAAGAAAAGATATTGACACGAAGTCCCTTACCTCATGGATGAATTGACTCGTTCGTTCTTAAATCTTTTGAATAATAAACTAATGTTAATTTATATATGCTTAATGAACATTTTTTCAAGTTTATTATTCCTTTTATATTACTTATTACCATGTTATAAAAATTTCACAATAATTTTTTTATAATAGTTGTTTTGTCGATATTTGGTAATTGAGTCAAAAACTGATCTTCTTATAATCACCATTTGTCAAGTTTGTCAAACGACCATTATCTATAGAATTATAATCATGATTTAGATATCATATATATCCTGTATATATATGTATTAATAATAGTTCACAACATTTGGAGATAAGAAATGAAATGCCCCGTTCATGGAGACAGTAATTCATACGTATGCCTGAACGCTAATTTTATAATCTCATATATAATTTCAGTAATACCAACCATTATATGATCCACGCAAGGCAGTGATGAGTCATATCACTTTTCAGGGGTGGTAGTACGCACTTTTTGAATTAAAACTATCATATTTACCCATTATGGAAACCATAATGGTATGATATAAATGAAACATACAGAAGAATAATGAAAATATAAACATAATATATATCGCATATAAATATAGTGACATCTTAATGTCAACCATTAGTGGCAGTAGGAGATAATTGAATAATTATCATTTTGTGAGGTAGTAGTTCTCCATCCAGAGATACGGTATGTTCATATCCATTAGATAAAGGTTTGTTAATGTTTAATTTGAATACTTATAATAAAAAAAATCTGAATTAATAATATATTTTTTATAATATAATGTAATAAAGAATGTTTAGGGGATAGAGAAGGAAAATAAAAGAAAATAACATGAGACAAGATGTTAACATTAAATTGAGTAACTCCATTTGGTTTGAACTAAAAGGTGTTCTTGAAGTGACTTCAATCTACATTAAGGATTATAGGTGGAAGATAAGGATTTTGGGAGCTTCTTGGTGTAGATTCTGGATGATATAAGAGTCTTGAGAGGAGTGAGTAATGGGTTTTAGGTGGTTTCCATTTAAAAGAGAGAGGAGGAACTCAATAACAAAGTTTGAATGTTTTATTTTATTATAAAATGATTTTTGGTTTCGAAAGGTACAAAACATATTTAATTCTATGATAAGGTAAATATATATCTAAATAAAATCATTAAATAATAATTGTACTTATTTTGGATATTTTTTAATCCTCATCTTTTTTGTTCAACCTTTTTTTATATTATTTAACTTTTACCATGTCCTCTTATATATTCATACTATATGGTAAATATATTTACAATAAAAAATGAAGTAACTCAAAATGGATCATTTATGAAATTTATAAAATTAATTAAGTCATTTGGCCGAATATTTTATTTTTAGGGTTGTTTTATCATTTATTAAAATATTAATTGTTTTAAAAAACACATTTATGTAAATTTAAAAATTATTCATATCAAGACTTTTAATAAAATCTATAAAAACTTGGTTCTTTCCAAAAAAACATCATTAATTAAAATATAACAAGTCTTTATTATCTCTAAAATTTTTGGATGGAATAAAAATTTCTAAATAAATTTATATTAATAATTATAATTACATTTATTTTAATCTTTTATTAATGAAGCAATTACTGAATCACATTTTTGTTAAAATTAAAATTATTTATTTAATGTTTCAAAAATATAAATAAAATACCATGATATAGGAAATTCTTTTACATTTCCCATTAATATATATCGTGGAATAGATCACTTATATAACCCCATATTCAATTGTTACACTAAAATATATATGTTTATGCTATTTTTGTCCTTGCATTAAATTAATTAATATAAAATGTCATTATCACTCCAAAGTGGCTCTATTGGGTCACCAAATCGACCAAAGGATTCCCATGGTTAGAAATGTATCAAAAAATAGTATTTGGACAAGTGTTAATATAATTTATTATTATTATAATAATATTTTTACCCTTATTTACTAGATTTTCCTTTTAACCATGTTAAATAAAATAATTAATGAAGATACTATTCATAATTATAAAAATAAAATTTACCTCTTTACACAATTTTTACTTCCAGACTCCAAATATGGAATCTTGTTTTCTAAATTCAAAACAAAAAAGTTATAGAAATTAATTTAAAAATAATTCTCAATGTAAAAAACCAAAATGTAAATTTTTATGATATAATAAATATCAAAAGATTGACATTTGTTTATATCCAATTGCAAAATGAAATTACACAAATGACTAACACTAGAATACTGATAACAATATAATCAAATTAAACTTTAAGAATCATGAATAAAGATAATCTAACCATATTAATAAATTAGATTAAAATGTATTTTTGAATTAAAATGCAATATTTTGCACGATTCATTAAAAAACGAATATTTTTAGAAAAATACCAAAATTTTATCCAAAGTAAATTTTGATGTCATGATTCCAAATAATTATTTTATTTTGACAAATATAACATATAAAAGAGGAAAAAAATAGATTTAAAAAAGGGTTCTCCACCATTAGGCAATATAATGACCTTTTAAATAATATTAGTATATTTGTGCTTAAAATTGTATTCATTCACATTTTATGCATCTAAATTTTATTAGATAAATGTAAAAACATTTAACAGAAATTTGTAATCATATTTTATTTATTTTTGTTCATTCACAACAATAAAGTGTATAGGTGTTAAAAACAATTTAAAATAATAAAAATATTATATAATTTTCGGTATTACTTAACGTTCTGTGCAATGTAAGATTTCAAAGAATCTCATTGTTGTGTATTGGGTAAAACATATTGCATAGTATCCCATTTAACATTAAATTAATATTTAATTCAAAAATAGTAATAAATATTAAAATTTCATATAGTTTATTAACCTAGGATGTTACATCCTTCCCTCATTTGGGAAATTATGTCCTCGCGATTTTAATCACATATAAAATAAATGGGTGTATTTATCCCTAATAATATTTTCAGATTCCAATGTTTCCTCCTAAACCATATAGTTTTTTTAACAAAATTATTAACTAATTATTACCTTATTTTGCAACAACTGCTCTCTGTGGTCATGAATCTGGATTGCTGTTTTTCATAAGAAAAATTGTCTTCCAACTGAACTACCTCTAACCTCAAATCATGATATAGATCCAGTACATACTTTCTCAACCTTGGAACATGAAAAACATTATGTACCTAGGATAAACTTTGAGGTAAATATACTCTACAGGAAACAGATCTAACATTTTCTATGATTTCATAAGGTCCAATTAACCTTGGACTCAATATTCCCTTCTGGGCAAAACACATCACACTCTTCGATGGAAAAACATTGAGAAAGACATGATCACCTAACACAAAATAAAGATCTTTCCCCCAATTATCCGCATAACTTCTTCTGCCTACTCTGAGCTGTTCTCATATAAATCTGAATCAACTAAACATTATTTTCCATTGTTTCTAACAATTCTGGTCCCATCAACTTCCTTTCACTTACTTCCTCCCAAAAATCTAGAGTTTCACACCAATTATCATATAATTCATCAAATTATGACATCTGCATACTGTAATGAAAACTTTTATTATAAAAAAATTCTTCCATAGAAAGATGTTGGTCCCAACATATCTGGTAATCCACTGAGAAAGCACGTAACATGTTATCCAGTGTCTGAATTGTTAATTATGACTGCCCATCTAATTGAGGATAAAAAGATGCACTAAAATTTAATTCAATACCCCATAACTTTTGAAGGACGTTCCAAATGTTAGAAGTAATCATGGGATCATGATTAGAAATAATGGAGTGGTGAACTCCATGAAACATAACTATCTCTTTAATATACAACTGTGAAAATTGATCTAGAGACAACGTATCTCAAATAGGAAGGAAATGTGTAGATTTAGTCAATCGATCAACAATAACCAAAATTTCATTATTATCTCAAGATGCCTTTTGTAATCCCACAATGAAGTCCATGGATATATTTTCCCATTTCCACTCAAGTACTCATAAGGTGTGAAGCATCCCATTTGGTAACTGTTACTCTACTTTAACCTATTGACAAATCAATCACTTCATATTAAGTCAGCAATATCCCTTTTCATTCGATCCCACCAATAATACTACCAATGATCTCTGTACATCATATTACTATTGGGATGAACTGGAAATTGGTAAAATAGAGCTTCACATAAAAAATTCATTCTTAAACTATAAATCATAAGGAAAAAATAATCTCTTCCCAACCCTCAAAACACAATCATTATAAATGTTAAATTCTGGTAACTTACGCTTCTGAACAAACTCTACATTTTTCTAAAACACACTGTGTTCTTTCTGTGCTTCCATAATTATGTATTCTAGGGATGATTTCACTGACACCTAAAACAAAACAGAGAAATATTCTACCCCAAAATCATCTATTCAAAGTTTATCAAAGCATTAATCAATGTATCATGTTCCAAATATATCATGGTTAATGTAGAATTTATTTTTTAAATCAATGTGTCAGCCACTTTATTTTCCTTCCTTAGATAGCAACGAATCATGAAATCATAATCCTGGATTCATTGCAGCCATCTCTTCTATCTCATGATCAATTATTTATGAGTGAATATATACTTCAAACATTTGCGGTCATTATTTATTTTACATTTTAATCTATACAGATGATGCCTACAAATTATTAAAGCAAAAATAATAGCATCTAATTCTATATCATGTGTTGGGTAATTTATATCATGAGGTTCAAATGATGTAAAGCATAAGAAATTACCTGATCATTATTTATAAGGGCACATGAATTTCCATTCAACGAATCATCATTGTAGATAACAAACTCGCCATTTCTAACAGGTAGTTCCAAATGTGGAGCATTCACCAATCTTCTTCTCAATTCTTGAAAACAATCATTAAATTCTTTTTTCCAGATGAACTTAATACCTTTTCAAGTTAACATAGTCATTGGGTTAAATAACCAAGAAAACATTTCTGCAAACCTCCTATAATAACTTGAAAAACCATAAAAACTATGGATCTAGCTTATATTTGTAGGTCATATCCATTAATCAACAACTTTTTTTTTCGCATGATCAATAGTTATTCCATTTTTTTATACAATGTGACCAAGGAATGAAATTTTTCGTAACCCAAACTCACACTTTCTGAATTTTCAGTACGGTTTATTTTCTTTTATGGTTCGAAATACAACCCTTAAATGACTTTCATGTTCCTTTTTAATTTTGGAAAAAACCAAAATATCATCAATAAAAAAACAACAACCTTATCCAAGAACTCACAGAAAATATTATGCATTAGATCCATGAATACAGTAGGTGTATTGGTTAACCCAAAAGGCATAAAAAATTCATATTGGCCATAAATAGTACGAAACATGGTCTACAGAATGTCTGCTTCCTTTACATTCAGCTGATAGTACCCCGACCTCAAGTCACACTTCGAAAAATACTGAGCTCCCAAGAGCTGATAAAACAAATAATTGATATGAGGAAAATGATGCAAGTTCTTAATAGTGATGTTATTCAAGGCTCTATAATCAATGAAAAGTCTCATTTAACTGTCTATCTTTTTATCAAAAAAGACAGGAGAACCCCATGCTGGTGTGCTAGGTCGAATAAAACCTTTATCTAATAACTCATAAAATTGTTTCCTTAACTCAAATAGTTCAATTTAAGAATATATATAAGGGGGTTTGGAAATTGTATTAGATTTTGGAACTTAGTTAACAGTAAATTCAACTTCCAACTTATGTATTGTTCTAGGAAAATCATTAGAAAAAACATCAAGATTCTCATTTACCACTAGCAGATCATTATTCTGAATAGTTCCATTGTTTTCAACAATATGGGAAAAGTAACATTAATTTCCATCTTTTACCAGTTTCTCATCTTCCTAATATGTTATCAAAATTAAGGGTTCATGTTTGTACAAAAACTAAAAATCATTCTTAAAATAAACCTCTCTAGCTCTATAGTCAATCATATAATGATAAACTGAAAGCCAATATATACATAAATAACATGAAATTCTACTAGAGGCAAAAAAATAATGTTGACAAGCAAATTATTTCTGCACACAAGGATAAGAAGGTTCTTATAATTTATTTTTGTTTCAACATTTCCTCCTGGAGTTTTTACCATATGTTTAGGATTAATATTTTGATATGGAATTCCAAATTTTCTAGAAAACTTCTCAAAAATAAAAAAATGTGTAGACCTTGAATAAAACAAAACATTATCCTAATCTCAATAAATAAACAGTGTACTTGATAATCCATCACTCTATGGCCTACCATTTTATGAAGTAGTTGGAAAAGATTTGAACACCCATTTTTTCATGTAGTCTAACTTCTTTCCCTCTGTTGGTTTCTTTATTGGACAATCATTTGTATAATGACCCATTTTAATTATCTTAAAATTATTTACTAAATGTAAATCTGATTTTTTCTTACCATTACCCTGATATTTTTCTATGAAATTACGAGCCTTATGTCATATTTTAACATATTGATAACACTTACCATAATTTAAGAGACATTCCCCAAATGGATTTTTACAACAATTTTCACAAAATGTAAACATCAGTTTATTACCATCAGTCATTTTTGAAGAGTTCATCCCATTCGTCTGCCACCTTGACCTCTTATTTTATTTCTTTTCAAAGAACACCTGATCATTGGAAAACTCCATTTATACTTTCACCACACATAGAAAAAAACTTCATAACTTTTGAACTCATAAAAAAATATATCCCTTTGAAACTATTTCTTAAATCCTGAGTAAAAGAAATTTATTTTACTATTAAGATCTTTTAAGAAATTTGGAGCATACCTTTCCTATCAAGTGAATTTTGATTCATATGTAGCCTTTGAGTGATCCTCCTACCTAATTCCACAAATTATTTTTCCATCCTAAGACAAACCACCTTAGGAAAATACTTCTCCAAAAATATACCTTTAAATTTATCCCAATAAAGAGCATCATTCTCATCATTATTCATGAAAATTTTCACCCTTAACCACCACTAATCGGCTTTACCTTCCAAAGGGTACACAAAGGGACTAACCTTTTGATGTTCTGAATACCCCATGACATCAAAAAATTCTTTTACAGTGCTTTTATCCACCCTTTAGCTTGCACATAATCAGATGATCCACAGAATTATAGGGGAAGTTTCCTTATGAAATGATCCACTAGTGACATGTTCATCAGTGGTTTATCTGGATGATCTCATGCATGGATACCACCACCATTTATAGCCTGAGTCAGCTGTTCAATCACTACATAAAACTATTCAGTTCCAATTGCTACCATCTCAGGTTGCTGATTTGGAAGGTTGTCTTCATCCTGATTTCGTCCCATCATAGTTGTCCTGTTTCCTCTGCGAAAAACCATTCCAAACACCAAAATATCTTAGGTGAAGCAACATGGAAATCTATAAATTCTATATCATATAAATATGACCATAAATTTATTTATGGATATTAATTTAACAATATCCAAACTCCTAATGTTATCTAAATCAACCTCTAAGTACCACTATAAGGAGTCAAACATATACAATACATAATCATGAATTAAGTTAATAATTCACATTAAGGATTTTTAAAATTTATAGTTTTAGAGAATTAGAACATTACTATTACATTCAATATCATATAGTACAAAGTAGACACTTCTACTCAGTATCCATTTTTTCATAAAATAAAAACTCTTAAAAGAAAATATGAATTCATTTCTGGATATAAATCTTCTTGAATTCTTCCTTTCTATTACCCTACCTTATACCCTGGGGAAACCTATCACAAACATGGGATAAGAATTAAAATCTTATTAAGGTTGATAAAATAATGAACTAAATCCTTATCCCACCAATAAATACAAAACAAATTTCTTTAACACACCTCATGAAATCATAAGATTACTATATAACACATATATATCATAAATCATAATGATAACTAGTAGAATCCATAACATACTTACATTCTAGCGCTAACAGCAATGCAGGGAGTTATGTTTGAAATAACTATCACAGTATATTCCCTAAATATCATTAGAGTGACATTAATTTTTATCTCTATCATGTTACACAATAAATTGGTGGTCTTTCTCTGGCTCACCCGCCTATGTTTTATCACGGAACCACCTGTATACATAAACAACTCCGAAGAATGATAACTTAATCACAACACATGAAGAAGAATAAAGGAATGATTACATTTCCACATTACAATCACAATAAAACATTTCAGAATAAGGACATAATAAATCCATTCTAAAATCATTTTCAATACCAAAATATGTAAACAAAGTATATAGTATTTAGTTTACTTTTAAAAACATTACATCTTGTTAAAAAATACAAATATCAAATAATGCTCGCGGCAGCGAAAAGGTAATTTTACCCACGTAGATTAAAAAGAAACATTATTTATTTCATTTATTAAAACAATTCATATATAAAATATTCTCTTTGAATTAAATTAAAATTTAAAGGGGGTTAAACACCATATGAAGGAAAATTGTGTATAAATCCATGTATGCCTTAATTAAAAGAGATTATTATAAAGTCCATTGCCTCATGTCCAATATGAGTTTTTCGTTCTTTAACCTCTTGAATAATAAACTAATGTTAATTTATACCTTCATAATAAACTATTTAAAGTATATTATACCTTTTAAAATACTTATTACCATGTTATAAATATTACATAATCATTTAAGTTAATAACAATCGTTTTGTCGATATTTGGAACTTGAGTAAAAAATGAACTTCATAAAATTAAAAGTTTTCCATGTGCTACAAATTACATTATCAATATATTTACTTTCATGATTTAATATCATATATATCCATTATATTTATTTATTTATAATATAACACAACATTTGAAGTTAAGAAATGAAATGCACCATTCATGGAGATGGTAGTTCATACGTACGTATGAGCACAAATTTCATTTATATTTCGTATTTAAGGGAATTAAAACATAATTATTACATAGTTATAATACAATTATAGTATAACATCTTTTATAATTTCATTAACTCTATCCTTTATACATTTCACGTATGGCGTGAACACGCCATATCACTTTGAGAGGGCTGTAGTCTGCACTTCCTCAAATAAATTTATCGTATTTACCCATTATGGAAACTATAAATGTATTATATAAATGAAAAATACATAAGCATAGAGACAATATAAATATAATATATATCACATATAAATATAGTTACATCTTAATGGATACCATATGAGGTGGTAAGAGATAATTTAACAATCATCATTTCATGACGTAGTAGTTCACCGTTGATAGAAACAATATGTTCGTATCCATTAGGTGGAGGTGTGTGGAAGTGTATTTAGAATAAATCACAGAAAAAGATACTAGTATATTTAGTATAATTTTTATTGTTATAAAATAATGGAATTAAGGGGGTTTAGGGGGTTAGATAAGGAAAAGAAAAAGGAATAACTTGAGAGAAGATGTTGCATTTAAATTGGGCAATTCCCTTTGGTTTGAACCAAAAGGCTTTCTTGAAGTTCCTTCAGCCTAAGTCAATGCTCCTAGAAGGAATATAAAGATGTGGGGATATTTTTTTAGTATATTATGGACTATCCAAAATTCCTGAGGGGTGTGAGTAATGAGTTAGAGGTGGTGGCCTTTTATAAGGGGGAGGAGTGGCTCTTTAAGAAAGATTGGAAGTATTATTTTTTTATAAAATTAATTTTTGTTTCAAAAGGACAAATACTAATTTAATTCTATGACAAGGTACATATAATTCTAATTAAAATCATACAATAATAATTGGACATGTTTTATATATTTTTTAATCCTTATCATTTTTATTTAACCCTTTGTGAACTTATTTAACTCTTACCATGTCCTCTTATATATTCATACTATATGGTTAATATATTTACAATAAAATGTTAATAGATCAAAAAAACCATTTACAACATTCTTTACATTATTTAATTAATTTGGTAGAATATTACATTTTTAAGATTATTTTATAATTTAATAAAATATAAATTTTTTTAAAAACTCATTTATTTCAATTTATAAATTATTTGTATCAAGAATTAAAAAAATCTATAAAAACTAGATTCATTAGAAACAACTTCATTATTTAATTAATAAAATTATATTATTATCTATAAAATTCGTGGATGGTTGAAAATGTTTCAAAATAAATTTATTCTAATAAATAAAGAAATTATTTATTTGAATCCGTTATTAATGAAGCAATTACCTCACCCCCATTGTGTTGAAATTAAATTAATTTATATAATGAAAAAAAATTATAAATAAAATAACATGATATAGGAAATATTCATAAATATACAATTAATATTTTTAGTTTAATATATCACTTATATAACCCCATATACAATTATTTTAATAAAATATATATGTTAGTGTCATTTTGGTCCTTACATTAAGTTAATTATTGTAAAATGTCTTTATCACACCAATGTGGCTCTATGGGGTCCCAAAATCAACCCAAGGATTCACATGGTTAGGAATGTATCATCCAATGGTATTAGGACACAAATTAGGATAATTAAATATTTTTATTATAATATTTTTTACTCCTATTTATCAGATTTACCCTTTAACCATGGTAAATAAAATATTTACTGAAGTTACTATTCATAATGTCTAAAAATAAATGATACCTATTTACAAAATTTTTACCTCTTTATTATAAATATGGAATCCATTTTTCCATATTAAAAACATAGATTTATTAGATATTAATTTAAAATTAAATCTTGTTGTCAAAACTGAAAAGGGTATTTTTAAGAAATAATAACTATCAAAATATTGACATTTGTTTATATCCAATTTCAAATTGAAATTACTTCCAATGACAAGAATTGGAATAAATGAAAAAATATAATCCAATAAAACATTAAAACATAATAAAAAGATAGTATAACTATATAAATAAATTTGATTAAAAAGCGGTTTGGAACTAAAATGCAGTATTTTTGACTATTCGTTAAAAAAATTAAAATTATCAGAATAATACCAAACTTTCATCCAAAGTATATATTGATTCCCAGATTCTAATTAAAAAAATTATTTTTTCAAATATAAGATATAAAAGTGACAAAAACTAGATTTAAAAAGGTTTCTCCATTAAAAAGAGGTAAATAGACCTTTTAAAGAATATAAGAGTATTTGTGCTTAGTATATTTTATTGAAAATATGTAAAACGATTTTACCCACATGTGTGATAATATTATTAGTAGTTTTATTCATTCTCTCCAAAACAACAACTATGCGTTAACTACTATTAAAAATAATAATATTATTATATTATTTTTCGGTATAAATCAAAGTTGTATGCAACGTACGATTTAAAAGAACCAAATTATTTCATATTTGGTATACCATCAAACATTGAATCCCCATTAAAGTAAAATTAATATTTAATTAAAAAATATAAACAAATATTAAAATTTCAAAATCATTATTTTCATGGGATGTTACAGTAGGTGTTCTTGGATGTTTCCATATTCTACATTTTTATAGATTAAATATTCCACCAAAATATATCATTTCATTTAGTGAATTATATAGGAAAATAAATTTTTCCATGATCATTGATTAAAACCCTAAGAACATCAAAAGGTAGTTGAACTAGTTTCATTAGATAGACCCAATTATAGATTGGTGGGCTGGGGTAACTTTTAATATGTACTTGTAATAACTCTTTATTCTTATATTAATTTAAATAAAGAATTAATGTTATATCATTGTCTAAGACTGCAGTTTAAACCATTTAGTATCTTCTTGTTGTTATAAAAGTGTGTGTGTGCTTCACTTCGATTCCTTGTTTGGAAATTCTTTTTTTGAGTGTGGTATGGAGATTAACATGGTGTTATGGCTTCGGTGAATTTGTCTTCTAAATTTTTTTACATCAAATTTTTAGGGTTCATCTGATAATTAAAAGTTCTGGACTTCATTCTTTTATTGATGTTATAGTTTTTTTCTACATGATCGATGAATTCATATCCAACACATTGAAACCTTGATGGTAAGTTAAGTGACCTTCAACATTCATTATGATGGGAATTCTAATCTTTTTCAGACTTTCTCTGCCTATATATCAACCTAAATATTTGATACTCATCCTCCCCCAACTCCTCCAAGAGTCAAATAATTTTAAAACACGTAGTGTTTAAGGAAATTTCAGTTCAATTCATAATTCGGTATATGGGACCATTACAATTCTATTTTAATATTTTCAATGAAAATGTGTTTAATGTTTTGTTAATGAGGTTCACTAAAAAAATACCACTTATGTTAATTAACAATATCCTTTAAGTATCTTTGTTGTATGTGTACAATGACACTACAATATTTATGTAATTCATCATCCATATACTTTATAATTTTTTATTTTTATGGAAAATATTTATGGATCAAACTCATCAATCATACCAGTATAGATCATGTGAGAGAAATCGGATAAATTAAATAAAACTGAACGTTTTTCTATAATCCTATGAATTTTAGTAAACTTATATTTGAATAAAACAACTAAAAATTAGCATATTTTTTCTCTTACATTATTTTATTCCTAATATAGTGTTATAAATAAATTAAAACACTTATTTAAATGCTAAATTTATGGGTCTCATTTTTCACAAGTCTAAGCCAACTATTTGTGCACCAGTCAGTTAAGAAAGTTAACTTATTCAATGTCACTTAATAAAATTTGAATTAAACTAGCCAAATTTTATTTTTAATATTTCATTTCTACACAGACAAAAAAAATCATATTTGAATAATTTTAATTAGAAAATTTGTTCACAAAAAATAAAATACTAAAATGATATGGGAATGAATTTAATTAAAAATATAACATCCTGATATGAAATAATTATCTAGAATTCATATAACAAACATGTTCATTGTAGTAAAAATAATAATATAGAATGAAAAATGTAATTTCATTTCCAAAATAATGTTGTTCCAATATGAAATTCCACAACATGAAGAGAACTCAGAACATAAATATTTAAAATTCCATTTGAACATTGTTCATGTCATCCACACAAATGAACCAACAATAATAATTAATTAAATAAAAACCATCACACATGGAATACCACTAACTTCAGTTAGACTCTTGAAATATCATTAACCTGGAACACGACATAAATTATGCCAAGGAAAATCACTAATTCTAGTCAAATATTACAATACACATGGACTGGATTCAAGGAAAACATTGAATTTCATATAGTTATCAGGAGACATTGATGACATAATCTAACTAGAGGATTCTAGAATAATGGTGGAGGGTTCAAGTTAGGGATTTTAGGAATAAATGTTGGTTGTGATATGGTTCACAGGGCCCGATACGGGCTTGTAATGGGAGCATAATGGGTAATTGAGTATATTATATGCACAAAGTCATACTAGTAGATGGTGGGTTGTGTGGAGGATATTAGTTTGACATTCAACATTGGGGGAACATGCTGGGACCTCCATGCTAGATTGGTGTTCTAGGGAATAGATTGTCCTTACAGCAAAAAATAGTCACTACAATACCAAAAAATGATGTGGTATAAAAACTCTCTATTGACTGTCATTTACATTTGGGATACCACAAAGGTGTAACCCAATTACTAATTTTCTCTTAGAGGATTTATCTCTATTATTATTTATTTTTCATTTCTCCATGGCATGAAATATATTCAAGGTATCATTTTTTCCTTTTTCCTCACATGCATGTGTGTCTATTCTCTTTCATGTAGGGCACCCCATTCTTCATTATCTCTAATGAAGATGAATGATGGATGTATGGGAAGTTAAGGATGGAGATTAATTGAAAGATGAAGATAGAGATGGATAATAAGGTTTAATCCCTAATAAATATCTCTCATGTCATGCGCATACATGAAAATAACTAGTTTTTCAAAATAAAAGTTATCATTTATTAATAATATTAATAATAGTTAAAGTAGTAGTAGTAGATGTTTTATTCGTAAAAATAATAATAATATAATTATTATTATTACCTTATAATGATAATGGAATAAAAATAAAAATAAAATCACACATGCACACACGCATGTACCAAGAGAAGTTTGAACATGAGGCCTCCTTGAGTCCCCATAGAACGCAACCACTACCTTGTGTAACATAGATAAAAATAACAGTTATATAATTATAACAATAATACGATATGATAATATTAAAAAAAATTACATGATATTATAAGATAAATATGCATATAATATTATAAGAAATGAACTATCAACATCTTATTATAGGTTATCTTTAGTTCATTATATATGCACAACACATAAGGCATAACAGATCATCCTAGTATTAATGGAAGACTATATTTAAAAATAGTATCTTTTTCTCCTTTGATAAAGCTAGATACACCACACCATATCTTATTTAATTCAAAACATCGACATACTATGGTGTGATATTCATGATGGTATATAGTTATTCATATAGAAATGTTTAATTGATAATTTTTTCATTGATGTCACTAATAACTATTTCTATTAATGATAATTTATAAGAGATGACATTATTTGTGTCCTTATTATTATTATTATTTACAAGAAAATATTATTTTAGTATTATCCACCAAATGAGTCTAACATTGATATCCAACTTTTCCCTAAAATACCACAGTGTGGAGTGATCCTTATGCACAATGATATTTGAGAACAATAAGTAAGAAAAAAAATTTAAATGATAAACAACTAGTAGATGATAAAATCCAATTGTTTTTTAGTATTAATGAGCATAATATATTTACAAATAGCTTAATAGATGAGTTTAAAGATCCTTTTTTTCCTTTATTCCATGTAAGAACCAACTAATCAGTCACATTCATATCACATTAGTTCAAAAGATTTCTCCCAATGTAGAAAAATCATAATTAGAAATTTTTATTGGTTTTCCCATAACAATTGAAATGAATTGTGACATTTTATCCCAAAATGGAATGTGGAATATTTTTATAATAAGGTATTACATGGTATAAAATATTAGATAAATCATTAATAAATCATCTATAGAATCCACTGTTCCCATGAAAACATTTGATAACAAGGATTGCTATAGGAATTTGTTATTAATAATTTTTTACCAATCTTGTGTTAGTCTACATTAATACCTTTTAATAAAATATAATATAACAAAATAATTTTACTATATACCATGAATTGATACTTATCCAAATTAATTACCAAATTATTTTCTTCGCATACTACCATACAAATTTCTAAATAATATAAATATCCATAACATGAATTTTCATCAACTCGGAATTCATCTATGAATATTTTTATGAAATATTTTAGAATGAACTATAATATTTCTCCGATGAAGTATTTTAACATGGATGGTGAATTTCACATTGCAATGGGAAATCACCAATATGAGAATACACCATTTGGATAATTGAACATGATTTTATCTTGATCTTATAGTGTAACCATGATTATATTATTCCCAACGGTCCAACAAAAAAGAAGTAATAATTTATTCTTATATTAATTTTATAATTTTATCAATGAAGGGTAGTGGGATGGTATACTTTCTTAAGGCATCATTCAATTTGTTGTAGTCAACAAACACTCTCCACCAAGTCACTATTCTACTAGAAAAAATTTTAATTTATCATTTTATACCATTTTGGCCCTACCATTCTTGGGAACAACATATAATGGGACTATAAAATGATAGTATGAGATATTAAGTATTAATGTTTTTCCAGAAAATCAATGACTTTATTATTTAAGTCTTTATTTATCTGAAGTGTTAAAAAAACTTTATTAATATAAGAAACCAGAATCAAATAGTACATATTCATGTGTATTAACACAAGAATTCAATTTTTTAATTCCTAAATATATTTTAGGTTTAAATTTATATAGTATTATTATATCATCCTTACATAAATAAATATTATATCACATAGTGAAAACATTCACCTTGTGTCTATTTTTCACCTAAAACAAAACTTTTAAGATATAACTAGTTATTTTTTCTTGGAATTTATTCATAATTTTCATATTGAAAATATCCTTATCCCTACGTAACATTAAAACCCTTTGAAAAACATTTTAAAACATTGGATGAGCACAAAAATCCTACTAAGGGATATATAGAAATAATGAAAGAAACATGTTATCTCTTGATTACATATAGAGTATTTTTAAAAATATATATATGGCCTTACAATAATTTTTTTACCCATTAAATAATATTTTCTATAAAAAACTTTTCCAAAAAAAATCATAATACATCTTAATGTAAAAAATAAACCTCTAAAATGTTCCTTTACAATCATGAAAAAAATATTAAATATTTTTCGAAAAAAATTATTACATTTCACCCTTATGATGTTGCATAAAAATTCTTTTAACCATAATATCATGAGTATTCAATTTGATTAATATCATAAAGAACATGGTTTTATATGAACATATCATTAATTTTTATTTGGCATAAATATTTACCATTGCATGAACATGAGTCAATAATTGCTTCCTCGACCACATAACATGGTGGAAGTATTCCCGTATGGTATAGGTTCACCCCTTAATTCAATATATAATGTCTCATAAGACAAAATCACCAACCAATTAATTGGATCACTATCTAAACAAACCCATCAATAACATTTTAAAAATTAATTTTTCCTTAAATTTGATTCAACATTAATGAATAAAAATAAAATTTACCAATTAAAATATCAATTTTTCATTTGAGAAAAGAACTTATGGAATATATTACCCCATCAAAGGAAGGATGAATAATCTATATATATATTTTAGAGACAAATATTAAAACAATAGAATAATTTCCTAACATTTCAGATAAAGATTGAAATATATATAGATAAGTTTCATAAAAATAAAAGAAAAGGGTCGTTTGGAAAGATTATTTACACCCATAAGAAAAACATTTACAAATTTAAAAATATCTATTCCATGTAAAAACATTTTCAAAATTTCTTAGAAAAAATAGAAAGTGATTTTTCAATGAATAAAACTAGGTATCTTATAAATAAATCAAAATATCAAATTATATTTTCAAATTATTTAAAATCCTTTATAGCCACTTATATTAAAATAAAACATTCATTTAATATTTTTTAATGAAATTCAAAACATTATCAAAAAAATATGTAAAAATATTCCTTTAAAAAACCTTCAAAATAAATTATAAATAGATATAATATATACATTACAATTAATTTATTTTTATACAAATATATTAATAACATTAATTTAATATTTTTTACTTGGATGAGAATGATTTTTAAAATATGTTTTTAAACCATAGAACCAATTTTCTGAAGTAAAGTGCTCATTATGAAGACCTTAAAATGATTAATTTTTAAAAAAATGAAAAAATTAAATAATGATAAAAAATGACCTTTAAGACCCATTTAATAATATATTAAAAATTTCTCAACATAGTTTACAGAACAAGAACATATGAGACAAGTTTCTGGAACTAAAACATTAAAAGAGGATTTTTAAAAGAAAGTCTTGTGCCTTGATTTTGACACATCATGCACATTCATTATATTCTAGATTAATAATATTAAGCTTATTATAAACTTTCTTAGCTTCATTTTTCATATCTATTATTCCTTTTTTTCCATGTTATAATCAATTACATAATAAATTAATTTCAAATCAGTTGTTTTGATGAAATTAGGCTCATTTGTCCAAAATGAATTTGGTACCTTGACTATGGTCCAAGAGGTAATTATTAAAAAATATCCATAATAATAATCGTGATATAATTATAATATTAATATATAAATTATAATTTTAAAACCAATCATGAAATAGGGTTATGAAAAATGGACCCTTTAAAATCACGGAGACAGTAGGTCATACGTACGCATGAGTAGAGTTTTTTTTCAAGGATAATTATGGGAAAAAGGTAAGTATTATTTTATATCTCCATAGTGATGATAATATAATGAATAAAATAATATTTTTTTAAATAATTTTATATATATCATATAGGATATGTGGTTATGAAAAATGAATCACATCTCTTTGTGGATGTGGTAATCCACACGTTTGCATGAATGATGCTATCGTTTTTCAATGAATGAAAAGGTAAAAAGATAAATGACATATTATCATTTTATAATGATAAATATTTCATTGATATAATATATATATATTTAATCCATTAACAAATATTTTTTTATGAGCAGGTGATGGGAAAAAATTTTAATCGGTTCGTGAGGTGGTATTCCACCATACACTCAAATGATGGGTTTGTGTACCATTTGATGGAAGATGATATTAATTTGGTTTATTAAATTAACATAATTAAAATTAACTATATTTAAGATATTTTTGTTGTTATTTCAATATGGTTAAATTTCATTTTTGGAGTTAGAATAAAAAATATAAGGAAAATGCATGGTAAATAATTATACCTCTTCATCAGATAAAATCTTAAGGTTTACACCAAAGGATTAAAAGGTTGATTTTATGATAAAAAAATGACCCTAGGTAATTGGGGGATTTTTGGAATGTATTTGGTCTAGTATTGGCTAAATAATGATTCTTTATGTGTAAGAAAATAAGAGTAGAGGATACCTTTAGACTGAGAGGAGAGGTTACTCTTAGGATTTAATAATGTATTAAATTAATATAAATAAATTTTCATGTCCATGTGACTAAAAATTTATATCATTTGAATATATGATATATATGTGTATAAATAATCTCATTAGAAAAAATTAGTCAATTTATGTATTGTTTTAACCCTTATCATTTTTAACCTGTGTTACCCTCTTTGGACAATTACTGCCCCAATAAAGTTTTTACTCTTTGGGGAGTCAATTTAGTTTCTAGAAAAGTAAAATTCGTCTATTAGTGGACCATATATGTTAATTATAAATAAATACCAGTAAATTGATATAATATTTTTTATTAAATAATTTTTAATAATTGAATGATGAATTATTTATTACATAGTATCATTAATGTCAATTTTGATAGTATTCGTTTAATTTGAAAATTAAAATCATGATTAAGATAGAATTAAAATATATAAATTTCGTGCATACCTATAATGTTATATTTATCTATGTAAATTTGAATCATAACAATTCATTAATATTACTATTGATGCCCACCAGTTGAGAATCAAAAAAAATCATAGAGGAAGAAATAAATGGATATGGGTATTATTTTCCCCAAAAAGAAAAATGAAGGATAAGGTGGCCAAGACTTGTGGATCACGTAATCCTCTAAGAGAAACACAGTCATATGACCATTATAAGGTAATTCTATGGAACAATAAATGGATGATAACCAACATTGGATCCCAAGAAGCCACTCTTGACAAGTACTACCATTGCGAAGGTGCCCTAAAAACATGTGGTCACACAGAGGCAGCCAAATAAACTTCATTGGGTCACGAATCCTTCCAAATGATAGACACATGACAACCCATCCAAAAATCCTTCAAAATATGTGGAAATATCCCAATGGTGGAGGAAACCTGTGGTCATTAAACTCACATGAAGGATCAACAATGGGGAGAATGATTGTCTGTGATAACATCTGAGAAAACTCATGACACCACCATGCATTTGTAAAATAAAGGAAAGGAAATATAAGGGGTAGGTAGGAGACACTCGCTGTCATAAACATCATTTGATTCACACCTAGAGATCTGAAAGTCACCGGTAGAACCCAATGACATGTCTACCTCATCTCAAGAAAGACTATAGACATGTGATCCTCATTACACAAAGAGCCTCAGGTATGTCCATTTGACCTCACACTACCCCTTTTTACAATAGATGTAATTTTCCAATAGACCTTTATTTTTCATGGGATGGACTCCCAAGATATAGTGTATTTTCTTCTAAAATACTCATGATATATCTCATGACTCCTGGAATTTGTAAAATAAACAATGGTAATAAAAAGAAGAAGAGGTGGGAGCCTCTCACGGTCATTAGACCCTTATGTCGTGCTAAGGATGTCTACAACATGGTCTCACAGGACACCGTAAAATTTGGCATTATCTCACAAAGTCCCTCATAAGAGTCTTCCTTATATCGTAGAAAGTACCGAAAATTTCAATCAAGATCACACAATAGCCCTTAAATAGGTTCCCTTATCATACGGTGGACCCTGGACATGTCAATATAACAATGTGAATGTAATTAGGCATGCTCGAATGATTAAAAAATTCCCCATTAATTTGTGATAATTTAATAAATGAGTTATTTGTGGGATTAGTCTATTGTCATTGAAAATTAGTCGATGACCTCATAGTGATGAATGAAATATTCCAACAAATACAATTGGCATCGAATTGCTTCGCCAAATCAATCCTGGACAAACAGGATATGCGCTGAACAAAGAGGTGAACAACCATGGTGGTGAGGCCTATAAATCCCCCACCACAACAAGAAAAATGCACCACTACAATTATTTGTAGAGACCACTTTGAGAACCATGAATCTCTATCCATGATTCATATATGATTTTTCAGAGTGGGTTTTCTCATGATTAGAAAAGCTCTCAGTCTAGTAAATAAATTGAGAAAACCAGAGCAACATTTCAGCATGAATAATCACATCACATGATCTCACATTGATGATGTGAATGAATTATAGATTGATACACGAAGAACATCCATCACACCTACACGATCACTTGAGACATAATATAAGATAACTCTAAACAAATATATGGAATTGGAAATATAAAGGGTGGGAAAAAATACTAAATGTGAAATACATACATGAAGATCATACACACCAACCCTCTTCAACTCTGCATAAAACACTCAACACATTTTAACACAATGACATGTCACCCAGATCTTGTGATGTTCCTTCTGTATGCCAGTTGGTTAAGAAAAATTTTTCTAGAGATATCAAAAAAAATTACAAGATTCCATAATTGAATGCCACCCAAGTCTCCTACGACCCTCCATGATTTCCATTCAAGCCTCATTATGTTCTTCAAATATACCACTAGAACCATATGTGGTACCAATTCCAATCAGCTGAGTTTTGCAGTTTCTCCCTGTTTTATCAACTGGCTCCCACAATTCCCTCTCGACAAGAAATATAGGTATTTTCATTCCCTCTATATATTTCATAAAAGAAATGGAACACCCTTCCGGACATGTCCCACTCACTCTTGTGACACCTTCTATTTGTGTCAATCATCTTTTGTGATGACACCAGTGCATGTGATATAGATCATGAAGCATCCTCTAGACATGCCAACTAGGTCATACGATTGTTAAAAGAATAAATCACATAGATCTTTTGGTGCACTTTAGGCAATTCATCCTTATTCATTCATAAAAATTTGTAAAATCCATCAAGATCATGTGATGTTCTCCAGAAAACAAAATTTGATCATACAATTGTCGGTGGACATGTTTGGAGGATACTCTTTGACATGTCAAGTATGAATTCAATGCATGTTGAGTGGATAATTAGTTCATTTCGTGAAGTTATGAATAATAACTTAGATATGGAATATCAATATATAATGACCCTATCCATCATCAATGTGAAAGACATGAATATATGGGGAACGTTAATTTGCAATCCCTAACTAACCAAACTACTGAATGAAAATTAAATTCTTATTTGAAAATATCTTATGAGGATAATGTGGGAAACCCAAAATAAAACCATAAAAGAAATAACCCACAACATCATTACTAGGAACTGATCCTCCTCTAAAACTACAATTTTAGGTCAAGCCTCACCCTTATATGAAAACTCGATTAGCAGTGCGACGTATGGTTATACGGTCCTGGTATCGATGGAAAATCCATACCCTATACATAATCCAAATTCGAATGGTAATGCATAGATGATAGATTACTACTCTGAATCCACACCTATAGATGATACTTTTAAAGAGACGGTTTATTTTATAATAAAAATTAAGAATAAAAACCAAATTCCAAAAACTGTCTCAAATCCCAACCAATCATGATATAAAAAAACCACTAAGAAATTTAAAATATCAAATCCACTAAACCACCAAGAGGCCTTATAAATAATCTTCGATCTCCCAAAATTGGCTAGAAATACTCACATCTTAATGGAAAAACATTAACAATACAAGTATCCTCCTCAGAGAGACTAGAAGAACCCTAGAACCATATTATAGAACCAAAAAACATACGAATAAAAAAATTTCCAATGATATATTAGTTTGGAACCATCACATTACTTTCTCCATCATCTCATAAACTCAAGAATTTCCATCATGAGCTATCAATAAAACTAGCATAGGAAAAAATCATAGAAACTCAATTTAAATCAAAAAGAAAACTAGAGAAACTGAAACATGAAATGTAGAGGTGATTGGAGTAGCTGAAAAGTACACCATAGAGCAACTGGTGAAACTAGATATGGTAATCACAGAGTCCTATGAAGTAATGAAAGAGTGCATCACAATGCCTTGAACCACATAATAATAAACCATGATCATCTTAGAAAAAATCCATCAAAAACCCCAGAAACCATTATAAAAACTGGCAAGAAAACATAAACAACAAAGATGATCTATGAGAGGGTGATTCAAATGGCACCACAACTGCGGGAAGTGCATCACAGAGGTGTACATAATAATTGAAATGTTCATATTAGTGGATACTGGAGAATCTAAAGAGAGAATCATGGTGGTAACTATTGCAACCAGAGAAATTCATCACAAATTCCTCTAGAGTAGTTTAAGAGTGCATCATAGGTCTTAGAACCACTACCACTGGGATCCATACCACCATTGAACTAAGTGGACTATGATTCCTTTAGTTACTAGGATATAGAGGAAACCATTTTAGGACCTGAGCCTGAACATTGATGTGTACCCACATCAATGTGAGTCCATCCATGTCACTAAAATTTCAACCATTGGGACCAAATCATTCCCATGGGATGATCACTTTACATCAACCCTCAGTGGACCATGAAATAAATTGAACTTTGATGAATCTAATTCTTTCCATAAATGGGATATGTAGGATGACTACCTCAGGCCCGAGCTCTATATCAAGATTCCTAAGGATTTTCCTAATACATAATCCATGCATCCATATTTCATGAGACTAATTAATAGTATCCCCTTATTTCTCACATCGAGCATATCTCATGTGTGAATAGGGAATGGAAATAGTGATATCATTCACATTAGGAATCTCCAAATAATGGGGAAATTCATGTATATAAGCCATATGAGTCGCATGATATGAACATCCCCCATATGAGGACACTCACCATGGGTCTAGTCTTAAGGGCCAGAATGAACAATAAGAACTCTAATTCCTCCATGACCAGGATACATAGGATGCCTTTCTAAGGCCCAAGAAAAAATAAAAATCTCATTCTCTGTAATTACCCAGATATATCTTATATCTAAACTATTAAGAACTAATCATTCCCATGGTATTATAATTCTACCTCATTTTCAATGGGCCAAGAAACCAAATAAACTAGGAAATGTTTTATTCTCACTGAAATCAAGGTACGTTGGATGTCACCCTAGGACTCAAGCATGAATACTCGGTGCCTTAGAGCAATCATATATATCATTTACACATTACATTAAATTGAATGATTTTAATGAACTATATGGGTTTTAATTCATGTAATAACTAGGATGTGTAGGATGCCACATAATGGATCAATCCCCTCCCCAAAATATTTACTACCTCCCTTCATGGAAAAAATTTATAAGCTCTTGGTTATATGAATCTAACATATAATTATCTACTTATTATCGGTAAATAGATTGAGAAGCATGGATATGTATAAAAGGATTCACAAATGAGATCCCTATATTCTACATTTCAAATAGATTTAACCCATAATCATATTTTGGTGTAATCGGTCCCGTATAAGGATTTAAAATAGATTAAAAAACATATCTTAAATCTATAAGAGAGTCCCATAGTAGGAAAAAATGCTCCAAAAAATGGTTTAATGAGCCCAACCTCCCATCCTCTCAACCAATGAGATACCATAAGTTCCATTGGTTCAGAAAACTATTGTGATCATTTGAATTTATAAATCATCTCTACATCCAATTATAGATGGGGGGAATATTGGGAGTTTCCATTAACGTATGAAAATTTTAACCTAATTTAAATTGTTGTTCATGAAATAAACCCCCCACAATCAACCATCTGAAAAAACCAAACTCACTTGAACAAAGGTTCCTAGTAGCACTAAAACCACCTCCTATCTTGTTAAAAAAATGGTGAACTGGATGTGAATCTCTCAAATAATAGAAGGATTGGGTTATTATAGATTGGAAAATTTTATCATTACAATATATGCAAACAAAAATTATGAACCTAAATTGAGTCACTCAAATAAATAAACTATTGGTTTATTATCTGTCTAGCTATTTTATCACATTATATGAAAACAAAATTGGAAATCATGACATGAAACTCTCAAATTAAAGAATGATCAGTCTATCATGTTCCATACCACTTTGTTTTCTATATCTTATATAAAAAATGTACTAAATTATAATAATGATATAGTTGATCTGTGATAAAATGGGTTCTCAAAAAATAATTTCATATTTTCAATGAAAATTCTATGTACGAAAAATGAACGGATCAGGAGTAAAAGGTAAATTGTGTGAACGATGTATATTTTATTGAGCACATAAAGCCTAAAATAATGACATAAATTATAACCTAGTGCCTTATTGTCTTCTTGACTATAGATACTACTCTCATCAATAACATTTTTATATACGATAATGTCATCATCATCAAGTTTCCTTCCCAGTAAATCACCTTTTTCTGAAACTCCCATGGGTATTAAAATGATATCACCTTCTGAAAAATATCAATATCTGGTGGAGAACATGATGGTATGGGATTAAAACCTGCATGGTACAATACGACCTTAAAGGCTTCCCATAACGGTCTGTAATTATGGAATCTGGTCTATCCACATCACTCATGGAAAGATATATCTAAACTGATGGACCCCATTTCCACAAACAACATCTTTGATAGAATATCCATTGCGAATGAAAACTGCCACGTTCAATATTAGAGGAACATGTACCATGGAGTCAAATATGTATCCCTTCTGGTTTAGGTGTTGTTGAGTAGGGAAACTTTCAATTGTTGTTGACAACAAAATTCCACTGGTTCCCACCAATTTCATTCTGAGGGTACCTCGATACACACTACCACCTATGAATCCCACACACGAGCAATAAGGAAGACACATTGGGTGAGGAAGGAACTCAATATCCTGTACTGGGATCACATCCAACCACCCACTAAATAAGTCATCTCACACATTCCATCAGTAACAAGTGGGCATGCTCATATTACTACTCACTCAGAACATGTTTTTGGGAATATTACCACAGAATGAATGGGGGATGCACATATCTCTGCTCCTATTCATGAAGCCTACAACCATATTCTCATGGAATAAGGAGTACAGAAGAGGGTTCATATCCTCTCTTCAATCGATAATATCTTATATTATATATTGGAAGTTCAAAATATGCAGTCTTATATCCCATAACACCCATTTCTAAAATGCCAATATATTTTTTACAATAGATGAAGAAATATATCAACATATGTTAGGGTTGTTATTGATAAAGCTATAGGGGCATATTCTTATCCATATATCCAGGTTAGATCAACACTCTGATCATTATGAACATGTGGATATACAAGTGAAATCACAAATTAATTCTCCCTTATAAGATAATTATTAGTATATCCTGGTAAAGGAAGAGGCATTAGACTAGCCTCATATCCCTATTCCAATTGAGGCTCACCATGTGAGAGCTGAATATACCTTGGGACTGGGGAATATGCATGTCAATGATGTCTTGTCGCATAGTCTAAAGGTCTAAGATCTGGCTCATATCCCTTTTCTTCCCAAGGATTTCGATGTGAGATAGATACAAGCATAATTAAAGGATCATTTTCATATCAAAGAAGTATAGTAACATATTTTAATGGACACAGATCAAAAATATGTCCTCATTCTTGCTGGGGGTCACTATGTTATTGGGTCACAAGCTAGGAGATAGGATTATATTCCAATTTAAGAGGTATAAAATCATACTATACAGGACCATGATCTATAATATATCCCTATTCTAACATGGTAAAATAAGTGAGAGTGTAACAAGAATTGATAGAGTCTCATTTTTCTATAAGGGAATCTGCCTCACACATTCCAACAGTTCAGGGATGTCAAACGGATGTTCCCACATCTTCCAATGAACGACTATGCAAGTATCATTTTCTGGTAATAAAATATGAGTTTTATATCCGTTATCCCATTTCATAAGTACATTGGAATAATCTAGTGGGGAATGCATACTCAAACCATGATAATATTTCTATTAAAATCAAGGCTCACCGGGTGAGAGCAGAACATGAATTAGGGTAGGCAAATAACCCTACAATGAAATTCAAACAACATATCCAAAAGGTTCTGGATTGGTCTCATATTCCTATCTTTACTGAGTCCCTCTAATTGGGTCTGGAACTTGCCTTGGGTTAGGATCATATTCATGTAAATAATTTGATATCTTGTTGTCATATTTCATAAGATACTCAGTAGTGGGATCATATTCCCACACCCTCATATGGTTATAATAATAATCTAAAAACCATCATTCAATAGTCTCATATCCCTGCACAATTCAAATAGGTAGGTCGAAATATTCCACCAAAGATATAGATTGAAACCCATATTCATAATCTTATTAATGCTAGTGTACATAAGGTAATTCAAGACTCATTATTAACACCACAATGCCTATTAAAA
The DNA here is from genome assembly GCA_963277665.1 of Viscum album. Classification (NCBI taxonomy): domain Eukaryota; kingdom Viridiplantae; phylum Streptophyta; class Magnoliopsida; order Santalales; family Viscaceae; genus Viscum; species Viscum album. Next base: position 583,137,163 of record OY728164.1, on the reverse strand, counting down.
TAATCAAAAAAAATTAGAAGAAGATCATTACTATGATTTTCTTCCTTATGGAAGTGTGGAGATGGATCATAGGGACTCTACTACCGACATACATCATGGCCAATATCCACACAATAATATCTAACAACAAGATGTAAATACTCCCCATTCCCAGACACTTCTTTATAGAGAGGTGTTCAAAATCTAGACACCTTTTTATAAAGTGGTACTCGAATCATCATCATCAAATGCATATGGTTCCATATAAACATTTAGCAGCACTCAAATCCGGTAATTAGATGACCCTTAGAAGAATCTTCTATGTCATGTCCCAGTGGAGTTATGTAAGTAGGATGAGGATGAGGTTGACATTTATATATATAGAGAGTTAGACGGAAACAACCTCCCCAATATCTTTTGTCCCCCCTGGCACTTCAGAGTATGAAATCCAAGATGAACTAGAAAAAAGTTTCATGTCGTAACTACACCAAATCTCCCTTACCCAGGATAAAGTCTTCACCTTCAGACAGTCATGATATTCTATTGTCACCTAAATCAAGATTCTATATCTATATCCATGGATCCAAAACAAGAAAATTATAGTGAAAATATGAAATATGATTGCTTCCAATGCTTCATAACCCTTAAGTATCCAATCATAAATGAAACATAATGCATCTTTATTCGATAATGGAGAAAGAATATATCCTTACACTATTCCTCACCCCTAAAAAATAGATCCCCTCAAATTTTGTGTCCTCTAATGTGATAACCTCTAGTGAAATCAGTGGACCGAGTAATACTCAAGCTTGTTGGTCCCTAAAAAGGAATTACATCACCTCCATGATTCCCAAAAATAATAAATAGATGGAGAGGATAGAAAAAAATTATTTTAACTGGTATCTTCAAAGTAATGAGAACACATTTCAGGCAAGGATACCCAATTTGGATTCACCCTGAAAACTACCAGTAAATAATAGTTGTCATCATGGATTTTCATCTCAAAAATCTTATACAAGATCTCTTATATTCTACATAAAATATGATTTTGTATTACGAGCCATTGTAGTCATTAAGAGCGGACACAGAAAACTAGACCAGGGGTATATCTACCACCTACTCCACCCCTCGAAACGTCAATTCCTTAGACAATTCTGGACATATCATATTTATTTTTAAACAAACTCCAGCTTGTTATGATGGGGGAATATAGATCCCAATCACCAAAACCAGGTTCATAATCCCCTAATATGGTCCTAGGAAAATTATTGGTGGTTCTGTATTACCCACATCCTACTAGGACGGAGGCTTTTATATCCCATTTTCTATACTAGAAATCATCAAATCCCAAACATCATTAATTAGATCCTCGACAATAAGATCAGTCAATTCCAATTAAGACTCTAAATAACCATCAATTTTTAGTGATATGGGAATTATCTTCATTATAACCACCATATAGAAACTTATTCTTTATTGGGTTGGGTGGACAAGATCAGTGGTCGACAACCCACACAATCCTCCCTTCGTAAGAAAAAAATCTACTATTTTGGGTGTGTTGATCAATCATGAATGGAAACCACCTCAAAGATATTAGTCCAATAACTAAGGAACATATGAATAATTTGGTCAGAAACACCAGGTTTGCAATACAAAATGGCCCAATATCACTAAGGGTTCGAAGAACAAGCTTGATGAAAGCAGTGCAGAATCATCATATTACTTAAACAGTAATGAAAAAACCATCATTTCCCAACATACCTTTGTAAATTTCATCAATAAGATTATAAAATACATTATGGATAAAGATAAAAATTAGTTCTCCCACAATATAGAACATTTTATCTAATAGTAGGGTGATATGGGTGTATCAAATGTGGTTGTATGCACCCAAAAACAAAAAAGGGCCAAAAATCTAGAACCGTAGAAAAATGAGTTGGCACCTCCATGTCAGAACAGTACTATAGAAAATAGGAAGTTGTGGCCACATCACATTCATAGACCAAAATTTTTACGTTTACTTTCACAAAGGAACAAATGTCACAATATTAGGGAAAAATACTAAATCTCTAACAAATAAAAAAAGATCTACTCTGGGGAAATATCCCTTCTGGGTATCATCTTCCGGATTAGGTGAATATCCATCCTTCTATAAGAGCTGATCCACTAAAAAAGAGGCATCTATGTGTAAGAATGGATATGGCTATAGGTAGAAGGTGTACATAGATGATGAAGTAGAAAATGATCGATCCCTCCCTCCATTGTGGTGACAACCTATCCATCGCCAAGGAAATAATTCAATTATAGGATAAATCGTGAATCAGTGGAAGATGATAGCAGGGCTGCCTCATCATCCCCAGCCAGTCACTGTGGGTGGGAGGTGGATTAGACAATATCCCCTATATAGTTTTTTAATTCCATCAAGTCCCTGGATACCCAAATAAAATCCATAGAAGGATGATGTTCACATATGTAGCCTGATAGGAATCCATATCCCAAATGGGTGGATGACACTCTCCCTCCATCCAATTTCAGTAATCATACCTTCTCTAATTTAGATAGTGCTTGAAATCCCAAAGAACATCTCACACACTTTGAATCCCAATGATGAGCACTCGATATCAATAAGAAGAAACAAATATGATGTTATTTTTCATAACTATAATAGTGCAAAACATTTTTTGGTAAAATAGTTTTATAGTAGGAAATATTTTAGTACGTGAACAATTTCTCTAAATATTTATTTATCATATTAACATCAAACTAATGAAATGGTAGTCATAGACCTAAATAACTATATGAAATGAAAAAAGGATAGGTTGTATGGATTCATAGAAAGGTGGAATAGATTAACCTATTCACTTATTAACCCCCCTTTTTAAAAGAAACTACTAGAAATGTGTGATGAAAATATTAGGGATGGAATACAAAAAACATTGATTCAAATGAAATATCCCGATAGATTCAATGAGTTCGCACAATTGGACCAACATTTGGAATACTCCATTTAGGAAAATAATTCAAAACTTCAACTTGTTCCCCTAGCATGGGGAAAATGGATTTACAAGGTAGAATATATAATTTTTACACTCAATCCTAAAATAGTACCCATCTAATACCTTAGAAAGGTCTTAAATTGCACAAGATATACTATTGAGCGGTGAAAACCAATAAATCACCCTCGACCAGACACAAAGAAATCAGGGTCACATGGGATTTTATGAATAGATGAACGATGAATAGTGCTTTTGAAATGTGTATGTCCTAGGTTATTTCTCATTTTCCAAAGATAATAACCTTCTCTTCTTTCATTAGTCTTGGAAGCTTGATGAGGTTGACCTTACCGACCATCCTGAATATTAACCATACCAATGGAGGCTAGATCATAATATCTAGGTCTTCTTCATCATCAAATTCAACCTTCAAGGCATGGTCTATTCTGGATTGGTGGTGTGAGAAAAATCCTCATAGCAGGTGGCCTACATTACCGTTTCTCATTGAGAGGAAAAAATGGTTACCAAAAACATTCATATTGGCATGTGTGAAAGTCTAATAATTGGATGGCTCAGAAACTGGCTGATCAACACAGGACACTTGAATAGAATAGTATGTCAGACCCATAATAATTCTACCACCTAATAATGAGACATTATATATACCTCCCAAAGGTCGATGTGACCAAAATATTCATGATGAAATAGAAGAGGAAGAAATATATTCTTATTTATTGAAAGCTATGACTCTTGAGGATTTCTTCCCAATGACATCCATAGAAGAGAACCACCACAAAAAATAGAATACTTGTAATAAGAAGAGAACATCATTGATTTCTTAAATGTGTTACACTTGTCAAACCCCTTCTATGATGGTGAAGATACCACAAAATTCAATTTTACCACATGTAACCGAGGAAATGGAGGCCGCATGCACAGAATCTATGGATATAGGGGACATAATGGGTGTGGTTAGACCCAATATTATTATTACATACCTAAAAAAGGATATTTATTAATCGGATCCCCATGGGAATTCACTCCATCAAGCTCAAAAGAGGCATGTATGTGTTCTATAACCCTCCGATAGTCATCCACATACCATTGTCTTGCCCAAAAACCTAACATGGGTTTTATTATCTAATCATCCCATACAAAAACTATGGTTGTAATAACCCATACCACTAGAATAAGAAAATATAATGACCTCTTCATAAGAACCAGGCTCGTCTACCTCAAATTCATCAGTTCCTAAAACAAATTTCTTGGAGAAATACCAACTCATAAAGCTCATACCTCTAGAAAAAAGTATGAAATTAAAATGTCGTTGGAAGTAATCCCATGTAATATCTCAATACTTGATGCAATCCAAAATTGAAGATAACATAGGGAGGAACTTGTTTATTCCCTTTATATCCAACATGAGTTCACAATAGAAGTCGTTATAGATGATGTTTCTGAACTGGAAACCATGCCATCAGAATACCTTGTCTCCATCTCATTCCTTAACTAGGATCGTAAATAATTTATTCAAGGGCACATTATTCTCCTATATGTTTTCATTAGACTCAATAATGTTAATGTATATATGGATTTAATTAATAACAGACCCAAGATAAACATCAACCCAATTCAAACCTTCCAACGTTTGGGATAAAGTGAAAGGGTCATATCTCTTACAAAGATGTTCATTCAATGGAATGATAATTGAATGTAAATTAATATCAAAAATATAAATCTCAAAGATCAGTTTTGTTAACTCACATAAAAAATTAAGTTTATGGTTATCCAGCAAGAAACTATACATAAGGTCCTTCTCGAAAGTCCCTATAACTATAATCACTTTTTGGTACAATTGACATTCCATCAGTCTCTAAAAAACCCCATCAAGGAAAAGGTCTGCATACTACATAGTGATATAACCGCCATCGAAAAATTATGATATATATATGCTAATGAAAATTTGAACAAGATGGGAGGAAATAATCCCATTACTAATGATGATATTTATGATTTAGACACAAATGGATTGGGTAATTCATATGGAAATCCTTGGAGTATGCTCATTTTTAACAATATTCTCCCCATAATTATATTTTATGTGATAGACCTATTCCCCTTGGTCCAAGCTACTTCTGTTTATAGTTAAAGTGTAAACAAAAAATCAGTTCTAGAATCTCTCTATAGAGAATAATGATTTTGGGGATGATAATGTCTCTTATCATGGACTATCTCATATTGATAGTGATAGAGATTCTCCCATGTATCCAAATCCAATTGGGAACGTCTCCATGAAATCATAGATGAAAGATGATGAGAATGAATTCAATAATTCTCCTCTTACATTCGACGAGGGTGTCCCCAACAACATAGATGAGTCTAGATAAAATATTGGAAAAAAATATGGCTCGTGGCCTTTATTTATTAGTTATACCATTACTCACTAATTATAATATATGAAAATTTTATTTATAAATAATTCTAGATATATGTTCACTTGAAATTGTACATAATTTCTTAGGATGAATCTTAATGACTTTATCTACCATCTCAGCCAACCTGATGAGAATCGAGGCTTCATACAGATAGCTTGGAGGATTCCTCCCTCTCCTGCCACCAATTTAGACACATACATTGACAGGTTTATTAAATATAACATTATCCGAGTAGTTAAATACCCAATATGTCATTCTAAAATCTTACCCTTATGGAAAAGAATGGAAATTTTTTGTTTTACATTGATTTTGGAGACCTTAATCGACACCACCCAAAGGATGATTTCCCATTAACGATCACAAAGCTCTTGAATGATGCCACCACTAGCATCTATGATCATTACATTATGGATGGGTACTCAGGGAACATTCAAATTAACATGGCCACTGAAAATGGGAAAACCATGTCTATTAGAGAACCTCAGGGGATCTTTTTCTATTAGGTTATTCTCTTTGGGTTAATAACAATAGAACCACATACAAACATGGTAGGGAAAATATATTTAACCCATTACAAGGAAGGATATATAAATGTTATATCGATGAACTAAATATTAAATCCCAAAATTGATGTGATCACTTCATGTTATCTCCTACAGTCTTCAGAAAACTATTGCAACACAATCTAAAGATGACTCTAAAGAAATGTGTATTCGAGGTAACATTTTAAAATTTCTTTGGCTTTATAGTATTCCAATACATCATCGAGGTCGATCCAAAGAATACTATTGATAATTTTTCAATTTCACCACCCATAAATCTCAAATAACTAAGGGGTATCCAATATAACATCACCTACATTAAAAAATTCATAGAAAACATGGATAACAATGCTCTTCCCTTCACTTGGATAATGAAGAAGGGAATCCCCTGTCAATGGGATGATGACTTCCGAGAAACATTAAAAATACTATTGTAGTACCTACATCACCCACTGTTTAAAATTCCTATGATGGAAGGAAGGACTCTCATCTTGTATGTGGCCTCCATGGAATCCTCACTGCAAACCCTCTATGCACAAATAGAAAGATGCAGGGAGAGATAATTGTCTCTACTACCTCAACTGAAGAATGCTAGATACTAAGACCAGATACTTTGATTTTGAGAAGAACGTCCTTGAAATCATCTTCAAATTGTAAAAGATGAGGAATTACATTCAACACCAGGAATTCTATTTGGTTGCTCTTATCAATCTACTTAGGTTCATCCTTATCTTCCTTGTGTTGAAAAGGTAGTTGGACTGATGGGTGGTCATTCTGCCACAATATGACATTCAATTTGTATTACAAAATTCTTGTGAAAGGGAAATAACTATCTAATTTCATAACAACACACCCTGACCTAGAAAATTAATTTGATGCAAATTATCATCCACATGTGGATTTCATCAATTCCCATGATAGTCCCATGAAATGTAACATGTACATTGATGGCGCCTCCCAGAGTCATGTAGGTAAAATAATGGAAACCCTAAGGCTCAGTCAATTTGGTTGAAGGATTATATTTGTCTCTCCATAAAAAAAATCCTTCTATATTCTTTCTCACTATCTGAAGGTTGCACAAAAAATGAGGTTGAATACCAAGCCCTCATCATTGTGTTCGAACTAGCCTAACAACTACACATAGCCTACCTGAATACCAATGGGGATTTAGAACTAGGTATAAAGAATAATAATGGAGAATATTTCATAAAAAGTATGAACATAATACTCTTCTTTTCTATGTAAAGTGACTGATATAAGATATTACTTTTGAACCAACATTTTTTTGTTCCCCAATCACATAATGATCACAGCAACACATTGGCTAATTCAACCACCATCCTGGCCTACCATGATCATGATAATGAAATATTCTACATAAAACATAGAATAATGGTAACATTTATAGTTTTATGTGATATAAAAGAAATCAATCAGGTCAAAACCTTCCCAGAGCATGATGAACAAAATACCACCCCTGGATGGACGAAGCCAATAATCAGTTATCTCAAAAACAAGACTCTCTGGAAGGACTGAGCCTAATGGAAATAGATTCAGCATTGTGAAGTTAAATTTAACCCATATAATGGTTCAAATGAGAAATGGATCCTCTTCAATTGAGGATTTGAAAAAATCCACCTCAGATTAATAGAAAAAGGATTTAGTATTTCTATCAAGGATGAAGTCCATGTAGGCTCATGCAGTTCCCATAAATCTCAGAATAAGATCTCCAACCCAATTAAGAGGTTATGATTTTTTTGGAAGGCCATGATACTTGATTTCATAGAATTATAAAATAAATATTATTCATTCAAACATCATATATTGTACCTCGGAATTATAATATATAGAAAAATATTCCTGGTGGTTTTTCATTTAGAGGATGGATGTTTTGGGGCCATCTATCCTAGCCACAGCTAAACCGATCATGTACATATTTACTACTAACAACTTCTTCTATAAATTGTAAGAGGAAATAACCCTCGAAGAATTTGAGATGAAGAATATAATTATCATTTTGAAATCACCTATCATCAAGAAATTAGGGGTCCCTCACACAATATAGATAGAAAATAGCACAAACTTCTATTCTTCAAAGTTGATGAAACTATACCAAGTGAACAATGTCGAGTCTAATCATTCATCCTGCTATAATGTAGTGTAAAATGAACAAATAAACTCCTTAAAAAAGATTTTATCAAATATACTCAAGAAGATAGTGAAAAAGGACAAAAATTTGTGGCATGAGAAGATGCTCTGTTCTTTATGGGCCTACAGTACAACCTCACATTTTAAAAAACATGAAAAACCATTATAATTAGTGTATGTGACTGAGTTAGTGCTACCAATAGTGGCCCAATTTCCTTCAATCAGAATAGAAATTTTTGAACATATCTCAGATGATGAGAAATTGGAAAAGTATCCAAATGATTTTGAGTGACTCAATGAGAATAGGATGCACAATATAAACAACATGTAGTTCTATCAGAATTTGATCACACAATAATTTAATAAGACTTTTTACCTTAATTAATTCCTAAAAGGATTGTTAGGATATGACCCCAAAACCCCAATCATGCCAGGAATGAAACATCCAAATTTGTAACCCAAATGTGACGGGCCATAAATCATACATAATGTTAATCATAATGGTGCCTACTCATTGGAAACTATGGTTGGGGATCATGTCTCACTCCCACGCAAAGTGAGATTTCCTGTGAAATAAATCACATAGCTATCATCAAACAAATTTTCTCTTAGGTACATTATGTTACACTATATAAGTTCGTCCTGACCATAAGATGATAAACTATATAGAGTTGTCATATAAACATGACATTAAATAGTACAATCATGTTCATATTGTATGATGCTTAATATTAATGGAAAGATTCCTAAAAGATAGAATTTAAAACACAACATAAACAACATCTTCATCGTATAATGTTAAACTGAACGTCTCACAAGAAATACAAGGGACATGATTCATGCCATTAAAGGACACATAGTGATGCAAGAATACCCAATCATAGTTCCAACTATAACAACCGATAAAAAAAGAGATGATTTTGCATGAAATATATCATAAAAAAATGTCTATCTTGAGTGATCCATGTCCTTAACGTATGTAGTTATATTTCCCAGAATATTTCCTTACCACATGATGTTAAACTACACAGATCCCCCAAATGGTAAATTTTAATTCACATCAGGTGACCCACATCATTAACACATGATGTTCAATAGCACGACTAATGTCATTTTAACAATATGTAAAACTATAAATGTTTTCTAGAACTATGTATGACATGATTCTCATTTTAAATGGGATACATAGGGACACCTTGATCCTATATGTTGGCCTAGTCACCCCATGAGACAGAATTTACCTGTTGTTTCATAATTACCATTATGTGGTAGGATGAATCATTTCCATTATTGTTACCTCAATCCAAGTATATTTCACATGAGAATAATAATCATATCAATTTACCCCCCCCCCCAAAGGCATTAAAGCGCCTGAAAGTTCCCCTTGGGTCCTAAATGAATGACTATAAAAGTCATACAAGGAATATTTTCAATATGACATTAAACTGCACGATTGATGCCCTTACTACATAATATAAAAGTGGATGGTTCTTTAAGAACTACATGTTTATTTATCTCTATCATCATAGGCTATGTAGTGATACTAGAATATCCAATCATGGGTCAAACTAAAATAATCAATTGAGACAATTCCTACCTCTCATTATATGTCAAACCCAGGTAGAGCGTTTCCTGTTCAATAATTGTGTGTGACTTGATTCTTTTCCACGAATGATATGTAGTGATATCTAGATTTCCAACATCAGGACCAGTCATAATAGATAATTATTAAAATGACCCCTCTTTTCTTATTGGTTCGACCTTTATAAGGAAATCCATTCAGAACTATATGTTTCTTGATTCCAATCCCTATAAGATATGTAGTGATACAATGAATTCCATTCATGGGTCTAGCTACAATATTACAATTTCACATCAAGGGATCCTCATCCTTAACGCATGATGTTAAACTACACATCCCTTCAATAACTATGAATGGATTGATTATCATACTCATGATATTTTTATTAATGGCCAAACATCCACCCTACTGCCCAACAACAACATTTTCATTATTTCACAATAGTTCATATTCATCCTAAATGAATGATGTTAAACTGCATGATATTTTGTTATATATGGATAGATTCATATTTAAATAGGATAATTAGTGACACCCATATTTTCATCCATGGTTCCAACCAAAATTCCATTTTCATGTTAGGAATCCCACATCATTTCCCCATGTTGCTAAATTTCCCAGTTCCCCAAGAACTACATGAGGCTTGATTCCTATCATCACTAGATACATATTAATGTTCAGATCCCCAATCATGGGACTGGCTAGAAAAAAATAAGAAATACACCCCAACTGCGTAAGAATTGTGTAACACAATATTAGTTTTTCTACGTACAAGACTGATCTACATATGTATTTTTTTTCTACATAAAATATCATGCACAAATTTTCCATGTTGGTTCCCACGCCCTCACCACATGATGTTAAACTAAAATGAAAACACATTGGTCTCATGGAATTAAAACTATACGGAAATAATTTCCTCACCACATGACTATAAATGGAATGGAATATTTCCTTACCGCTTGATGTTTAACAGTAAAAAAACATCCCCACTATCTAATGATAAACTATGAAAGTGATATCCAATTTTTCATCACCTGTCCAGGGATCAAAATAGAATTACCCTGGTCAGCCATATAATGATGTTCATCCATCATCTTTTAAATAACCTCAATCTATAATCCACACTTCACGCCTCATGTGATTTGGGTTGTAGAAAACCATACGTGGTGATTAGAAAGGTTTCAAAACATCGAGGGACCCTTTTCATGACTATGAATGCATGCCTATGGATCATCCATTTATTAAAAAGATCATCAACCAAATGTTTCACTCTACAACAAGGTCATTCTAATCCTCATAAGTCATGACATGACTATAGGAAACTCATGAGCTCAATGTGATCTAAACGTCAGGTAGTATGACTATCCAATATCGTTAATCATGACCCGATAACCTTTACCCATGATTGACAACAATTCCACCACATTATCATGAGGGTATTGAGGGTACTATTGATCCTATGTGTCCTAATGGGGATCTTATGTATCATTACCAATATTATTCCATTGTGTTTCATGACCATAATCTCAGTATAATTTAGTAAAAAAAATACAAACTTAAACATTGGACCATGATGGTCTTATGTTAATGACATTAAACTACTAGTGAAAGGGACAAAAAACATATCAAGTTGAAACTCAAAAAGGGAGGATTGAGAAAAATTCATGTCTTCTATCACTAAATTATTCTTCCCTAGAGTTTAGTAAATAATTAGGGTAAAATTGAAAATGGAATAAATATCGTAAGTTCTAGTTTTTAGTCCTACTAAAATCCAATCTATGCTCATTGAACCCCCTAGTTTGGGGAAAATATATAGTAATGACTTTTCAAATCTCCTCTCCATGAGAATATGTTCACTATGCTAAGACACACCAATTAGGGTGCTCAAACCCTTCATGTATATTATACTATCAAAAATCACACTTCCTGATTTAAGTGCCTCATATCACCATAACATTGAAATCCCTCTAGAAGGTATACATGTATTCAATGTACTTTTTTATTGACCATGAATGTATTCTTATGGATAATGAAAATATGCCAACGCTCATCAAACAAATGAGTCACAATGAAAAAGGGATTTACTATCCTTAGGATCCTGAACATCACGGTAGAGAGAACAACACCCCATAATGTTTTGGACCATTGCTTATATGTTTATCGCATGTCATTCTCTGAATCTGATAACTCTACACCATTATTGAAAATATCTATACCAAACTATCTGACTGGATTTAACATTCCCGATACTACATCACTGGGTTTTTTACCCAATCTAAAATGTAGAATTACGAGATCCATTCCAAAACATTTGATGGACCAGACCTTGTGGTTAAATACTATAGTGAATAGGCATCAAAAATTATAATTGAAGAACTAGAATGACTTTGTGTGCTAGAAACCTTCCGGTATATCTTTTCTCTATACTTTTCCTCATCATCTATAGGTTTTACTCTTCAAAATATTTCAATGATGTAAAAAATAAGTGGAGATCATGTTTATCTTGACCATTTTACTAATTTATAATGTCCTTGACCAACCATCTAAATTTATAACCTCTTTTAAATAAAGTAGATTCAATCTTTGTGATCCCTAGAAACACGGCTACATTACATGACACCTCATAGTGTTACGGTTTATCTTCATCATGTCTTCCCCATCCTACATTAATAGGCTAAAACATTTCAGTTATGATTTATAACATACATACTAAAAATATCTAGGTGTACTAGGCATCCCTAGTTTTAAACTCTTAACCATTATTACCTTTATAATTATACCATATCCCCTAGAAAAGATGCCTTTCTTTAATAGACACTTTTTTTGACTATGTTTGTATTGGATCCTTCATATGCACTTATGGATGTAAAACAAATGTGTAACTATGATAAAATTGATTTTTGATCCCCCTGATCCTAGAATGTTCCATAGAAAAACCCAGCACCACAGTTTGTTTTGGGTCGTTCATGCATGTTTGCACCATATTCCATTTTCATTGATCAGGTCAAAGATAAAAACCCACAAACATAACAAATAGAACGCTTGTGCTAAATGACTCTAAATAATATAGATAACATGTCTGATTTAAATTCCCCAAAACTAAAGAAATAGAAGGTTTGAGCTAAAAGAACCTAAACTAAATAGATTAAATGTATGTGAGAAAATACTTGAATCATAAGAGATAAATGGAATGATATAAAATACCTTATACAAAAGTGATAGAAGGTCTAATCTAAAAGAACCAAAACTAAAGCAATAAAAGGGTCGATCTAAAATAACCAAAACTAAAGTGATAAAAGGTCTAAGATAAAATAACTTAAACTAAAATTTGGTAAAGATTTAACATGAAATTGTTTTTATGGATCTCCATATGGTTGTAGAAAACATAATGATTCTCTATCCAAGCTTATCGGCCTTGGTAAAAGATAATGCAGTAACCCTATTGGATATGTATTCTACCCAATTATCCTTCTACATGTCAAGTTAACATCATGTAGTTGGAAAAAATATATCAATTTATAATATCATGTTTTTGGTCATTAACGATCATTTCTCAAGAAGAGCCTATTATAATGTCATCATTCAATTCTAAGAATTCATGATTAAATGATATTATGAAAGGGATGTGTATAATTAATGATTCATATAAAATTTTGTGAATGAGATGTCATGCATATCATGGATTAAATTAAACTGGATAGCAATTTGGAATGTTATAAAAAGTAATTCATTAATACTAGGAAACAAAACATAGGAATATCCCCATTTTAGAGTCTCTTTTATTATCTCCTCAAAATAAGAAAACAAGACATCGATCGAACATCAATAATATTTAGTCTACTCTGATTTCCTTGTAATGAAGAGTCTAGAGGGAATCATTGATTGAAATTTTATGTTCCACATTCCCCTCCCCTTTATATTGTACCTTAGTATGGAGAGTCTCGACCAAAGACATCAGCTACTCAACCTAATTTTGAGCAGTTTCCAAATAGAGATGATTATGATGAAGTGTCATAGCATATATTCTCATGGATCATCTCACATATCCAAATATTTGTGGTCTAGGAATACATCTAATCTTGCAGTCTAGATGTCAAACGAGCACCCTAATCTAAATCCTCTTACGTCTCAATCATCTTTCATGAAAGGGGATCCTCATTGGTAAAATCATGCAAGTCCCCCTCTTTGTATTCCATATCATTCCGAGTTAGAACAATATTTTTCAATATTTCATATAATGGATTTCAGTAAAATCTACCTACCCCAAAATCCAGATGTAAGTGATGATGGAACTCCCCTTGATCGTTGAATACATCAAAAAAAGTCTCAATTATCAATGTATGAATTTGATTCTAGATCTTTCTATGTTGTTTCTGAGCCACCATGTTAGATGGAACATGTGTGTCCATAAGAGGAATAACTAGTTGAGATTGTTAATAATCAGAAGAGGTGGAATCGTATGATCTTCTCTCAACATGCATACCATCTTTAGCTTACACTAGATGATTTATTTCTTCAATAGATTCTATCTCACAATCAATGTTTTCATCACTAGGATGAGGCTGATTCCACAAAGTCTAAACCAAATATTCAATAAACCTAGAAATTTCCATAGATAGATGGGTTGGTAAGGAAAAAGAATTATCCATATAATAAACCAGATGACTTATCAATCCATCTAGATAATAAATTACGCAAGAATGGGTATAATACGATGTAATAAAGGTGGGATCCTTAGTTGGAGAAAGTATAATCCTATATCCAGTATCTTCATAATCCATAATCATCCATAACTACCGGATGACACCAGTATGCCACACTCCTCATACACCAACCGAAGAATGAGGGGATACACTTTGGGTGTGTATAAACTGATGAGAAAGTAGATAAGGTGTGTACAGCACATAGATAATCATATCATCTACCCTATCTATAAGGAACTCACCTTGAAAAGAGATCATATATCACATTTCATTAAAGGAACTACGATAATTATCAATAGTTGGCCCAACCGATGCATGGAAAGGGGTAAAAAAATCTATCATATCAGCTCAATGTAACCATATCTCTTGAAGGATTAGTGAAATGGTTCCAACACAAAATTTGTTCAGTCGTCTAGGGTGAGATGAAGTGTTTGGGAGACTAGTGGAATTGTAGTATTTATAACAATGATTAATCTCCCGTATACATTGAACGAATACTAGAGAGGAACACTAATATGATAAGAAGTTCATCCTTGTTGAATATGGACTATTAGTTAGTAATGTCATGCAAGGATAGACATTTCTAGATTTTTGTATTGTCCTTCTGTGAGTCACACCGCTATCTTTAAAATGCTAGCGTGGATCCGTAAATGTGAATCCCCAAATGAGAAAATCCATCTATTAAAAAACATGGCCATAAAACCCTCCATAATATGATGTGGGTATATCTTATAATTCAATCATTATCCCCATGAAATATAGTTCCCATCTTCCAAGATGGAACAATACCAGGAAGCACTATCGCATACTTCTTGAGAAGGGAACCGATGGGGGAATAAGTCATTTGGCATGACCCCACTATAGAAAAGAAAAATATTGATCCATTCCTTGTATAAAATGAGTGTGTTTATTTTTATATCCTTATTTTTTTTCATCATCATAATGATAATAATATCTTTCACAAAAACTATATTTTATAAGAGATCATCTAAAACATTCATAGCCGAGAAAAACTCATTATACATATCTTTGAGAGAAGGGATCCAACCTTATTTATAAGTGTCCTATAAAATGATACATACTTCACTGCAGGAAAAATGGAATGTGTTAGTTCCTGGGAACAAATTACTGATCATTTCTCGAGGAATATTTGGGTGATGTTAAATAATGAATTGAAAAATCCACATAGAATCATAAAGATGGACCACGTATAACTGATCAAAAAACTCCATGTCTATTTTCTTGACCCAGAATGTTTCATGCCCACTCATCATAGAAATTACAATCAAGATGAATATCCCATTACAAGTTCCATCATCCCCCTAGATTTTATTGGTAAGTGGAAATGATACTTGCATTGTTCTATATAATAGGCTTATGATAAAAATATCTTCCATATGTACCCAAGGGGGTGTTTGAAAACATGTGAGAAAACCCCTATGGTTAAACTGTGACCGATAGGAATTATTTGATAATTAAAATCTAAATGTAGTCATAATATGATGACACCTAATGATATGCTAGATTGAAGTCATAAAGCTTTATTACAACATCATCCATCAAACCAAACATGTATAGAATAATCCAATGAGATATGGGATAATCTTAATGCTCGGATGACTGTAACATCATCAAAATCATGTAATTGGAATACAGGTGTCATTGGGGGTCATCATTGCATTTTCTATAAATCATAGAACAATAATTAGCTATAGTAGAGGAACCTTCCCGAGAAAAAAAATCAATCTAAATAAAATTATCTATCATGTTAGATAGATAAATATAAAATCATACCAACAGAAAATACATAATATACAGGATTTCTCATGTGCATCACTTGAATCAAAAAGGGATATATGAATCACATATGGATATTGTGGATTGACTAACTCATAATGGTATCAAAAGTCTTATAACCACATAGGGAATCACATAGTCGCAAAAAACCCCATAATATTCATGGATTCATGACCTAGACATGGTCACAAATGCCACATGATATAAAAATATCATGTTATTAGGATAAAAAACTCCATGAAACTCTAATGAAAAACAAATTCCTCACGGATGATATTTATATAGTTAATGATATATGGATTTGGATGGGTTTTAATGACATAGACATGGTCACATAGGCTACATGATATAAAAAATATCATGTGATCTAGATAGAAAACTCCATGAAACAATCATGAAAATAAATATCATATGGGATGATATTCATATAGATAAAGAAATGTGTCTTGTGATGTGATTTAATGGGATCCTGATAAAAATATGTCATTTTGAATGGTCTACATGATATCAATCTCATGGAGAGGTTTCACGATCTTGTTTTGTGAAATAGACATTTAAGAAAATTATAAGATGAGAAAAAGAGAGATATCTCTTGAAAAATAAGATGTTAGTGAATGATATTTTCCCCCTATTTATAGGGAATATCACATAATACCAATAATCACATAGATGAGCAGGAATCTTCCATGATAATAATTCAGGATAGGGAAAAAGGATCAAGAGGGAATTTACAATCATCATAACTGCGTCCCTGCCCCTATATATCCCATTCCTAAGGGGGAATTTTTTGATTCCCTTTAAATGACTATCGTTTTTCAAGAAAATGAACCATTTTCAGCGCATAACCTGCAAAATATCCAATGGAGACCCTATTGAAATGTCCTTATACACATGATAAGGCACTCCAGACAACTAGTGGTCACATGATGTCAGCCAAATAAGCTCCCCCAGGTCATGCAGATTGTAAAATGGTGGTCACCTAACAACCCATCCAAAAATACTTTGAAAATATAAAGAAATATATAGAAGGCGGAGGCTTATTATGGTTGAAAGAATCATATGATGGATCACAAGTAGGGGAAATAATTTTCGTTTAAATCATTAATGTATACTTGAAAACCCCCCATGATGTTGTAAAATAAAATAAGTAAATGAAAGGGAAAGAGGAAAATCCCCTCACAATCATAAACATCATGTGATGTGACCTTATGAATATGAAAGACACTATGAGACCCTAGAGACATGTATTCCTAATAATTTTAAAGACCACAAAAAAGTCATCCTCATCAGGAAAAGTGCCTTGTGTATGTTCAGGTGACCTCACACTCCCCTATTGGTAAAAAAGATTGAATTTTGAAAAGGAATTTTTTTTTCACATGATGCATCACTAATATGTGGAGTATTTATCATAAAAAATAATCATTAAATCTCACATTAATCCACACCATTGTAAAAACATAAAAGAAAGGAAAATAAGAGGATGAGGGAGCCAATCACAGTTGTAGAACCCTTGGAGCGTGCTAATAATTCATGCATCACATTCTAGTAATACACATAAACAAGTTGGTATGATTCCACAATGGCCCCTGGACAATCAATTCTTGTATCACAGAGTCCCAAACCAGTCACAAAATATATGACAAGGTCCCTCCAACAGGAACCATGATCTCTTGTTGGACCTTGGAAATGTCAAAATGATAATGTAGAAGTCCTTCGGTGTGACCTCATGATTCAAAATGATCCTATTAATTTGTGAAAATATATTAAATGATCAATTTATAGGATGGTTTTGTGGTTGCTAAAAATCAGTTGATGACCTCAAATTCATCCATAATAGAGACTATTGAATATGCATGATGGTGAATCCCTTCTCTAACTCTAACTTAGACTCCCAAGATATGCACCATGGAATGTATAGAACAACGAGTGGAGACTACTATAAATCTGCCAGCCTATCAAAAAAAATTAACCACTATCACCACACATAGACACAACTAAGATCTCCAAGACTCTCTATCCATGATCCAAATAAAATTTCAAGGATGTACTATTCTCGCGACAAATAAATCTTCCCATAAGGTAAGATATTGGTGAACAACCTGAGAAACCATGCGTCATGCATAAGAACTTTACCTTATCACTCAAAGATCGGGTAATGTTATTCTAGAAAGAGACATGAAGAACCCACCATCCACCTTCTAGACCATTCCAGACTTAACATATGATAACAAATATTAAATATAAAGAATTAATAAAAAAAATCTAAATCAAAACTATTGGTCGAGGAAATATGTGATGATCATACAAACTTACACTTATATGCTTCACGTGAACAACCCAAGACACATGACATCACCATAACAGGTCACCCATATCTCATTATGTTCTTTTAGTATACTATTGTGCCATGAAAATCCCTATGTACATGGAAATATGCCATAAGGTCTCCTATGGGAATGCCACTCAAGTCTCACAATACCTCGTTGGATCTCTATTCAAGAATCTAAATATCCTTCAAACATTCCAAAAAACTAATATGGCAGTAGCACTTCATGTTAGATGATTCTCATGGTAACTCATGGGGATGTCACTATACACTCGTGAGACCCTCTGTACATGCCAGTTAGGTCACGTGATTCCCTTCATACATTTTAGTCATGACATGTGTCATCCTTTGAGAAATGACACACTAACTCTCATGATGTCATCATATGTGGCATCCAATTCTTGTGATGACACCAGGGAAAGTCAGTTGGATCATGCGATTCCATCAGGACAAACCAGCGACATCATGTGATTGATTCCAGAATCAACCGTCCGGGTCTTGTGATACCCTATGAACAAAACCCCCTTGATAATAAAACTACCTTCAAAAATTCTATATAGAACATGATAATTCCTCTAGACAAGTGAAGTGGATCATAAAATAGTCTTTGGAAATGTCATACAGACACTCTTCAACACATAAAAAAGTAATCAAGGAATATCAAGAGAATCAGTAGTGCATTCTAGGAAGGAAAAAAAGGTCATGTTAGCGAGGGCGTACTAGGAGTTGATGTCCATATCCATCCTTGATATGTATGCCCTCAATGTAAAGGAAATTTCAGTTTGTAATCATTGGCCATAAAAACTAAAATGTATCTACATCCTACCATAATAATGATGTGTAGAATGCCTCCCTAATTCTTGATAAATATATTAACATCTCATGTCTTGTACCATTACTTATGTCTCGCATCCATAATAAATGACACTGATTATTTTAAACACCTTGTTTCTCACAACGATCATATCTCATATTGTCATAGTGAGTTGAAATAATAATATAACATTCACCATATCCCACCATAAAGTGATTGAATTTTATGATTTTATGGCCTTTTTCATTGTAGATGTGTAAGACCTAACTATAAATGTAATCTTAGCATCTAATCCCTACTCATCTAAACAATGATGAAACTAATTTAATCTATAAATAGGATACATATGATTCCTTCCTATGGTGTAATCCCAAACTAAAACAAGTAACCATCTCATTTTGAGTCCCTACATGTATCCGAAATTTCAACCATGAGGACCCAATCATTCCCATGGGATGATGAATTTACATCATCACTTTACAAGATAGAGAAATCAATAGAACTATGGTTGCATTGATTCCTTCCATAACCATGATATGTATAATGCCTCACCATGGACTGAGCTCCATATAAAACATCCCCTGTGTTTTCCTACTACATAAGACCCATATTCATATATTGGGAAAATGATTACTTGTATCCCTTGTTTCTGACACCGAGCATAGAATTCATGCACTTCATGAATTTAAATAGTCATATCCTTCCCATCATGAATCTACACCTGCCAGGGCAATGCCAGTATATAATCCCTGATTGATGGCATGATATGAACCTCCCCCGTCTAAGTACACCCACATTGGGGTTAGTGGCAAGGGCCAGAATAATCTATGAGAACTCTAATTCATAACACAACCAGGATACATAATACACCATTATAAGGACCGATATCAAATAATGAAACCACATTGTTATATATCCCACTATCTCTAAGATATGTTCACCATATAAATCTAATAATTCATGTTGGATGATCATTATACCTCATCTTATAGTTTTCTGAGAAACCAAATTCCCTATAATAACCCTGATTCTAGATATAATCGGGATATATAGAATGTCTCCCCAGGACTCGAGCTTGAATACTTAGTGCCAGAGAGAACTAATATATGTCCTTTAAACATGATATTAAACTACACTGGTTTAGAAAACTATGTGGGGTTTTATTCATTCAATAATAATGATACGTAGGACGACTCACAATGGATCAATACCCTCCGCATAATATTAATCACCTCCATACATGGTATAAAATTATGAAGCTCTTGGTTATATGTCTTTAGCAAATAAACATAAACTCATTACTAGGAAATGAATATAGAACCTCAGATACATATATATGGATTAAAAAAATGAGATAATTTTCTTCTGAATTTGTAAGAGACATATCCCATAATCATTTGTAGGTTAACTCATCCCGTATCATCATAATGAAGAGATTCATGAACATATCTTAAATATATAATAGAGTCCCGATGTAGGAAACAATTCCCCCCAAAAGGGTGCGATGATCCGGACCTCTCATCCTCTCCACCAATGTGAGTCCCTATTTTCCATTAGGATTGAAAAACATGGTGACTTCTTACCATTTGAAAGCAGTTCTATACCTAGTTATTGATTGGGGTACTAATTGGAGTTTCTATTAAATTGAGAAAATGACAACCCAATATTGTTGATTGTTCAGGAAATAAACCCCCCACAATCAACTATCGGCTGAAACAAGACAATAATAAAAAAAAGTTCTTGATCATGCCCATAATACCACCATTCACCAATGAAATATTTATATTACGTTTCATATTTTTAAAATAATTTATTTAGTATTTTTGTTAATTAAATAATTATTTTTGTGGTGTCACAAAATAATTTAAGGTAATTATTTCATATCTAAAACTTATCATTAGATTACCCTTCTAAAAATGATTTATATTCAAAATTACTTTTCATATACAAACATAGGTTATTTTTATCACAATCATAAAATATTATATTTATTAATAGAAAGAATGTAATATTTTTACCTTTTCATTATATAATGTACTATAAAGGTCACAATAATTGAAATATTTTTACAAAAGGCCATATATTAAAATTTTGGTAGATTATGGATGAAATAAATTCATCTATTAAAAAATTAATTTGTCAGGGTAATGAATTTTCACTAATCAAATTATTTTTACCTTTAATTAAATCATTTTACCTGTACTGTGGTTACAAATATTTACAAGTGTTAGTATTCATAATGAACAAAAATAAAAGAGATATATTTATAAATATTATAACTCCTAATTTAAAATATGTAATACATTTAAAAATATTAAAATTACATAAGTTTATGGGTTTAATTTAATATTACACTAGAAAATGCAATAATAAATGTATTATCATAAAAATGAAATTTTCATGAAATATATAATTTTATATTAAATATATTACTAGTAATAATCATTAGATTAATTTAATTTAATAGAAATAGATATATACTATATACAATTAATTAAAATATTTACTTATTATAGGTTATTTTAGTTAATTAAAATAGATAAACTTTATGCAGTTTAACATAATTTTTAGAAAACCTCTTTCTTAGCATAAAAATAATCTTATAAAAAATCATGGACATTACTGATTAAAAAGAAAATAATTAGATTATTATAAATAAAATGGTTTAAATTTTACATTAATTGTAAATATAATTTATAATTGGTTTTTAATTACAATATTTAAGGAAATAAATGAATGCATTTTAAAAATAGTTAATTTTCACTATTCACTAAATACATTCATTGTAGAAAAATCCAAAAATTACACGATAAGTTAATTTTGATTTGTTGATTTCGGAAATTATGTTAACAAAATTTATAAAAAGTTCAAAAATTATTTATAATATTTTCTCATAAAAATAAATAAATCTTTTTTTTGATGTAACTATATTTTTGAATAATAAGATGACATTACTAAAAACTAAGTTATTACTTACCATGAATTTTTCAGTACATTTATATTTAATAGGGCCTTTAAATAAATTTTATAAATAATCTAATCTTATAGATACCATATAATTAAAATTTAAGTTATAATAGTTATATTTAAATAATAATATTTCAAGCCTTTTTTAGGCTCGATGTTGCATGTCTTATACTCTATCGAAAAAAATTTATTTTTCAAATATCAGGATGCTATATTACCCAAACCCATAATAAACATAATCATCACAATTGGAACATGATCTTAATAAATATTGGTTTGAGATTTTAAAAAAACTTTTTGATGTCCCACATCATAAAAAGGGTCAATAAAACTTCCTCTTAATAAGAGAGAATTGAAAATATAAAGGTTTTCTGTAATAACACTCAACTAGATTTCCAAATATGAGAAAATTAGAGGGAATTAAAAGTATGGAAATGTATGAAAAGCACAATTCACAAATAATGATGGATAGTGACCGATATAATTGATCACAAGAATTTGAATGATCATGATAAAGTTAATGACCACAAAACCAAAAACCGAAGAGTTGTGAAAAAGACCATAGATTCATCATAAATGAATTTAATATGAAAAAAATTTAATTTCAATATCTTTTTTCCTAGAGTGAGGGTATCCTTTACCATTTAGACTAAGTTCATATGGAAAATATACTTACAATATGAGTAAACATCCATCCTATAATCAATTTTAACAATAACATCATCTATTTATCTAAATGGTGTGTATATAATGTGACTTTTTGTATGAATGAAGCATTAAAATAAACTTTTAATGGATCTAATAATTCCAAAAAAGTATAACAAGATATTAATCTTGTATTAATACATTAACCTAAACCAAAGTGGTCCGAACAATGTAATAAATTCCAAAAATGAATAAACCTTGACATGAATAAATGAAACATTAGTAACCAAAACCCCAAGAAAACACCGATGTTTAAACATAGGCCATTTGATAATTGACTAGAAATAATAATTTTCAATATATTAAAGGATAAGATTGAAACCTAAAAATTATTATATTTTCGAAACATATTCTTCCATGATAAATTTTACATTTGTCTCAAAATAACATCAATAACTATTAAAATTTCATATAAAATAAAAATTCTGTTGTTATATAATATTTTTGATATAATATTAATTTCTAAAAATGAATTGAATCCCCATAAAGACACATTAACATTATATATTCGTCCTAATGATAATTCAACCATTATTACTCAAATAAAATACCATAATGTTCTATTTACCTTAATTAGTTGAGGTTCCAAAAATAGTGAAATTCTATAGAAATAATATTAATATCCTAATCACCAAATCACATTTCAATCCCATGGTAATCTCTATGATAAAACATATTCTTCCAAAATAAAATTAATCGTTATCTAACATGTATTTAAAAAAATGACATACTAACCAATATATCACATAGGACATTTGTAGGCATTATAGTAGTATTTAATCTTTTTTCCTGTAATAATTTGGATTATTTTAAAGAATATTTTCAATGTCAGGAACAAAGTGGTAAATGAATTCAATGACCTAGAGAAGCCTAATATTGATATAATAAAATTATAAAATATATTATATCATCTGAGAAAATATTATTATAAATAATAAAATTACTCCCAAATGTATCCTCAAATGGTGAATATAAGTCTATAGTTTATTGTGTAATTATGGTTTTACTCTAATCATGACCTAAGGTTATGCTGTATCTGATGATTCGTGGATGGAATCCATTGGAGGTTCTTTTATTAAAATAATTTATATATTCAATTATTTTAATTGAAATTCTATAACCTAACTCACTTTTTATAAATACCATTTTTTGATAAATTCATATGGTTAGATGCATAACCTTGGGATATATTATATCATTGGTAGGATATATCTATTGGCAACCAGGATTATGTATTTCTGATGAATGAACCCGTGGTTCTGATGTAGATGTTGAGCGCTGTGAAATTCTCTTCTTCACTACTAGAGGACATGTTCTTCGCTAATGATATGTCCATCATCGATCTATGACTAATTTTTTATGGTTTCCTCTATTGTTGATTATTGGGATTTCATTTTGTATTTCCTGATTAAATTTCCTTTGATCCCATGAATTGCATGAACAAAATTAAATCCCATTAAAGCCTGATTATCAATTTTATCCATTATAATATAACTCACCCCTAGTTACCCATATTATAATTTTTTACATGATTTCACCATTAAATGAAATGTTTACCTTAGTATTTTTCCTTTCCCCAACTTTTCATAATGTTCATCATCATTGACTCATGAGGTCATAGTTTTAAATTGTCGGGGTGAGTTTGAGCACAGGAAAACCCTTAGATTCATGGTGTTTACATGAATGACATATGGACTGTTGGGTTTTTTGTTATATTGAGGAATAAAGTTATATGTGGATGATTTAAATGTAGATTTGGTATCTAGATCAGGGATGGGAGGCTTTACAATAGGTGTGGTGGCTTTACTTGGGTTATCCAACAACCTATTTCTGGGCACCAGATACTGGGAATCGATGTTCGATGACGATCCATTTGATTTAAGGGAAATAGTGTACACAAAAATTAATGAATTTTGATAGAAAATTGGATCTAGGATTAATGTTATGATATTGGGTTTCTGAAAATTTCTCAACTACACGCCATGTATCCAAGACAGACAAACACTGCGTAGTCCTCTGTTGGTGTAGGCTATGGTTTTGGGTGTAAATAAATATCACATGACATTTATGGAATTATTGAAACCATTTTACCCATTTTTATTGGATTGGAATGTAATCTAGGATTACATAGGCATGTACACATCCAAGCACAAGGTCACAACTAGAGTACAAAAATATTGTCTTGTACACGAGCACAACCAAGGTACACATGCACGACTAGTGTACATAGGAAAGGGGAAGATGAATATGGGTATTCCTGGGGTAGATGAGACATTTCATGTAACACCTATACATAATTTATAGATTTAAATGACATTACCATCCATTTCTAGGGTATAACACCCACATGATACATAGAAATGCCACATTTCATATGACCCCACATACACAATGATCACATACAACTGGAACTTCTACCTTATGTATCTCCTCATTTTTACCCTATGTGTTGGAACATGAGTAGCTTATCTAATGTATTTTTACTTGTCTAACAAAATGGAATCCCTTAAAATATCTTTTGATATCTGAAAATTAGGGGTTTGACCATGATTCTTCTTCTGGAAACACTTTACCGATAACATTAATAAAGTAGGATCACCATATAGATTTTTGGGTAAAAATCCCCCTACCACATTTGGGTGTGGGTCCCCCATGCTCTACAATAAGGATTATTGGTATCCGGTGTCACATCAAGGTGTGGGTCCTATATCATCTATGTTGAACCCCTCTAATGATCTAGGGTGTGATTCCTCTATCAATTGAGTAGATCCCCCACCTTCATGCTTCAACAAGTTTGAGTACTCAATTGATGTAATCAATCCCTCGACATTGGAGAACATTGGTGAGTTGTGGGATTTCCACAAAGAATATTAGGGTGTTATGTGAGATGTGGGAGTTGTAAAAACCCTATAAAAATAGAGCTCAATTCCACCATTATTTTTTCATAGGTATTTTCAATATTACCCATACTAGAGTAGGGTGTAGGTAATCTATCTACCAAGTGGGAATCCATCATAATTGAGCTATTGGGATGAGTGGGTCCTCTATAAGAGTGAGTAATCCCTTGGATATGGAGCACAATAGCAATGAGTGGTTTCCATCAGTCAAATTATTTTGTGGTTACATTAAATTCGAGGAATTTTAGATATGAATTAGATCTAGATGTAGGCTATTTATTATTATATGGGATGGGGAGTATAAGATCCCCTTTCTAACATCATATATGAATCTTTATGTTCATATGGGGGTTATTATTACGGTTTATTTATAATATTATAATTGACATTCTCTTGAGTTTAAGAGTAGAGTACTTTCTATTGATGGTTTTTGTTTGGGGACTTTGGGGTGTCCTATTGGGTATGTATATACTTACCCATGCATGGGATTTTACCACATGTGCCATACCATATGAAATAAAAGGAAAATTAGTGGTCAAATTAGATGTGAATAACGGTACATGGATTAATTGACTGCATTTGGGGGATGGACATAGAGATCAAGATCCAGACTCTGTATATGTTTCCCTTTTTCTATTTTTTGTCATGTTGGGGAATCATTTCTATTTGCATGTGTATTTTTTCCATTTTTTCATTAGTTTTATAATTTCATACTCAGTTGTACTTCCTATAGGTTATTGAATATATAGTTATAAATTAGATGTTGCAATATTTTATTGCTCCACTACTCTTTTGTATGTACTTAATTGTGTCTGTGCATACATGTACTTAATGTAATGGCCTATCATTTTAGCTGATAATTTCTTAGAACATTTATCCAGCCACTGGCCTATTAGAGGCCATCCTAGGGTGCCAAACAAAGCTTATCACAAAACAGGTGGGCCCCAGTATGATGGGTTATGAAAGAGTGTTATCATATAGGTATCTTCCATGGGTTGGTGTTGGATTTGGACCCATGGCGTGGATTGGTTTTTGACTTATAGAAACATTTTTGTAGTGTTTCATTTGCTGATTTAAGTAAGGAAATCAAATTTTGGTGTGATGGATGACATATCAATTATCCAAGACTCTGACTACCTACTTATCAAATTGGTAAATTGAGACATAAATTATAGGGAACAAATGGTACATTTATCATATAGGATTGAGTACTTTAATTGTATTTCTTGATTCGACTCCTCATTTATTCTCTCTAATCATGTTGAGATTATATAATTCTAAAGATTCCACCATGATGATAGAAAGTTATGGTTTTAAGATGGTGTCATGATGACAACCATTTGAGTGATGGGGCATTAGTTCAAGGTCCCAGTCATTGTGTGGTTTCTCCATGTGGGAGACTAGTAGTGCTACTACCTATTTAGAAGTTCATGGACCCAGCCCTATTACTCCAAGAGGATCATCATCTTCAAGTTGAGTAGTAGATGGCTCCAAAATGATAAGATGAAAGTGAGTATATATTAGGAATATTTTCTAATCTATTGAAATATTCACCACTATGGTTTTTTTATCTAGACCATCATAAAATATAAGACTAGATCGAGGAAATGGTATAGGTTTTTTGGATTTTGTCAACCATGGTCGATTGAATGGTTGTTCTTAAAGAGAATATTATTCATGAAGTAGTAAGTGGTTTTGGTAGTACTAGTTGATGAATCACTTATGTTGTGTGTACTCATGAGTTTTAGATATAGATATCACCTAGGATTTATGGTGAGACAGTACCCCTTCATAGATGTTATAGTACTGATAGAAACCTATGGTGTGAATGTCCCACATGGATAAGACCTTTCTTTTTAGTGATCCTAAAAATATAAAATATATAATGTGGAATAATGCAATAGTAGGGAAATGTGTTGGTCTTTCTTGAAATGTATTTTGACATGCATGGAAGGGACAAAATCCCCCACCATGACACATTATTCTGATGTGATCCAGAATCCCGTTGATGAGTCAGTTTTACCAAAATGGGATAGTGTTTTGGTTTGGTTGATAAATTCATTTAACTTGCATGTTTTAGTTTTTTTGTTGTTCGAAGGAATAATATCAAGGCTTAGTTAAGGAGATAGGATAGAAACGGGAAATAATGATTCAATAAGTAGAGTCTTGTGACCTTGAGGCACTAGGTGTGATCATGGTATGACTTGTTCATTTTCTACTCCAGTTATAGTTTCGGTACATGGTTCTGAGCCTCTTTTCCATTGATAGAGACCCTATTCTAGGACCATTGATATTATTAGAGACATTTTACATGACCATTATGTTTATATAATCATTTAGAGTAATTTTTTATAATTATTTTACTAATAATATGTCCTAAATGTTTTAGGAGATAGTGCATCACGTAGAGACATACCATAGAAAGTAGTGAGGCTCGAAGATGTTTTCCTTATAATGAACTATTTTACTAAAATCACTTTTCAGTTTCATTTTTTGATGGGTTAACAATATTCTCACATTAGTGGGATAATTTTGACCATTCACTGGTAAGACATAATCCATGGAAGTGTAGGATGAGATCTTATGTGAGAGGATACAACTGATTCTTTATCAATTGTCCAGTATAAACCATGGTGAAATGGATGTTATGAAGTTTTAGTTCCTATGATATGAGATAGATATTAGGATATATTTTTAATGATTTTTCATGTTTACCTCTTTGTAAAGAGTTTTCTTTCTATATGGACTTGCACCATGTATAACCCAATACCTGCACTAGTATATCATATGACATTTTTTAACTATGAGTCTTGTAGGTATGATTGGGAGAATCTAAAGAGTATGGGATGGTTAAACCTAGAGTGTTATCCTAGAAAGGCCAATAGTGTTCACCTGTGAGGTAGATAAAAAATTGTGGTTAGTCATGGGCTAATGTAAGCTAAACCATGTAACATGGGAAGGAGTGTCTTCCCCTGAGAATTGATGGCTTCTTTGACCAATTGTTAGGGGTGATTGGGTTCGTAGAATTTAAACTTTGGATAGGTTTTCACCATCTCTTGGATTGATAGGAGGATTTACAAGGAATGGTTTCCTATAGTCACTATGGTTCCTTTGAGTTCTTGGCGATAGCCTTCTGTGTGTTAGACATCCTATCAATGTTTTGAGGACAAAGGAGCTGGATCCTTATCTCCTCTTGGGTCAGTTCTTCATAGTATTTTGTGGTGACATCCTTGTGTACTATATATTAGTGGTGGAGTGTGTGAGGAACTTAAGGGTGGTTCGATATATACATTGAGGGTAGTATCTCTATAGTGATCTCTCATAGAGTTAGTCTTCGATTCGAGGGTCCACTTCTATTGGACATGTCTTCTCATACAATGGTGTGATAATGGACCCAACCACGGTTATAATTGTGCTCGCATGAAGGACTACCGAAGGAATGTTCATAGGAGAATATTATCAAAGTGAATTTTTTTGTTAACTCTTTTTGAGCAATGAAATAGAGTAGTTTCCCTCTTTAAAGTTGACCCTTTATGGTGAGTATGGTGCATCATTCCTCCAATTGATGGTTATTACCCCACTACTTTTATAGCTAGTTAGGTAGGATTATCTTGTAGATACCTGTATTGATATCATTCATGATAAGATATACATTGGATGTTTTATTGGGGTTTTCATTGATGGTGGGGAGGACATTATCTTTTTTTTTCAGGATGGAGAATGACACAATTCATATTGTGAGATGGGATGATGAGGTCGTTGTTTCCCCTTGGTTGTATATCCTGCAGATATAATTATGTACAAGTATCTTATGGAACCAGATTGCGAATCCAAGGATATTATTTCTCATTGGAAAGTTTATCTCTTGATGCATCACCCATCTATAGGGGAAGTTTGAGGTTCTAGTATATAATATTAAATGGGATGGTATTGCTTTAGTTATTATGATAGGGTTTCCATGATTAGTGAGAGGTCATGCCACTATCAATGTGATTATAGACTCACTCACCTTCTTGGATCACATCATAACCATCCAAGAGAAAACTGTATTTTAGAGTTTCGAATGTCTATTTCTATATGAGTTAGTTTTTATTAATGGTGTTACCTCAATGATTATTTCATATCAGGATGGATGATTCATGTTGTGATTATGGAGACGATATAAGTGGTTGAAGAGACTCAATTGTGGTCGAGTGTGACTTTTCAACCCCATGTAGATGCATTGAAAAAGAAAATCATTTTGGCTTGTAGAAAATTCCTCAGGATTTCATGTTATCTTTGGACCATATTTGTGAGGATCATCTACCATTGGTGGATTTTTCATATCAGAATAACTACCAATCCACCATCGGTGTTGTACTATTTGAGGCTGTGTATGAGAGAACCTATTGATCATTATTTTACTTGTCGGAGAAAATGGGAGATAACACTTGTGGATCTATATTTTCTTTTGGTTATGGTTGTAATGGGTGATGTTCTTCTAGAGGTAGATGATGACTACTAAGTAATTTCAAGAGTTCTTTGTGGACTGATGATAATGTCATCCAAGGGTTAATAAAGAGATCACAGTTTTTGAGAGATATGCCCTCATCATGGATTGTAGGGATTTGGTCAGGATGATTGGCTATCTTTTAGTTTCATAGTCCCCTCTTCCAATTAATACGTATGGTTAAAGATGTGGAATAATAGTTGGGATATGAAAATAATTAGATCATGCATCATGATTTATTCCACATGTTGTAGTTGAGGAGACATGTGCATGCCTAATTGCACAATGTCAACTAGGGTGGATTGGACATCGAGGGATGACTTACTTTTTCAACATGCTCGGTGGAATTAGTCAATTGATAGGAGAAAAAAAATTTAAATGTGTTTACTATGAATACATTGTATTTAAATGTAATGGAACCCTCATGAGTTCTCATTGGAGTGGGAGACCATGATTAGGACTCAATATCCACATTTGTGAGTGGATTTGTTTTTTAGGATGAAAATACTATAAGGTGTGGAGAATGTAACAACTCAGATTTTTCACATTAATAAATTGATATATTTTATGGATTATTTTTGGATTAAGGTGCTAACATGTTATAGATTCCCAAGACTCACAAGGGCTTGATATTGATATAATAAAAATATTAAACATATTAGATCATGCATGAGAAATTTTTTGTAATTAATTGAAAAAATACCAAATAGGGTCTCAGATTTGTAAATATTATTTTTTTGTTAACTAAAAAATGTAGAGTTTGCACTATGTGTGACTTATGCTTAATTAGCATCATACATTTTATGGATGGTAGTCATTCGTCATGTGTTTAGTAAAATAAATTATTTATTTATTTTATTTAATTTAAATGAAAAAAACAAAAACACATTCTCTAAATACCATGTTATTTAAAATCCCTATAGTTATCTAGATATCCTTGGGTGATTAGGGATTGATTTGAGAAGAGCTCTGTTGGAAACTGAGATCATGGATCGACGATGAACGATTGCCAATTTTTGAGGTAGACGACGAGCACATTATGATTATATTCATCATTGTAGGTGAATATGTTCTTTAGAAATGATCAATATATCATCATGGTTGAACCCATTATATTTTGGTTTCATACATTTTTTATATTTGTTCAAGGATTTTGGATTATCTTCTAAATTCATCTTCAATCCAATGAATTGTAGTATCCAGATTAATCTTACTGAGTATCGGTTATCAATTTTATTCCTTGTGCCATGTTTCAAAACTTATTTACCCATATTATTATCATTGGACAAGATTTCATCAACCAAAAATGGATTTTCCCTTTTCTTGTGTGTTTACCACATCTTTGATTAGATTCTTTGTTATTGGACAATGGGGTCATGGTTTGACATTTCCAAGATGGGTTTGAGCATGATAAAGCACTTGGATTTAAGGAAGTTTCACACACAATGTATGGATCGATGGGTTGTTGATTTATCAAGTTCAAAAGAGGCTTGCAGATTTATCAAGGTCAAAAGAGGGTTGTGGTTGATGGATCTATGTATTTGGGATTCAGAGTGGTGATGGGAGGTGTTATGGGTGGTGTGACAACTTTTTCAGTATTAGGACATGGAAATCAGGATACACGATCTCTCTATCTTTCCTTTTTTTCTAGTTATTGTGTGTTTGGGTCATTATTTATATTTTTCTATTTATTTTTCCCAATTATTCTTGGATTTTATAATTTCATACTATGATGTATTCCCTAGAGGTTATTGCATTCATGGTTATTTACTGGATGTTGTATTCTGTTTCGATTATTACAAACCTCTACATAGATATGGATATGTGTGTGGGTAAAAGTACATAAGGAAATGACCTTTAGTATTATTTTATGAATGCATAGTGCTTGAATTCAACCCATAACCTATTGGTGGAAGACTTGGGGGTGACACTCATCTTATTATCAGCTATGTGGACCCTGGTAGGTTAGGTTATGTTTGATTAGTATACAAGTAGGTTCTTCATCAGGTTAGTGGTGGAGTTGGACCCATGGTGTTGATTGGATAATGACATAGGGAAATGGTTTTTCTATTTTTTGAGTGAGGCTTTATGACCAAGGAATCTAGTTTTAGTGTAATGGAAGACATATCCATTAACCAGGACTCTGAATATCTATTTTTTGACGTGGTACATCAGGAAATTACTTGCAGGGAATGAATGGTACAAGAATCATTTAGTATTGAGTCCTTTAACTGTTTTTATTTATTCAAACACTCATTTGTGATATTTGAAGATGGTATATCTTAATAGTTCTCATGATGCCTCTATTATGATATCCAATATAGATTTTATATAGTTTCATAATGGAGAATAATTGTACAATGATGCCTCCATTTAGGGATGCACTTATGAGGTGTTTCCTCTAAGTGGGCACCAATTAGTTCTACCACCTATTAATCAGTGCATGGACCCACCACTAGTTTTTCTATGGGGTTTTCATCCACATGTTAGGAAGTCGATGGCTCCAATATGATATGATAACAGGATAAGTGGTCTAGGAATGTTGTGAAATTTCCAATGTAATAGACCACTCAGGTTATGTGGAGATCCAAACTCTTAATAATTAAAGGATGTGGTCATGGATGTGGTCATGGTATTCTAGCTTGTGCAAAACCCAATCAATTAGATGTTTCTTGAATCAAATAGTCATCTTCCCAGAGCATCATCATGATCTGATAGAACTATAAGAGGAAACACCTATACTGAGTTCACATTGTGAGTCGAAAAGAAAGATATTTCTCATGATGTATGGAGAGACAAACTCTCTTCTTTATGGTGATCCTGGTTGGGAGACTTCTCCTTGGGTATGTGGGGCATCAGTAGAACCATGCTTTGGTAACTCATTTTGTGGAATTAGATATTTATAGGAGAGGGGAACATCCTCAACTATGGTATATTCTTGTGACATGATCAAATACAATGCGATTGAGTTGTCACATCCTAAAGTGGATAGTGTCAATCTGTAGTGGATGAGTTTATTTAACTATATATTGGGGTCGTTTTAATGGGATAATGTGTTAGACTGGGCCATTGTTATGGAGGATATATGAAAAAGGGGAAACATGGCTTCATGAAGTGAAGGATTGTGACCATAAGGCTCCAAATGTGATCATGCTATGACTAGTTCCTTCTCTTATCTAGTTATATTTTTGGTACATCATCGTAAGACACTATTCCCTGGATATAGCCTCTATTTGTGGCCTAGTAGTACTAGAGAATCCATTTATATTTGGGTTTTTATTTTGAGACACTAGTATATGAGGATCATTGATCTCACTTATACCAATAGTGTGACTAGACTCTATGAAGATAGGGATACTTGTGTGGAATATTTTAATAGGATACTATTAGGTTCTAAGATGCTTTCCTTAGTATGAACCAGTTACGTACCATAAATGATTAGTTGAATATTACCAGTGAGGGTTAAAGTGTATCCAAGTTAGTGGGGTATGTTTTAACCTTATTTAGTAAGTTGGAATCCCTTTCAGTGTTGGATTTTCTCATGTGTTGGAGGTTACAAATGATTTTTTATTGGTTGTCTAGTATGAACCTTAGACCAATAGATACTATGAGCTTTCAGTTCTTATGATGCAAGATATGTATGAAGATGTCTTCTCCTAAGATATTCTATGTTTACCTACCCATCTAGATTTTGATTTATATATGTAATTTATCTAGGGATGGCCTAATATCAAGTGTAGAATAACTGATGAACCCATGTAGTTGTGTGAATTAGAGTTGTGGTTGGTGGAATAATTGGAGTATCATCTTGTTTGGCCGAGTGTGTTCTCTTGTGCATGCCAATATTTTTCATCTAGGATGCATATGAGATCCTGAGGCTAGGCATGAACTAACATTAAAAAAACTAGGTAACTCCATAAGGGGTGAATCCCCCCCCATAATTGATGAATTGTTTGAATAGTAGTTTGGGGAGATGGGGTTATAAGAGATTGTAGTTAGGAAAAGTTATCACAAGCCCCTAGTGAAATTGGAGGTTGTACTAAGAAACTATTCCAAGGGATTATATAGTTTAATTGAGTTTATAGAGATAAAATCCAGCATGATTGATTCCCCAAGAAATGATTTGGGAATTATGAATTGTATCCTTAACCTCCATTTCAATGGTTCATGGAATTCTTCTCCAGTGAAATCCTTATGTACTCGGCATTTATAGTGGATCATGTGAAATTATTGAGTATGGTTTAGGATGTTCCGTGAGGGTATTTTCTCTATCATCTCTCATGTAGATTCAATTATGGATTCAATAGGTCTACTTCCCTATGATATACCCCCTCATACATGGTTTTGATGGTGTACCCAACAATGACTGAGGGTTTCCTAGCTTAAGGGCCACCAAAAGGCATACTCGTGGTAGCATATCCTCACAGTTATTTTTTCTATTTTTTGTTATTGAGGGAGGTTATGTAGTAGTAGATATATTTATTGTTGACTATTCATGGTGAGGATATCGTGGTGTACCTCTAGTCGATTTATATTACACCACTACTTCTATAGTGTATTAGGGATGCTTGAAATGCAGATATTGGGTGTGATAAATTTCATTAGAAAATATCCACTAAATGTGGTACCAATAAATTTTATGAATATGGGGAGTAAATCACCCTTATTCAACGATGGATGATATAACTTTTCATTCTATGAAAACAGGTTTTGAAGAAGTTTTTTCCTTTAGTAGTACATACAGTAGAGTTAAGGATAGAAAATGATCATCTAGAATTGGATTTAGTAACCAAGGATGTTGTTATACATTTTTTATTTTATCACTGGATGTCTCAACCATCTGTAGGGGAAGGCTGAGGTGTGCAAATGGAAGTGGGAATAGAATGGAGCCATTGTAGTTCTCATGAAGGGGGTTCCATGATTGGATAAAGGTCTTGACACTATCAGAGTGATCGTAAAATGACTCACCAAGTTGGACCACAACATAACCATCAGAGAGAAAATCATAGTGAAGAATTTTAAAGACATTATGTGTAGTATCTATTAATGATTTATTGTGTTCCCTCAATAATTAGTTTGTACTGTGATTCATGCATCATGTCATGATTATTGAGAGGTTTTTAGTGGACCATGAGACTTAATGGTGATAGAGACTAAATGTTTTACCCTAGAAACAATGGACATATGAAGTAGTACATTCATATTTTAGATAAAAAATTTCACGATTTCATGATATCCATGATCCAAATAATGGAGGTCAACCTAACATTGATTGAGTATTCTGATCATACTATCTACCACTCCACCATTTGTATAACACCATTTGAGTCCATGTACATAAGACCCTCTAGTTCACAACTGTACAATTCAGAGCTGGTGGGTGAAGATGCATGTGGTCTTAGAATTGGTGATCAAGATGGTTGAACAAGGTTCAGTTCATCCAGATGTAGTTCAGGAATTTCCATTACTGTTAGGAGTTTTGTGGATTCTGGATTGTTTCATTTTTAGTTTGATGAGGAGATCGTGTGTTTAGAGAGATCTCCCATCAATAATGTTTTCGATGATTTTTATGGGATGACAATATTTATCAATGGAACATTCTACCTTATTCCTGTAAATGTTATGGGTTAGTGAGGCATTATACAACTTGAACCTATGAAAAGAGGATGATTGGTCTTGCGATGTATTCCACATGTTATAGCTGAGGAAACATGTGCATGTTTGGTTGCACTATGGAGACTAGGGTGATCTTAACATCATGGGTGGAGTTTCCTTTTCTAGTTTCATGGTTTAACTAGATAATTGGAAGGATAAGACCCTTTGTTGCAATTTTTTTCCCTTGGTTGTGCACTTAGGATAGATAATGAGAGTGGGAGACCCTGATGAGAGATTAGTATCATTAATTGTTAGTGAGTTTTTTATTTCTATAATGAAAATTATTTATGTTGGAGAGAATCTAATGAATATTCATACTTTTATACATTTTAATATTTTAAGAAAAAATTTAAATTTACACAATGAGTTTTTGTGTAATTTTTCTACATGGAGAGGCCTGGTATTGATATAACAAAAATGTTAAATATATTATATCTCACCCAATCTGTTTTTGGGAAAAATGTATTAAATCCCATGTATATCCTAATATATGAAATTTGAGACCATGGTTGATTCCAAAATGTTGGGTTTACAATATACGTGACCTATGTTTCATCATTGTCAAACTTCTTGTGTAAGGCATCCATTGGTAGTAGATTTCGTAATACAAATAAATTAATTTTTTAATTTATTTTAAATGAAAAAATTACCATATTTATATAAATACCATGTTATGTGAAATATATTGGGTTATCCGCATACACTTGGGGGATTAAATATTGATATTAGGAGAGTATCGTTGGAAACCTTGAGCATGGATCGACGATAAAAAATTACGGGATTACGATTGAAACACTAATGTTGGTAAATTATCATATTAATTGATGGAGAATTCATTCTTCCCCAATGATTGATCCCTGAACAAGGTATAAAATATAGTTCTATATTTCCCACCATTATTGATTATTGATCATGTATTTTGGATTATCTATTTATTTTACCTTCGACCATGTGAATTTCACAAAAAAAAGGATAAATCATGTTGAAGAACGATTATCACTTTTATTCATTGTGAAATAATTCACCCCTAATTTATCTATTTTATGATCATTTTGAAAAATTTAATCCACCAAATATGGATTTACATCTTTATTAAGGTTTCCGCCACAATTCATCATGTTCTTCACCATTGGATTTTGGGGTCACAAATTATCATTGTTGGGGTGGCTTTGATATCTATTAAACCCTCATATTCATTGAGGTTATGTGTATATTGTATAAATAGATGGGTTGTTGATTAATCAAGGTTTGATGTTGGATTCAGGTGATGGATCCCTAGATTTGGGATTTCGAGTGATGACTTGAGGTGCTAAGGTAGGTGTGGTAGCTTAGCATTTGTGATCAAACATCTGATTCACTATGACATGATGCTGAGAATTAGTGGTGAGTGATGTGTCCATTGATTTAGGGGGAATTAGATGTTAAAATAGGTTTTTAAATATGAAAAAGGTAGATCTGAGATCACATTAAGAAATTTGGTTTCTATAAATTTATCGATTATGCACCATTTTTCTTGGTGGAACATACACCCTTTAATCCCCTACCTGTTATAACTTGGGTTTTGGGTGGTGATAAATAAAACAGGTCATGAGTGGAATTATAAAAATCATTAGACCACGATTTGGTGTCTCAATGTGTACTATGTGAGTAACTGGATACAAATACAACAAATAAAATAGGTAGGGCCATTTTACACAGGCACAACCCTGTACTCGGACACAACCAAGGTATTATGGGATGACTTTTGTACAAGAGCATGGGCTGAGAGAACACAAAAATGCCCGTTGTGGTCGAGACATGTTTTGTACCACCTTTACACACCATGTAATATGAAATGGATTCCCATTCCACTTACAAGGAGAAACCCATTCAAGACAATAAGCAGGGTCACCATTCGTGTGACCCCATGTACACACCATGGAATTCTCCCAGGTACTTCTACCTTCAATATATCCTAATTTAGAACTCTAATTATGTCATGAAATCCACCTATCTTGGTTAGTTTTCTATAACTAATGTTATGGTATCCCTTATATAGTATTTTCAGATATGAAATTCCATGTCTCAATTTGGATCCCTTTTTTTGGAATTACTTGACTAATAATAGTGATTGGGCCAGATTATCAGAGAGATGTCGGGGTTGGAAACCCCCTATTGTACCGCGTTGGGTCCCCCCATGATCCTTACTGAGTTGAGTGTCACCTAATATCACACCAAGTTGTGGGTCCTATACCTCTTGAGTGGAACCCCCAAACACATTAAGGCACATGTCCTCTATCTACAGAGTGGCTCACACTATATTAAAACTTCTGAAGGCATAGATCCTCCACTTGAGAAAGTGATCCCTTGGCAGTGGAGTGGAGTGGTGAGATTTGGTCTCTCCACATGGACTTTTTAAAAGTTATGAGAGAATTTGGGGTTGGTGTCCCCACTATCATAGAAGGGCATGGGTCTCCCACACTCTATAAATAGGTAGAGTTGGTACTCCCTATACTATGTAAGGGGTGTGGTACCTTTATCTATTGGGAGAAACGTCCCTATCATAGATCTTCTATGGTGATCATATCCTCTACTAGAGTGAGGTTTCCCATGGATATGGAGTTTAATAGTGAGGATCAAGCCCCTTTAAACTATTCTATATAAAATTTCACTTAATTCTAGGAATCATAAATGGACCATAGATTTATAGGCAGCCACATTGTTCTAAGCTAGGTTATAGAGTGTGAGATCCCCTTTCTCTCATCATTTTGGAATTATTTTTAGCATATCTGGATTATTTATATGGTTATTTTATCATATTATTATTGACATTTCCTCATTGTGATGATATAACTACTCTATCTTAATGATTCGTGTTACCCTACTGGGTCTGTTTATACTCTCCTCAGATATATTTCATCTATTATGATGATGAAAAAAAGATCAATAATGAAATAGGTGAATCATAGTGATACATGGATTCATTGATCAGGTTTGGTTGTAGGTTTTGGATTTTTTAAATATGGATATATAGAGCTTTCAAATTTCCCATTTGGTTTTAGGTGATTACAATATTTTTGGTTAGGCAAGTATTTCTCCAATTTAAGGTTTGGTTTTATACTAGTTTTCTCAAATTCATTCCTGAGAGGTAATTTATTTCATGATTATACTCTGGATTTTACATGTTTTTAGTATTCATTTATTTATTTTCATGGATATTGTTGTGTGCATGTGTGCAGGTACATAAGGAAAAATTATACCACATTATTTTATTCATTCATAGTTCATTTCATTGTACCATTAACTATTAGAGATAAGTTTACGGTGTCAAAATCAGATTATCACTGGCCAGGATGGCCCTGGTAGGTTGGGTCATGAAACCACCCATGTTACCCTTCGGTTGTGGGTTCATACCCTTTGGCCTTTTCTAATGTGATAACTTAACCTTTTTTCTAAAAGCATATTAATATAATTTTTATTACATCCCTTGAATGATAAAAATAATCATAAATGACTATATAAACTGTGAAAGGTATCAATACCATTTGTCTTATGAAAAGAGTTTTCTTCCTTAACTAATAAAACATATTGGACTCAACATAAGGACTCCAAAAATTTTATTAGACACATTGAAATAATATTTATTTAAACCTCAAAACGTGTATATAAGACATAAAATTTATGAACAATCATAAAATCATAATCCCATGACAGTATACATAACTATTATGTTAACGTCAAATGAAATTATTATAATATCCAAATCTATTTAATCATTTTCTACGATACCAACTATAAGGATTTTTCCTTAATCAATACTCAATCTAGTGTCTCTAGATAATAATACACATTATTTAATTACCAAATATATTTTAGGTCTTTGTTTATATATAATCAGGGTAGCACCCTTCTATAAATAAATATTACATCCCAAAGGGGACAATTCTATTTTGTGTCCATTTTTTCAATAAAACTAAACTTTTATGTTATAACTTGTTTTATTTTCTTGAGAACTCATCATAATTTTTCTTCAACTCATCCTTATCCATAATCATACATAATATATTAGGAATAACATTTTTAAATGTGTTATGAGCATAAAAATATTAGTAAGGGATGTATAAAAAACCAAGAAACCTGTTATTTCTTGAAAACATACAAAAGATGAATCATTTTGAAAATTTAACCTTGGGTTTTAAAAAACATTTTATTACCCAAGAAATCAACTTTTATACCCCAATATATTCATAAAAATTTTCATAAGAAATATTAAAGGAAAAAATATATATTAAATGTTCTTTTTAAATCAGGAAAAACTAATGAATCCATTTTTAGAAAAATTATACATTTTACCCTTATGACATGACATATTAATTTCTTTAGAAAAACGTTCCAAAGTAATCACATGAAATAATATCCTAAATAACATTGTTTTATAATATAATATCAACATATTAAATTTGGAAGTAACAAATAATGTGAATTCTTTTTTGTAAAGGATAACTTTTAAGAAAATATCACATGGTTGAAAAATTCAAATACTAGAATAGGTTTACTCCCAAATCCAATATTTAATGTAGAAAGAGAAAAAGTATTTATCCAGGTTAACCCATTATAACATGGGAATGATCATGTTTTCCAAAAATGGAAATCAATCATATGTAATAAGCATAAAAAGTAACAACTGAAATAAATTGGTTGAATTTGAGAAAATAACTTTTGGCATGCATTATCACATCAAAGCAAAGGATAATAATATTGGTATATATGTGACAAACATATATGCATAATTAATAATAATTAAACAAAACATAATAAAGAGAGATATTGAGTTAGATATATTATGATCATAACTTTATGGAAAGGGTGGTTTAGAGGTATCCCTTACACCAATAAGAAAAATACTTCTAAATATCAAAATATCAATACCAATTAAACCCATTTTGGAAAATATTTAAAATTAAGGAAAAATGTTTTTTATTTGATAAAATGAACGTATGATTATAATGAAATCGAAACATTAAATAATTGTTATTGTGGTTGGAAAATTCATTGATTTCATAAACATTAAAATAAAACATTCTTTTTTTCTTTAGTAAAGATTGTTAAAATGTACTATTTAAAACACATAAAAAGATTCCATTCAAAAACATTGAATTAAATTCTAAAGAGATTTTTTTATAAATAATATATTTAAATATAAATATATTAATAAAATTTAGAAATATTGACATGGAAGATAATTATTTATAAAATAAATATTTGAAACCTTCAAGATGAGGTTTTTAATGTAAAGTGTCCCTTAAGAAATCCTTAACAAGAATAATTTTTAAAAACAGTTAATAGTATTAAAAAAGTGTTAAAATTAACCACTATCATCCATTTTATCATAAATAATAAATTTTTAGAGTCATTTATAAGAACATTGATAGGGAGTATAATGATTTCAAAGGGAAACTTAAAAAGATTATTTTGAAAGTAAATTACTTTTACTTGAGTTTGAATCGTCAGATGCATTCTTTATCTAATTTAAAAATTTAATTTAGTTAATTAAATAATTTATTAAGAACAATATTAGTGTATATTATTCATTTATTCCATGTTATAATCAATTATTTAATCAATTTTGTACACTTCTGTCGTTTTGTCAATATTTGACTTATATGTCAAAAAGGATTTCTGTAGGTTGACTATGGCCAAAGTTCTCATTATTAACAAATATATAGAAAAAAAATAATAATAAAATTATAAATCTAATACATTAATTAAAAATTAAAAGGCAATAATGAATTATTATTATGAAAAATGAACTATGTTACAATCATGGGGATGGTAGTTCATGTGTATGAAATACTAAAATTTCCATTTTTCAACGATCATTAAAAATATAAGTTAAGTGTAATTTCATATTTACATAATTATAATAATATGATAATTTCAATATTTGTTTCTTTAAATATATTTATATATATCATCCATGTGATGTGGTGATGAAGAATGAATCACATAGCTTTATGGTGGTGGTAGTCTACACGTACACAGAAACGATGTTATAATTTATCAGTGAAGGGAAAAACTAAGAAAGATGATGGAATAATTTTTTTTCATAATTATTAATTTTTAATTAATATCATATATATGTATATACATTTAATCCATCATTAAAACCTACCGTTGGAGGAGGTGATTGAAAAAAAATTCTTTGGTTCCTGATGCGGTGGTCTGTCATACACATGAAAGATCTTTCTGTTTCCAATTTGATGTAAGTGGATATTAATATAGGTTATTAAATAAACAAAATAGATTCTAATTTTAAGTAATACAGTCTTTATTTTATTTCATCATGGTTTAATAATATTTTATAGAGGTAGACGAAGAAATAAAATTAAAATTATTGATTAAAGTCAATGCATCTTCTTCGGAAAACCACTTAATGTTTACATTGATAGACTACCTAGAAGGGTTTTAAAATAAAACCAAGGATTATAGGAAATGGAAATGGATGTTATTAATGGATTTTGATAGATATTGGATGAACAAAATACTTATTTATGTGTGATGTCAAGAGGGATAATGAGTCCTTTTACAGGAGAGGGAAGTGTCACTCTTAGAATTTAACCACATTTTAAGTTAATATATATAAATTATTATATTAAAATGGCTCCATATTAATAAGATTATAATATAAGATAATTAAGAGTCCACATACTCTAATCCATTAAAAATTTTACTATTTTAGGTGATGATTTCACAATTATTTATTTGATTTACCCCATGTTAACCCTTTTTGAGAATTACTATTGTAATGAGGTTTTCACTCATTAGGGGTACATATATTTTGTATAAAAAGAATGTTTGGTACATAAATGGATGATAGATTATATTTACAAATACATACCTATAACAAGGTCAAATATCCGTTTTTGGTACTTTTTTCATTATTTTATAAAACATTATTTATTATAAAATATCACTAATGTAAATAATGAAACTATTCATTTAATTTGACTTTGAAAAAATTAATACAAAGATGGAATAGAAATATATTCCATTCCAGAACTCCCTAAAATGTTTTATTTTTTAATAATTTTTATTTAAAAATATAATTCATTCATTTTATTTTAATTTGATATTTTTAAAATCATTTATTTAATTTTCCTTTTAATTAAATAATTACCATGTCAGAATTGTGTATGAATTTAATTTAATTATATAATTAGTAATAGTTTGATATAAATTTACATGATAAAAAATAATTTATATTTGAAATCAATTTTTATAAACTATCATAGGCTATGTTTATCATGTTAATGAGATAAAGAGAGCTTTGGGGGTGTCATGGGCCTCTTCAGATCCAAGAGCCAAACCTTTCGGGAGAAATAGATAGTCTTAATGGTTAGGATAAATTATATAAACCAAGATTCATGGTAGGGGGTAACCCTATAAGTATTTTAAATAGGCTATATAAGGATGCACAATTTGAGGTTACCATGCATCTTGGGGTGCATGCCCGTTTTCGGGGATCTAGAATTTTAGAAGATCCATATTGCATAGTTTGCATTTGGATAGTTAAAAAAACATTCAAAACATATGAGGTTTCCCCTTTGGATGGAAAATTGTTCATGGTTTTCACAATGATTTTTCATCCATGCCTCCATAATATGTGACCCATCTTTTAAATGAAAACACTGTTTTTCCTTGTTTCATTATACATTTAAACACATATTACTATATTCAATCTAATGGATGTCCTCACATAGAGAGCTCACTTTTGAAGCCAAATCATATGTCCAGAAACCATTTCATTATACAGACAAATATTTGAACATTATTTTCATCATTTGATCATCAATGTTAAGTTCTTAATTCCACATATGTCATTATTTTTTTTCTTCATATCAATAAAGTTATTTTGGTGAAAGCTAATCTATCGTATTTTATGGATTTACATCCATCGTTAATTTTTTTTCTAATAT
Organism: Viscum album; assembly: GCA_963277665.1. Classification (NCBI taxonomy): domain Eukaryota; kingdom Viridiplantae; phylum Streptophyta; class Magnoliopsida; order Santalales; family Viscaceae; genus Viscum; species Viscum album. The sequence goes on along the minus strand of OY728164.1, from coordinate 583,093,173 downwards.
ATAACTAATAAAAGGATGATACTAGATGAAAGATCTACTATGGAACTGTGATTAGACATCTATTCCTTTACATCATGGCTTTGTGTTTTATAATCATTGTTTTCACTATACTTCACACCAAAGTTTTTGGAATTTCACCGAAAATTGATTAAATTTCATGAATAAATTATATGGAACCTGTTATGTTTTCCACCTTGTAACTTTGATACTTTATGAGGTATTTAGACCTTACATAGGCCACCCATGGGGTGTCCCCTTATATTTATCCTTTTTTATACAACCTTGTTGGGTGTATGTGATCTTGCCACTTATTTTGGGATCCTTGATAAATTTGACATGAATGAAATATTATGAGAAGGTTATTCCTTCATTTCAAGTGATTACATGATTTCTATTGTCTTAATGGATTAAATGAAAATTTTAAATCATTTAGATTAACTCATTGAATGTTAAATTTTATAAAATGAGGAATTATTTGTGATGATAAATTTGTTATCATATTAGATTCCATTGATGAGATCCTCGAATCCAAATTGAATATAATGCTAAGGAAATTTCAAATCTATGGTGATTTTTAATGGTAGTGGATTCCTTATACCGATTAAATCCATGGATCCTAATTCTATTAAGTTCCAATGTACTTTTTAGACCTTCGATTTGGGTTTCATAGAATCACATTGGATATGATCCTTTGACTTTACCATAGTCTTTACCGAGTATCCATGAAGATTATCCCAGGACTATATGAGGAGGACTTGGTATCATATACCTCAGATATGATCCTTCGTGGTCTGACACTGGATTACAGAACATTGTCCATTGTGGATATTAGTACTTGATTACATGGTGTTAGCATTGTGGACATTTTTTTTATGATTACAGATATCCATGGTTTGGTCATTATATTACAGCTTTTAGATTGGACCATATTATATCTACTTAATTATACATTACGATCACCCTTATATATGGGATCATGACTATTGTTTATATGTAGAAACCTTTGGATAGACATGATCACATTCTAATATGACACTTAATTTACCTTAACATTATAAATGGGATATACTTTACACTAATTTTATTTATATTGTATATACTGGACATGTTATATTCACTATTGGTGGTGATCTTCTCAGTGTTCTCTCACGCCCTATTCTGGCCACTAATCGGTACTCGGAAAAAATTCATGGATTCTAGAAGGGACTAGGGAAGCACCCACTATATGATCCTGAATTGTTAATTGTTTTGGAGAATAGGAGAAAAGGAATGATCTTGGTTCATAATTAAATATGGAGATTTTTATTTTAGTCCTTTTTTATATTTTTTTCTTGTATTATACTGGATTCATGTAGTCATATTTTCTTATTTTTTAAAGACATGAGCATCATATGGCACTACTACGAATATGGAATTTATAAGCACTATAAAAATCACTGTTAATCGAAGTAAAGATAAGGGGGTCCCTTTCAATAGTGCTAAAAAAGCTCTAAATAAGGCACCTTTTATCAGCGCTAAAAAAACACTGATAAAAGAGGTATTTTATCAGTGCTGAAAAAAGAGCTAATAAAATGGTCTTTTATCAGAGCTTTTATTAGTGCTCATAAAAGACACCATTTATCATCATTTTTTAGCATAGATAAAAGTCAATAAAAATTAAAAAAAATTAAGAAAAAAATAATGCGGGCTGAGGATTTTAATAGTGCTTGACCCCCCCCCCCCCCCCATCAGAGCAAGGCGGACCCCCTCCCACTCTCATGCATTATTCCCTTGCCTACGCATCGCCCACATGCCCATGCGCCCCACCCTGATTCCACCTGAACTCAATCTCCAGACCTCCCCCTTACACACCGACACCTTTACCACTAATCTATTATGTTTTTTCTCTATTAAATGATATATCTACATATATATATAGTTTTATTTATTCGTATATTAATATAGATTCGAATTAATATAAAAATATTTATTTATATGAATATATATATATTTATTCATATATATATTCATATTAATATATATATATATATTTATATAAATACATATATACTAATTCCTATATTAATATATATATATATATATATTGAAATATTAATATATATTAATTTTTATTTATATATATATATAGTTATATTTATTCATATATTAATATAGATTCATATTAATATAAATGTATTTAGTTATATTAATACATTTATATTTATTAATATATTAGCATATATATATATATATATATTCATAGATTAATTTATATTTATATATATTTATATATATAAATTGTTATAATTTTTTATTTGTATATTTTGTTGCATATTAATATATATTTATAATATTAGTTTGAAATACATTTATAAAATATGTTTTTTATGTGTGTTTATAAAAAATTAAATACAGACATACATATGTACAACACCCACACACACAAACACACACACAAAAGATATATATATATATATATATATATACGAATAATTACATATATATATGTGTGTGTATTTGAAAATCCATAGAATGTTAAAACGACCATAACTTATAATCTACATGTTCGTTTAAACTACAAAACTAGCCAAATCAAAGAAAATGAAAAAATCATCGATATGATATGTGTTACAGGCCTAGAGGGCATCCAAATCAGATGTTATACCTGTTTGAATGTTAAAACAATAATGTATCCCGTCTAAAAACTCAATTTTAGGGGCCTTCTAGTCCTTTTTGGCATTTAAAAATTGGACCAAGGGTTCTCGTCAGTCATTAGAACGTATAGCTCATTTCCAGCTTTGATTTTATATGTTGTTGAGCTCCAATGGACCCCGAAATCAAAAGTTATGGTCGTTGGATGTTTGAGTTACATTTTAAACTAATTTTAGATATTTTATTATGTTATTTTGATTTTTCTTTCCTTCAAATTGTATTTAAATGATTATTATTCGATGATAATATAGAAATTATTAATTGATAATAATTTTTAAATATTCTAAAGAAATTTTCACTAAACTATATATATATATAATGTTGTAATCTATTTAAACATATCTAAAATATATTTAAAAATATATATTATATTTATATCAAAATAAATATACTTACATAACAATATATCATTATTTATGAATTAATATTTTGAAATATTAACATTATCAACACTAGGAAAAGTCATTGATAAAGCACTCCCTTTATCAGCTATACATAAAGGGGTCGCCTTTAACAGTTCTAAAAAAATCATTAGTAAAGGTGGGGCCATTATCAGTGTAAAAAATGCTGATAAAGGGTCACATTTATCAGTGATTTTTTAAACTATGGTAAAATTACAATTTATTACTACTTTTTATCGCGGATAAACTCCCCCCCCCCCTTTATTAGTGATCTTTTTAACGCTGATAAAGGGTTAAGCTAGGGAAACCTAGTTTTTTGGTTGTGTGGTATATGAATTCTTCTAGATTTGTTTATGTTATAATATTAGAGACATTTATCATATGTCAGTGATTTATATTATACTTCTACTAATGACTGTATATTTACACTACTATGTTACACTCTGAAATGAGGAAATAGTCTCCCCATAGACACACTCTAGGCCCTAGCTACTATTCAAAAGCCTTTGGCATATGGGGAAGCATGCTTGAGGCCATGTGACCCGCCTTCTCAAGGAATTGTCTTTTTGATCATGGGTTAGGATGTTACATAATGTTTCTCTCAGTAGTGGGGTAATGGCATATGGATATAATATCAATTTTTTTCTTTATCAAATTTTATTCTATCATTATAAATTATTTTTCCAGGGAAATTTCTTCGTTGTAATATGATGTGGCACTTTTAAAAATTAAACACTAAGTTTATCTCGATGCATCTATTTAATGTTTTTGTCATAATTTCTAAAAAAACATTAAAAAAGATCAATTAAAAGTAAAATCATCATGGAATACCTCTAAATAGCTCTCAATTGGTTCTGATAAGGTAATCACCACGTATCTCTATATGTTACTAGGGGAATTTAAAAGTGAAAAAAAAATATTTTTTGATAGGAAGACATGTTCAATGGACAGGTGAATATGGTCATGTCTTAGTCCTTTGAGGCAATTAGATCCAAAAAGTACCCATAAAATCGATTTTGGAAACACTAGTGACACTACCCATTTATCCTTTCTAAATTTTTTCTATAAAGGGTATAGGGATGTGTTATTTGTGGGTCACATGGTTTAATCACCTATAATAAATGAAAACTATCGATTTATTTTGGATTCATGTGGGAGCTAGTTTGTTGTTTCATTTTTTACAAAAATTTAAAATGTTTTCATTAAGACTATCTAAATGGGACTCACCCATTAAGAGTCCAATATTTGTTAAATTATTCATGCTCTTAATAGCTTTTTTATTACTATATTAATTGCTTCCATAAGGGTAAAGTTAAGCCTTCTTTGTGGCTATCTCACTTGTTTGGAATCACTATCCCATAAAATTAAATACATATATGTGGTAGGGATAATCCTTTGAATGTATCATAGTTTTCAGCCTGTTAAACTAATATTTGCTTCAAAATATCCTAATAATGATATTACTGTTTGGGTTTTAAATTATTAAAAATGATACCCCACAGTTTCTCATTTTCAATTGAATAATTGTATTTCAAATTTCGTTGTAGTTGTTTCAATCACATTATAGGGGTTTTTTACTAACGATTTTTGTTCAGAATTTTCCATTTTGGAAACCTACACATGAATGAAATAAATTTCTGTTGAAAATTTGAGTAACTCATCAAAATAACTTTCATTATATTATTCAACATTTCTGAAACACAAAACTATTTCCCAATTAAAATCATTATCGAAAATTGATTCATAAAATAGGTTCAATGATTCTGAAGACACTCCCATCTTAATTTTGTCATTAAAGGTTATTTTATTAAAGAGGCCTAATTTTTTTTAATAACTTGGATGATTTCTATATTTATTTTTAGAGCTAGGAGTAGAGGTAGGGTGTGATTCTGAGGCCCGATGTTCCTGTAATGAATTAATTAAATTATCAAATATTTTTTATAATAAAAACACACTATTTAGTAATGAAAATGTAATAACACTTAAATAAAACAAGATATCAAAAATCTGATAACACATTTGATTCTTGAATAGGGTGTTTTCCCAAAGTGAAACATAAATTAGTTTGGCATAGGGTGTTAAGATAACAGTGGTTTTGGTAGAGTGAGTTGAGTTAAATAAGTAATTAAATTTATTTATTAAATTTAATTATCCAAATAAAATTTTTATATAAATAAACCACTATATAAATTTTAATAGGGTTAGAAGAGAACCCTAGGACCATTTTGAGGCATTATTCCTCTACATGATTTTTGAATACAAAATGACAACAACAGAACAATGAATCATTGTAGATTGAGGTAAATCGAAAGCAATGATTCTCTTATTTATTAGGAAGCATGTTCTTCATTGATGAATGATCCAAAACTGGGTTGGAATTATAAATTCAAGGCTCATGCACCAATTGATTATGTTTTTTTAGAATTATTTATCCTTATCCTTTTATCTCCATTAATAAACCTTATAACAAACATACGTACCAGTTTAATTAATTTTTCAAATGTATTCAAGAGATACTGGAGCTTCAAAATAGGAGGGATGACTGTGAGTGAGTACACATTGAGGTTTACAAAAATTACACGGTTCTCCTTTAACATGATCAAGTATGGATACTTATCTGAATATAAGTTTAAATATATATTCAATAAGTAAAATAATTCATTTAGAAATATTATATTTAATTTAGAAACAAAAGTTTTACCTTTTAAAACCCCAATGAATTTTATATACTAAAATAAGAACTACTTTTCAAATCATTCATTAATTATGTATCTAAATGGATATATTTAATTTATACAAGGTAAAATAAATATACTTTCTTTAATCATAATTTAAATAATTTCATGATAATCAATTCTATGCATGATATTTGTGTAAATATATTTTTATGTATAAAATTAATTTTTTAACAAATTTCTTTCAATTCATTTCATATACTCATATTAAAAAGAAATTCTTGTAACTCTAAAAGCAGAGACATTTAAAATGGATTTCATTTTTGGAATTATAATATTTAAATAATCTAATATGGTGAATTTAATTTTTTTTTTCATAATGAATATTCATCATATAAAAATATCTTCATCATGGTAAGGATTAAAAAGGATTAAAAAGGTGGTAAAACTAAGAGATTAAAATTAAAATATCTCTACAAATTATATAAATCTAATTAAATTATGGTATCTAAACACACTATTATACTATCATTGAAATTATGAGCATTTGTTTCTACATTGAAATGAAAAATATATTATATTAGTTTAACATCAAGAATGATTAAAAGAGTGTCACTCCCCTCACTTATAAAAGGACCACTCCTCCCCTCACTTATACACCCACATTGAGCATATTTTCATTACCATTAACTTCGAAAATCACTTCCCAAACCCCTTATCAACTATATATAATCTATGTTCTTCCAAAAATAATAACCTACGATGGATTAAGAAAGGATCAAAATGATAATAACAAAGAAAGAGGTACTAAACAGAATTTAGTTCTTGGTTTATAATTGATATACATCACCAAAATATTTTATAAAAAATATATATAATATAATAGGTATAATTATAATACTAAAATATTATTATGTTTTTTGAAAAAAAATTATCCACCACATTTTTATCCAAGGGTAAATGAAAACGTCGCTTATACGTGCGTCTAGACAAATACCTCCACGAAATAAAAATTTCAATTTTCCCAAAAAACTCACATAGAAAGTTATATTGATGAATTAAATTTATAAATATATATAATATTTATAATAGAATCACAATTTCTAAAGTAAGAATATTTTTTAATTTCCATACCTTTTATCCTTTTTAAAATAGAAACATTGTCAGGTTTATATGCAGACCACCACCTCCTTGAACGATATATATAATTTTTCATCACAAACTTGCATTATTGGTTGTAAAAATAGATTTAACAAATATTTATGATATTTAAAAAATAATTAATTTTTTAGAAAATTATTTTTTTCATTAAATTATTAATTTTAATAAAAATATTACCATAAAATCAAACTACATAAAATGGGAATACTCAGAGACTTTATGAGAATATTTTTAAAATTTTCTTTTCACTTATAAAATTCATCTAAAACATCCTGAATATTCTTTATCATGTTAGTAACATGATTTTAAAATAATTAAACCTATCTTAAGGTAATATTTTCAATATAAAATAATAATTTCTCACTCATTCAACAATTATAATATGTAATAGTATTGGTTTGTTTTATCACAAAAATGAAAAATGTTATAATAATGTTGAGTCCACTTAATTTAAGTTTCATTTTTTGTCAAAAATATTTCAATATGATGTGAATAATAATATTAGTGAAAATGAATAGATCCCATGTAAGTTTTCTATGCCGAACAGATATTATTGGATATTTATAATGTTGTTTTCAAATAATGTCTATGAAATTATCAATTTTAATGAGAAATTATGTATGAAAATGGATGAAGTAGTATTAATTGATAATGAACATGTTCTAGTGGGTAGAATATTTTCTACACCAATGACGATGATTGAATCACAAGAAAAAAATTATTTTGGTGAAGACAGTTGATAACCATTCATATAAAATGGGGAACATATTCACATATTTAATGATAAATTTAAATGAATAAGGCTTCAAAATTTAATACACTGTAATATTATATTAATTTTATGTGGTTTTATTAAAAATGGTCCATTTAACGGAAAAATAAGGACCCCCTCAAGAACACATGCGGGACCCAAGGCTTAACCACATGGGAGACAGACTTCCCACCTAGACATGGAGGAAGAAGGACATGAGATTTCGTAGTGAACATAGGGATAATTCAAGAAGGTGTGTATGTTATCAATATAAGGTTAATATGGATGACCAAGGGACCATAAATATGTGTCATGAATAGATAATGGAATGTGTGAATAAGTGTTCTAGGTGATGAACCCCAATTCTACATATAATGTGAGATGTAATGTTGATAATTATTAACTAGAGAGAAGACATTCAGATGTTTTGTGTGGGGTGGGAGTTCATGCTATTATTCATCAATTTAAAAAAAACATAACGACATATCCCTTTAATTTTATCATCATAGACATGATGATCTTTCAACTTCCAATCCATCGTCTTCCTCCTCTGGTAACCATTAGTTGCTGATCAATATATTCTATTCGGCGGTAACATGCACTAATTTGGATCATGATAACAAATGAAAAACTCTATAGATAGAACCCTGAAAAATAAAACATGATCGATCATATGAATCCATGCATGAATCCTTGATCTTGTATGAAATCATCTATTCAATGAATATGTTTCTACTAAGATAATAAATGAACATTGTTGTGAAATATTCATGAATCATGAATCCATATGGTGTTCAAGGTAACATAATTGATTCTCATCACTTTAATTTGAGAATTTTTCTATGAGAGAAGTAGTCAGATACATAAAGACACTATGAATTTCTAAAACCTCTGATAGAGAAACATGTTATATAAATTTTGTGTTTTTAGTGAATTTGGATATATTGATAGACATAACATATTTTTAGTGGAATTTTATTAGTCATTGACATGAAATTATAATAACAGAATTACCTATTTCATATCTTCTATAAATATGAATGTAAGGTCGAGAGTTGGCACTATTTCCAATCATGATTTCTGAGAGATCTTGTTTTCCTAAAAGAAAAAATTGTATTCTTTTAAATCCAATAGCATGGAAAGAGTTTCATGAAATCTTGTTATACATGACAATTCTTTTATAAATACATTAAGGTTATTTGATTAAATGAACTAGTGTATACATCCTCAATTTTTTACAAGAAGGGGAAAAGGGAGTAGCACCCTAGTTTTTTTTCATGAATTTTTAAGCAATTCAATTTTGGTTTTAATGAAGAAGTGTGATCTTATAGGATAGTATCCAACTATTCAATCAGAAAAAAAGGTCTTTCGTATATAAAACCTATCTTTTATAGTAAATAAATCTGAGTAAATATGTGATGGAATATGTATTTTTATCATGTGTTAAATTTTTGCAAAGGGAGATGATGTTCTTAAATATGAAGCTTAAACATACAATATAGTTTTATGAATGATATATAATGAGATCCTATACTTGTTTCTTGTAGAGCAGGTGGTATAATGAACTATCTCATTAATTTAATTCATGAACATATAATTTTGAATTTACATGCATGAATAACACATAATGTTTATGTATGTACTATTCCTTTTGTTTTTAGTTATACTAATATCTTTATGTGAATAAATAAAGAATACTACATTTAGTGTATTGAAGACATTTAAATTGATCATTCTAATAATTCAGGGAAATATAAAAGTAGTAATATGATTTACTTATTTAAATAATTACTCTAACAACATTTATATATTGGTATAAATTATATTCAATGGTAGTTGAATACATACAGGGAGACCAATCGTTTAGCATACTGGAAATACCAGTGAGATATCAGATGATTTCTACAATTTATAAATTGTGATGAGAATGACTGACTATTTTGATATTAGAAAAATGTTATTGGGTCCCGACTTGAAAAATAATAAGTTTGATTAGATACTACAACACATGAAAATGGAAGATGAATACATGTCCATAGTAATTTGATTTGAATATTTTCAAAAAACGAGTTGTGATATTAAAAAACCCCATTTTTCATGTACATGATATTTATATTTACAATCCAAACTTTTGTATAAATTTTAATGCACATGTGACCACTAAAATTAATAGGGATAAGAATATTCATGAAAAAACTATTGGTGGATCATGATATGTATTTGGAATTATCATTGAGGATAGACCTTAAAAAATTCACCATGTTCTTTTCAATGCTTTCATTTTATTCTATACAAGAGAGGTGATAATTAATATAATGGGAGATCAAGATTTAATAGTTCATAGAGGTCGAATTTAATTGACAATTCATAAAAATAAACCACTATTTTATGACCCTCTTAATTTTTTATCCCATATGGGGATCTATAAGTGTTATCGTCACTAGGTTCCCTCTGTTGGATAATCTTTAATAAAGTTTTTATTCTTGAATATTTAAATTTATTTCCTTTAATTAAGACAAATTATAGTTTTCTAGAAGTTTTTTTTTTAAATAAAAACAAGTTTCAAATAAGAATTTAATTAATAATAAGAATGATATGAATTTGAATTTGAGGAATATGTCCTTTTGAAGAGAGGAAGAAGAATTTTCAATATCTCTAAGCAATGACGATGTCAGATCTAAAATTTTTCAAGAAGTACAAATTATTTTTTTCAAAATCTAAGGATATTAAAAAATTTTCTACCTCATTGGGATAACAGAATTCAGGATAGTTCATGGTATGTGTTAAATTCTTTTTAAACATTACGAAATATGATCTATGTTCTAGTGGAAGTTATAACATGAAAAAAGACTTTTTTCTTAATGAATAAAGTGTGTTGATTTATTTTTTTTCCAAATATTATTTTTTTATCATCTATGGGATTTTTTAAAATAATAAATATAAAATAACATTACATGATATCGAGTATCATAAAATGGGGATGATCTTAATGAATATGTTCAACACATGGGAAAATACCTCCATAATAGTTGTTGTAACTAAATTAAAATATGAATAAATTAATTTATGATACCCCACGCATTATAAAGAGTGTATCATAACTTTTTTAGATAAATTTAGGTCATTAAATAATTTTATATGTATATCTATTAATCATGATAAAATACTAAAAACAATATTGATGTCTATAAAGAACAATTTCATATTAAATCCATGAGAATCGAGGTGATTGACTCTTTGTTTCATGAAAATGATGTTATACATGAATAGGTTATTAAGAATATGTGAAAGGATTTTAAATAAAAAATTTAAATTACTGAAGGTCAAATGAATTCTCTCATTGTGAAATGACTTGAATTGGAAATCAAATAAGAAAATCTGTAAAAGGCTCATATTTAGAATTCACAATCAAAAAGTTATGAAGATGGTACCACACATTGTAATTTGGAGGATTATATTGAACGGAGACCCACATAATTTACCCAAAAAAATTATTACATCACACAATTATTTCTCTCATGTAAATGTGAAGAAAGGGGTACCGTACATACCTCAATTTAAAACATTCATTAAATATTTCCCTAAAAACAGTTCAGTTATAAATTAATTTTATATATATATATATTAGGATAAATGAATAATATTTTATCAAAATTACTATTTTGAAAAAAATGGTGTGTGGAAGTTAGCTACCCAATAAAATGGAAATGTGTAGTAAAGAAGTCCCAAAAGTAGCAAGTTTATTTTGTTATAAATTCTAAAAGACATAAAAAAATAAAAAAAGATCATGATTTATGGGTCTATATTGGTGTTGTAATAATTTAAGGAATTATAAAATATATTTTTGTATAATCCCTTAAATTCAAAATCCTAAATCATTCCTATTCAAAACGGGTGTAAGAGAGTAAATAAAGAATGAAATGATAATAATATGATTATTTTTACATCAAATATATTTGGTTATGTCAAAGATTTATATGATATTGGTAGAGGTGGTGGTCGCATAATTTTTCATGTACATATCAACATGTATCATGATTCAATGGGAACATAAAAGCATATAAAAACAAAGAGTCATCTTTGGGTATAAATTTAATGAATACTTCAAAATAGATTACTCCAATGATGTTTTAGAATAAGTCATCCTATTAAAATATTATGAATAAAAATATGATTCAAAATATGTCAAATATGGTTCTTAAGAAGAGTGATAGATATCATAACAATGAAATGAATTAGGAAACCAAAGTGAAACTTTGTGAAAAAAAATCCAATATGACTACAAATAACCTGATATATATTCTAGAAATTTAGAGATAAAATATTGATAAAGAAAGAAATATAGAATAATCACAAGTAAAGGATCTCTGAAAATGGAAAAAATATTACACATAAATAAAATTAATTTCATGAGTAGTAGTCAATAAATAGAAATTATTTTCAAAGCTATGTTTTTTGGTGGGTGTAACATGGATGGACACAATGTTATATATTTGTTTATAATATTTTTGAAAAATTAGAATTATTAAAAAAGATAAATGTTACACCATTGAATAAAATTACATTTTAATATTTTTTAAATAAAAAATCACACACAATAAATTAAAGAATTTATGAGATCCATTTGTCCTCATGAAAACTAAAAACATAGGATTAGATTTTCAAGAATGAAGAATAGAGAAAAATAATGAACCCTATTGAGAAACAATCTCAAAATTCATGTTCACATTGAGGGTCTATAAGACCAAAAAACCATTTAATATTTGTGTATTGGATTTATGATTATAATATAGGGCATTGAATATGAATAATTTTTTCCTGGGAATAACCTGAGATGAAGTAATAACTATAAATTAATGATGGAAAAGATAAAGAAGTCAACATACATGAATGTTTTATCAATTATAATTCAAATATAAATATGATATAGGATCACATTTTATGAAGTTGATAATATTCCATATAACATGGGAAACAATGATCAAGATGACACCATCATGTTTTGATCTTATATTTAGATAATTTAATATTAAGTAATGAATAATATCATCCTTGGTGAAGTTATTAATGATGTAAAATCTTGACAACCAAAGGTTGATGATATATTTTGGTTATTATCCATATTTTCAATTTATTGAAAATAATTATGAATGAGATTCTCCATTATGATTGTGTTGACTGATTTTTCCCTTGAGTGGGAGACAAATGAATGTTTGAAGACGCCATAATTATTTTTCTCATTAAAATATAAATTTTCTAGTTGGTTCCTTCTTGAAAATTTCATTAAAGTGGTTTGTATTCTTTATCTATCATCTTATATAAACAAAATTTGATTCTGAATAAATTGTGGATAAAATTATTTTTAATAATGACCAGATAAATGAAAGGATAATAAAGTCCCATGTCTATTAAAAAATCATTCAATTTGTACTTAATTTTTTTCATATGTTTTTTTATCTGTATTTAGATGTTTTGGTTTGATATTTTTCATTTCAATATGTATCTATCATTTCCCTTATCTTTCAATAATGTTGTAAATCAATAAGGAAGATCTTGAGTTCTTATTTCAGTTTGTATCATTCAATTTTATAAGAACCCAATTTATTTTCCTCATCAATACTCTTTCATTATAAAATATGCATGGATCATGCTGAAATATATTGTGTGGTAAATAGAATAATTATAAGTATTAATTGATAAAAAAAATTACCATGAACATTTTAATTACTATCATTAATGGGGCGAAAAATGAAATTAACGGTTAACAATAAAGTGTGAGATAATTCATGAAACATATTGAAAGAACATTACTATATGGGTATCGATGAAAAAATAAAAATGTGGAGATTATTGAGTATACTTTTTAGAAGTTTTATTAATAGCAAAAAAGGTTTCAATATAATGTGCAGAATACTTCTTGTGAAGATGAAGAGATCCCAAGATATTTTCTATGTCAATAAAATATTTTTTGGAAGCTTATAATGTAGTTTTTAAAATATTCTTGTGAAAATATCTATTTACATGAGTAATAATGCATATAATTTTATGAACATGTCTTAGTGTTTCAATAACATGTGATTGTGGGTGAAATATTGTCTAAGCCGATGAATATGATGTAATTTCATGAAAATTTTCATTTTCATGAAGATATATAAAATCCATGTAGAAAAAAGAGTATACCCATTTATATTTTTTATTATGAATTTTTTTTAAGAAGGAATGGAAATTTAATACTTCGTAATTTTATTCTTAGTTTCGAGAGTGTTAATAAGAAATGGTCCAACTGATGGTCAATTGAGAACCCAATAAACCTCACATTTGGGACCTAGGGATCGACTATATGGAAGAAGTTTAACCAAGATTGTTGTGGAGGGTGAGGGATTTTCCTTATATTGATCCCATTGGAAGTATGTACGATGGTGTTCAAGGTATATACATAGGGAACATAGGGTTCCAAGAGAAAAATGTAGTTGTTGGGTGACCTGATGAGGGTGTGTGTGATTATGTGTTCTCTATGCTGAACCCCAGTGTCAGCTCAAATGTGGGAAGAAATAGTGAGTATTATTATGTGGAGGGAATCAATTTTAATGTTTTAAGTGGTGTCAGAACATGTTCAACCCTTAATCCATCAAAATAACATATGAACATACCGCTACCTTTATATGATCATTGATATGATTATACATCATCTTCATTTCCAAAATCTTACTCCTTGCTTTATCACGACATACTGAGCATGATTTATTTTGGTGGAAGTGAGCACTGATTAATCTCATGAAATCCGAAAACACTCTCTATTGATATATCACAAAAGAAGAATAATTGATCTATCACAGGAATCCATGCATGAAATCACAGTCATGCATGCTAGAATTTATTTTGAAGAATATGTTTCTATTGGGGTAAAAATGAAGGTTACATTACAATATTCTTGAATATTAAAGGATGAGGGAGTTCAAGATGATATATTTTATTATAAAAAATTTCCCTTGGGAATTAATTTGTGATTTAATTAGTCTGCCACATGAAGACACTCTATATTTTTTTCATCATAAGAAATAAACCCATGTTTGAATAATGCCTAAATTTTTTAGCATTCAAATCTATTGATGGGAATGAATTATTTTCAGGATTAGAGTTGGTCCTTGATATGAAATGTTTGTTGGAAAATATTTGGTTTTTTTATTATCTATATATATTGATTCAATGTTGATGGTAAATATTAATACTTCTTATGATTTAGAAGAGATCTCATTTTCATTGAAGAAAAAAATAATAATTCTTGTGCATCCACTTGCGTGAAGTGAAATGTTTTTCTCAAGACTCATTTGTTTCATGAATAAGAACAAGGCCTATTGTGAGGATAATTTTGACTACATGATGGAGATGATATTTTATGAATATTTTCAATCATCGGTGAATTATTTTTAATACCATGCACCCGAGTTTATAACATAAACAACATTTTCATGATAAATTTTACATGAAACTTCATGATTTTATGAAGAAAACTATATACAATCATGTTGTTTTTGAAAATAACTTTAATGTCATATTTTTTTCATCAATTCATAAAACTATTGTATATAACCTCACTATATTACAAGAGTGAGAGAAGATAATATATCCCACATATACTATTGAAAGAATAATTTATCTATAAAGCCATATTAGTTTGATCGAATAACTATGATCATATAATATAGTATTTGCGTATTTTGTTAGGAAAATAATGTGGTCCACATAAAAAACCCCAAATTTAAGAAAAAAGAACTCTATATTCTTACCAAAATGATTAAGTGATATTACTGCATGATAAATCTTTTATGAATGTAGGTAAAGTTGTTCTACATGAAGAAAATTCATGAAATATTCCTGGATGAATGCAATATACTGACCTCTCACATGTGATGCCCAAAAAATAGGTAGTATAATGAATCATATTTATAATTTCATTCACCAAGAAGTACTTACACATTTACTTACATAACGAACACACGATATTCATTGTTGTACTATTTTTAGTATTTTATTGATTTGTGATGATATATTTTAGTGAAGTGGGGAAGATGACAAAATATCATGTATTGAATACCTTTCAATTGAGAAATTTTATATTCTAATGGCATGTTTTAGATGTAATATCACCTATATATTTTGAAGAGTACTTTGAAAAAATTCTTATAATCATTTTGATTATATTGAGTGGTGGTTAAAGGATTTTAGTGAGACTGGTTGTTTAGCATACTAGAAATATTATTCGAATATCAGAAGTTGAAAATTTATGATAATTAATGGAATGAAATACTTAATATAATAATATTATAAGAGATTAGTGAGCTCATAATTGAAGTAGAGAAAGTCCAACAGATCACTACATCTGAAGCCAATGTAAGTTGATAAAATGTTGACAATATGGTTGTTGATGATAATATAAATAACTTGGGGTTAATGTATAAACAATTCCATGTATCTTTTATAAAAAATAGATGTTACCTTTGTAAACTCAATTTCATATTGTACTACACATATGATCATTATAATTAATAGTGATAATAAAATCTATAAAAAACCACATGTTTATCACAGAAAGGAATATGCTTTCACATAGTCGATGATCCTTGTAAAATCCTCATAGTATTTCCAGTTATTTCATTTTTTTCTAAAATTATAGGTTGGAATTCATTGAATATGTGATCAAGACTTTAACATTTCACAAATATTGAATTAAAAAAGTCAATTATTAAAATTAATCCACAAATTCACCCACCTCTTTGTGGTTTATCTGGTCTCAAGAATTTAAAATATTTCATTAATGATTTATGAAACATAAAAAATAGAAAAATTATGTAAAAATTACTATTTTTTTATTATAATTTTTTATTAAGATGAAAGACCTCTAACATTAATGGAATTAAATGTGAATAATTATGGTTATTTTAAACCATAAAAAACAATCTAATCCAAGAAGATTGTGGAAAATGAAATATTTTTTTGATTTATTGATCTAATTTTTTATAAGAATTATATTATTCTTATAATATAAAATACTATTGTTTATATAACCATTATACCATTACATATTACCTTTATATGTATATCAATTTTTTTTATATTAAAATACAAATGACCCTAAAATGACTAATTTAAACAACACTGATTTAGTAACTAAATGAAACATGATATTAAATTTTATTAAATTAATAAAATAAAGTAATTTAAGTGATATATGTTTTGAATAAATTATTCAATTAACATAATTTAATTAAAATGTTGTGAATATGTACGTATGATACCGTTTGGTAATTGATGGAAGGAGATTCTGAACTCAATTATCTTTTATTTGGAAATATTATCTCTCTATTGACTATGTTATGGAATAATATTGTTTTTTATAACCTATATTGTATTTTTTTTATAATTTGATAATTTGGATTGAATTTTAATTTATAGAAAAGATTCATTTAATTAAAATTACATAAAAAATTATAATATTTTAAAAGGTTTTGAATAAGAAAAATTCTACTTAGAAATATTTTTTTAATTATTGACATATTTTAATTATATGGTGTGTGGAAACCAATTTTAAATATTATATAATGAATCAGTCATTAATAATGGAAATCAAATATCCATTTCAATTTTTTATCTTTCAATCGGTGTTGACTCTAGTATTATAAAAACTACAATGGTAAAATTTACAATTCCACTTCATTTTTTAGGTTTCAAGGTCTATTATGGGATTTGTATCTTATTTATTTTACATACCCCATATATTTTATGCTTTACCTAGTTAATTTTTTGATTTTCAAATATTCATGCAACTTTCCCTCCCTTTGTTAATTAAATCCAAAGTTAGAATTATTATTATAGAAGTTGACATATTTTACCTTTTATTCATGAATCATTCTCTTTTATATCCATATAAATTATTTTGATTCAAGGAGGTTATCTTTTATAAATCAATGATTTCTTGAGTTTATATTTTTTGAAAATGTAATTTCAATTTATAATATTTAAAAAAATTAAAGTATTTCTGCACAATAATTTTTTGGGAATTTCTTTATAAACATTGAAAAGTAATCACTCTATAAAAAATTTTCCACAAGAACATTTTTTCGCTCTATAATGACTATTTTTTAGGTGTTATATTCCTTTATAAGGATTTATAGTTTTTGAAAATAATATTTTTTTCCTATTATCCAATAAATATTTCCAAATAAAAAATAAATTATTTTTTATGTGTACTAAAAAGAGATATCTTTACTCTTATGAATATTTTTATTTCTCCCATAGATTTTCTTACATAATTATCTTTTATTTTCATTATTCTATTATGGAAATATATTTTAAATATAAAAATTTAAATGTATTATTGATATATTGTTAAAAGTGTTCTGTAAGTGTATTTCAGCACCTTCTTTTCAAAAATGTTACCAAATAATTAATGAAAATTATTTTTAATTTTGAATTTCCAATTTTCTATATACCTTGAAAACAATTGATTTTACTTTAAAACCATCATTTAAAATGAATTAATGTTCTATTTCATCAAATCATGATTTAGGATTTATAAATTATTTTTTAACAAGGTTGGTCTTTGTTTATTCACATCCATTATGTTATGTTCTCTGTTACTCATATTAACTCTTTTGACATTATTTTTCTCCAACTTTTCCATCTTAACTATTACCATGGATATTTGCAATATCCACTATATATTGTCATAAGAATATATGCTTTTTATAAAATGTTAATTGAAGGAATTTTAAAAATTAAGTTATTATATTGATTGGATAATATTTATATTACATGCACTTGATTTAATAGTGATATTTATAGATTACAATATATTGGTGGTTATATACAATTTACTCATTGTTTAATATAAAACATGTATATATTTGATAAATTTTCAATCATTTATTACAAAATATAAAATTTTCAATGAACTAATTACCCCTAAATGTTTAATCCCATGTGGTGAGAGGTATATATTATACTATTCTTCAACATAGATTAGTATATCATACAGAACTCAACTGAGAACACACACATATATTTTTAAACAATATATTTATTTTTTTAATATGAATCTATATTTTTTAATTAAAATTGTAGATAATTAATTCAAGAAATATATATTCAATGTGTTGGAAAATATTTTTATCATAATGGGAGAATAATGTAATGTGTTCAATGGTGGTTATGATTTTGGTTGGTATTATTAAATGATTTAGGGTTATTCAAAAATAAGGAATAATGATATGGATTTTTTTAATAAGTTTTGATTCCAATTTTGTGAAGAATAAAAAAATAACACTTTATTTAATTGTTAATTGAACAAGGTTACATTATGAGGTTTTTATAGAATTCTATTAGTTATCTAATAAACGAAATATGACCCCATGATAATAAATTATTGTTTCTTAATTAATTATAGTATAACAAAAAGTAGATTGAGAGGTATAATGGTTTACATTATTACAATGGTATTCATTTAAGACTGTTAGGACATAATATGAAATGATATTGGGGTTTTAAAAAAATTATTTTCAATAATATTAAATGATAGGATGTGATTTGGTTTGAATGGGATTTTTAAAAAAAGTGTGAAATGTTTTTTATTATTTTCCAGGTGGTTTGGCCCAAATTATATGTCCTAATTTTATATGATGCATATAACTTTTCCATAATGTTATATATTAGTTCTTAATATTTATATTTAATATATTTAAATGAAATAAAAATGAAACGATTCTAAATATAAGAAATAAACTATCATGATTCAATTATTTAAGAGTAATAGTAATTGATATATAGTTCACCATAATGGCCTTCATTAGGCGATTTTTTTTACTAACTACATATTTTTTTAAATTTGATATTTTAAGATATATTGAATAAATTTTTCAATTAACGAGATTTTTATCATTAAAATTATAGTTTTTTAAGTGAAATTATGATGTTTATTATGGCATTAATTTTTTTACTTTTTTATTTAAGGGATAAAAATGGGCTTCTTTTGATGTTATAAATTATATTGGAGAATTGAAATGTGTTATAAAATTTTGTAAAACTATAATTTGGAGTAGTTTTTTATGTGATGGTTAGAGAACTAATACTTTATTAGTAGACTTTTCTTATTAATTAAGTTGAATATGAATATGAATACAAATAATATATTAAGATATTTATTTTCCCAGAAATATTTATTTATATGATATATATTCCATTTCTTCATGTCTTTATGATGATGTAGAGAGTAAAAAGATAATTGGAGGATGTAAACACTAGATTCATAGTTATCTATCCATATACATTATATTCTACAATAATTTTATTGGTTGGCTTATTTTTACACTAACACAACACTAGTGTGTGATCCTTAGATGTAGAACTTTTAGTAATACCAAGTAAATTGTTTGTTTTATTTCACATTATATTGATTTAATGGATATCATTCCTCGTCTACATTGCATAATATATCTGATATTTATTTATAACAAGTAAAAAAGATATATGATGTGAGTAATTATCCCCCCCCCATTTTGGATCCTTCTATTAGTGTGGTAGGTGTGTTGTGGTTTCACTAAGTGGTATTATAATTTAATGGATAACAATTATTGATTCCACTTCAATGATGTATTTGACATAGTGTGTGAAATGAATAAATACAGGGTTACATTTTTTTTACTAAAGAAATTACTATAAATTGAAAATTATTAAGTGATAACTTCTTTATCATTTTAAGTTAGATAATTAGTCTTTCACTATTCAAGGAATCTATGTAATTGAAACTATAGGGAATCCATAGAATTAAACATAAATGAAATATACATAATGATAATTTAATGAAAAAAAATACTTATCAAGGGAACTCTAAATGAATATATTAATTAAGATGGTGAGAAATAAAAAAAATTACCTAAAAATTTAAATGTAGTAAAATGTTAAGATGGAAAAGATTCAAGTTTGTACTGTTATTTATATATTTTAAATAAGAATATTGAAAAAATGGATTATTCAAGAACATTATTGATTTTTGTTGAAATATATGTGGTATTGGTTATGAAATATAAGATATAGAAAATGTAAAGATTATATTTAAATGATTCCTACCTTTATATAAAAAAATACTCTACACATGAGGAATAGAACAGTGAGGGGCTATATTTTTCACATATACAATGTATCATGGTGTAAAATATGAAGAGGGTGCAACTAGTAGAATTTTCATGACATTAATATAAGTATTTGTATATAATGGTTATAAGGAATCATGATATTATTTATAAAGAAATTTTTTAGGATAGTAGTTATGAATTTTTCTCACTAGTGGAATTTAATTTCATGGAATGAAATGTGGGATGTTTAGGAAAACTAAAATTTACTTTATTAATGCATAGTCAATTTGACCACTTTGGAGTGATTTTTTTAATAAGTGTTGAAAAATATTATGTTGAATATGAATCCTAACAAAATTTTCAAAATAATTATAATAGAATGAATTTAAAATATTTATAATAATCTAAAAAGAAGATTCATTAGAAGAAAATTATTATTAAATATGACACCAACAAAGATATTTTTCATGAATAAAAAAATAAAATTTAAATCAGATTAAAATGATTCTATGATGGTTGGTTTGTAAAATGAATAATATAATTACATATAATATCATTGAATAAATTCATTAGTTGATCTTGAAGGATGACTAGAGGAGTTATTCCACTAACAAAATAAATATAAGTTGGAGGGTGGATTATATAGATAATATTTGGGGCACCCACACCAAATAAATGAAAGAACCACTTAGTTTGAGAACAGTGTTGTTGATTAAATATTATTTAAATTTTTGTTATTGATTTTGATGAATTGATGAAAAAATTCTACGAACAACTTATGATAATAAATTATAAAAAAGATTACATTAAAGACCAAATTTTTTTTATTAAATCATATAACGATAAAGTGGTCATATTAAGTATGAAATAAAAAAGATTAATTGGAAAATTAAAATTTAATGATAAAGTTTTAATTTTGGAATATATTATTAGATAAAGTAAAAGATCAATTTGAAAGAGGAACACCAACATTTTTTTTATAAAATAAATTGAATTCATTAATTTGATTCTTACATTTATATCTTCTTCTATACTCATTAATAAAATTAAAACTACATATATTATTTTAAAATATTAAAATAAATATATAATATAATAAATTATAAAAAAATTATACACTCACTAAAAAAATAACCATATTAAACAAAATAGAATGAAGAATAATGATAGAATAGGATTACTGATGGATTAGTGGGATGAGATCAATGATTTAAGGGGTTTTCATTAATGGTTATCTAATAGGGTTAATAAGATATAATATAGTCAAAATAAATGATGTAGGAAGCCCTATGTGAGTTCATTGGGTGAGGAAAGTGGAGAATGGTGGTCATGGTGGACGTGAGGGAAAAATATTATCAAGGGGGTGGGGTGACACCATAGATCCCCAAAACCATAATGGGGAGATAAGGAAACATATAGAACCATTAACAGATAGTGAAAATATAGAGGTTGGTTTAATGAATTAAATAACCAAAATCTTTAATTGGTAGTTTCATATTTAATATAATTTATTTCAAAAGAATTTAATGAATACTAATTTTCAATCTATTGAATTTTCATTTACTCTATCAAACATAACATTGATGATCATCAAAATCAGTTATCAGATGAACAAAATTGAAAATATTATTGATATATGTTATCCAAAAATATATTTAAAATATGAATAAATAATAATATTTTTTTAGTCTTGATAAATATTAGTATTTTACAATATATATTGAATTTTATTATTCCAATTATTCATATATAACCTTTTTTATGTTAGTATTGGTCATCATTCGTATTTATAGAGTTAAAAGTATCAATAAATTCAACGTTAAAGGGTTAATAATTGTTTCATGAGTACTAAATTTACTAATTAAAGAGATTTATTTCCAATTCACGGTATTATTTTATTAAAATTTGTTTGATTGAGAATTTTTATTCAATCATTATGATTTATAGTAGTAATTTTTTTAATTTTCAATTTACTACACTAGAAAATTAAATAAAAAATAAATTCTAAATTAATTTTATATATTATATGTTAAATTATTTTCACAAAAAAATATTTGTTGTGATGATAATTATTTATCTTCATCACCTTTATAATGTGGAACCTGGACTCCTAGATCTGGTACAAAAAATAATCATTACATTTCTAGGTTTGATATAAATAAACTAGAAAACAATTTACCCATCTAGATCATGTATCATTAAACTAAAATATTGGATCACTGAAATACTAGAGGTAATTATAGGTATAGAATTACAAAGAATAAATAAAAACTCATTTAAAGTGTACACTTCCATATATTATCCATTTTCCTCACAAAATAACTTCTTTACAAAGAAATTCTTTTTTTGGTCAAGGTAAATATCATATTTAAAACAATAACATTATTAAAATTTATAATCATACTTACCAATATGTAAAATTAATTTGTAACATTGAATAATAAAAATAAAAAACATAATTGTGTAAATTAATGTAATAAATCTATTAGTCTATTGGAAAATATATGAAAAATAATTATTAATTTTTCATGTTATTATTTAATTATAAAAATTAAATAATATCCATAAGAAAAAACAATTCACTCAAAGAAAACCCTTTAAGACCATAGAAATGAAATATAAACCCTTTAAAGAAGTGTATAATTTCATTTTTATAACTTGTGTCCTCTCATGTAAAAATATCCAAATCCTTGTTAAATCCGTAAGTGAAATAAATTTAATTACTTCCAAATTTCATGTATTTGACGAAAATGAACATTACCGAGTGCATTAGAGAGATATATCAGGATCACCCATTACAATAAGCTATATTAGTATCACACATTAATATAGTTTGTGTTATTCTTACCCATTCATGTCAACTATATTGATCTCACCTATTTGTATAATATGTATCAGACTCACCCTTTTTATAATATATATCTGGATCACCCATCATTACATATAATTCTAAATTACTATATAATTAATAAATAAAATAATTGGTTCACCTTTTAATTATAAAATATCTTTAAGAAATCTTTTTAAACCACATTTTAAATACATTCATATATTGAATTATCATTTCCTTTTAAAACCCCATTTTCAATAACATAATACATAGAACACATAGAAGAAGGGTTTTTATTTGAGTAAAAAATATAACATTATAATATGACAAAAACATATAATTATAATATTTTATGTGAGAAATATATTGATGATGTATACATTAAAATTGACCCTTCATTTTTTCATTTTTAACAAAATAAAATATTTTGACTAAATTATTTAGAAAGATTCATTTTGAAAACATTTGTACGAAATTAAAAATATACCTAAAATTACCTATATAATTAATTTATGCACATAAAAATATATCCATAAGATAAATTTAATAATATCTACATGAAAGAATATTATTTAGAATATGAATCTTGATAAAATTTTAAAAAATCTGTTAAGTTAAAGTCACTTCCCTTTAGTAAAACTTGTCATGTAAAACTTTTGTATTCCTAAATAATTAAATTTTGTTAATTATTTAATTTATTAAAAACTATTTTAATGATTATTATTCCTTTTATATTATATATTACAATTTTATATTTAATTAAATAACCCTTCATGTTCATATAGTGTGTTTTGATGATATTCAACTTACATTTCAAGAATGACTTTAGTAGGATGAATATGGTTAAAGTGGTCAGTATTTAATCATTTAAATAATATTAATGATTACATAATAACATGTTTTATAAATTAACATAAATTTTATATCCATTTATGAATTGTATATAGGGAAAACAAAACACATCTCCTTGTGGAGGTGATAATCGAAATGTATATACAGACGATGTTTTCATTATCTAATAGATGGAAAGGTATGAAATTATATAATACATTATATTTTTATAAGAAAAATAATGTCATTAATTTAATATATATATATATATATTAATGTAGTTATTATATACTACCATGGGAGTTGATGATTGAAAACAAATTGCATTGGCTCGTAATGCGGCTAAACATCATATACATGAATGATGGTTTCATTAAAAATATGATAGAATTAGAAGATTGATTAAGGTTAATAAATTAAAATAATTATAAATAATTATTTGTGAGATATTATTTTTATTATAAAATATTTTTTATATGAATATTTAAGAAGGTAGAAGAATAAACAAAACTAGAACATGTGGTAAAAAAGTTATATCTCTTCTTTAGAAAAACTATTTTTATTTAGAACATAATCTATAAAAGGTTTGTATTCATCCAAATATAAAGAACAATTAAGTGGGTAGGGATGTCGGAAAATAATTTTGATATTTATTTGGCTTGGGTAGAATTATCAAATGGGTTTAGGAATATAGGATAGGAGAATCAATTTATTAAGTGAAGGTCGAATAACTATTGGAATTACATAATGTATTTAATTAATATAAATTAAATTTTTGTTTAATGTGGATCCAAATGGGTATAATTATAATAAAATATTATTATGATTTTAAATCCTCTAATTCAATAATACATGGACAATCTTAGGTGATGTTTTCACCCTTATCTATTTGTATTAACACGTTATTTATGCTTCTGATGGTTAATGTGGTATGAACATTTTTACATTATAGTAGTCAGAAAAGTTAATATTAAAGGAAAACTGACCCATAATTGGACCATCAGTGATATTTTAAACACAATATCATTCTATAGGACGAATATGGAACTTTTATGAATTTTAATGAATTTAATATAATATTTTTTAATAAAAAATATTATTAATGTCATTTTATGAACTAATCAAATATTATGAAATTAGAAAACAAAATATTTCTATAGAATTAAAATATAAAAAATTTATCCATTAAATATAAATTATTATTAACAATAAAACTAGTGTCATACTATATGTAATCCAAAAAATAATAATATTTTTTTAATCATTTATACTAATATTCTAATACTTATGAAAACACTATATCATCATTGTATAAGAGTTTTATAAAATTATAAAATAACTAAAAATTATTAAAAAAATTATAATAATAAAAATAGTCATTACTTAAAAAAATTATATTCATTTAAATATAATTATCCCTATATGAACATAATAAGGAAATTTAAATGATAGTGAGTTATATTTTTTATTTTTCTTTAAATTAAAGAATATATAAATCATTTTCAAAGAATAATGTATCAAAATTACATTTAGATAATAATATTTTCTATGGATCGTAGAACCCCACTATCCCAAAATATTAATGGCGTGTTTTATAATTATTTTTAATCCTTGTCATATTATGTTTAACCATAATTACCTAATGTAACCTTATTGAGGTGATCAATATATACCTTGGAAGAAAATATGGGCCTCATAATTAAAAATATGGATTAAATATTCCATGATTATACTTATATAAGTGTATAAATTTAATTTATGTTAAAAGAAAAAAATACAAAAAATAGAATAATGTGTTCATAAGTATAAAAATGAACTTATACCAAAATCACCGAGAATGATTATTCATATATCATTAATTTTATTATTTCTAATTAATTGATACTTAAGTTAATATAAGATAAAAATAAAATAATTTTGGGAAATATAAATGATAATAAATGAATGTTTTACCAAAAAAGTATTTTTAAATATTCACTGAAAAAATCATTTTAGAAGTACTAAAAAATTTCATCCTAAAAGAACTTTGATATGATGATTTAAAAAATGATATCATTTTTATCAAAAAAGTTATTATTAAATTGTTTGAAATTAATTTAAATATTTTCTCACAAAATGAAATAAAATACATTTTGAATAGAATTTACATTTAATGCATAAAATGACATTACTAAAAATTGAGTGCTTGTTTCCTAATTATTAATAATTTTTTTAAGTCTGAACTATATATATATTATAATTTTTAAATACTATTTTTTCTGAAAAATATAATGGATAGTTTATAATCATCATATAATATTTAATTTTTTATTTAATATTTCATGTTGTCTGTCTTATATTCTATCAAACACAATATTATTTTAAAATTTAGGGATATGAAATTCTCCCCCATTAATAAATGGTGCCCCAAAAATTTTATCCTCAGGTCATTAATCAAGGGTTTGACATTAGAAAATACCTTTTCTAAAAACCAATATAATAAAAAGGGTTAATAAATCTTCCACATGAAAATAGAGAATTTCAAATATGAAGGTCATATATAATAACACATAACATGGTTTCCAAATACTATAATTTTAGTGTGAAGTGAAAATAACAAAATGAGAGGAAAATATTATGTGTAAATAATGATCGTGAGTGATATAGGACATTGATCACTATAAATTTAATGATTATGAGAAATTAAATGGCTATAAAGACATAAATCCATATGCTGTGAAAAAAGACCATCAATTTATCAGAAAAGAAGAAAATAATATATAATTTTTGTAATAATATACTTTTCCTAGAGTCTAGGAATTCTTTTACCATATTTACTACGAACATAAAGAAATATAAATATAATAATTTTCTAAAATCTATAAAGACAATTTCATCTTTTTGTTACATGATTTAAAAATATTCCTCTTTTATTTCATAATTAACTCTAATAGATGAATACTAATGATGGATTTTTAATTCCTAATGCACTAAAATTAAAATTTAATGTATTACAAGACCTATAAAAGGATAAAAGCTTATTCATCCAATTATTATATAGTAATAAAAAACGATATTGATAAAGAATTTTCGGATATTATTCCATATGAATAAAGCTTTTGTAAAAATAAATGAAACATAATTAGCTAAATTCTCCAAAATAACACAAATTATTTTACTTATATCCTTCCATAAATAACTACACTTAAAATTTTACAAAATATTCTTTAACTAATATAATAAAAATGAAAATCATACGTATTTTATCAAATATTCTTCTGAGATCAATTTCACATTTATCTCCATACAACATTAGTCTCCCATAATGTCATATACCAGAAAATGTTTAAAAATTAATTATATAATCTCTATAATATTAAATTCATTTACTTAAATATCCTAAATCCATTCCAATACAAAATGAAATCATATATACTTTAAAACACAGTGTAACCTTTATACTAAATGTAAAAGACCATTATAATCTTGAATAATTTCTATATTCACTAATTGTATGATTTTACTAGAATAGGAAACCTCTTAAAAAATAATTTTAATGAAAAGACACTAAATCACTTTTTAATACCATGGTTATATATATGATAAATCACATATTCATATTTTGTATTAACCTTATAACGATGATTGAACATAATTACCTTAACATCAAATATCATATTTACCTTAATGGTTATCAGGACTTTTCAACTTATGTCCATTTAATATAAAAGAATTATTCCTCAAATAACATATTCAATAGATAACATACTAACTTAAATTTTTTTATTAACATAATTTTCTCTGAAAATACAACTATTCATCTTCAACTCCATCACATAAAACCTTAATGGGGGTGTATATTCAATATATCATATCATCAACCCTCAACCTAAAAATACATAATGGTATAAATAACTCATTATTAGAACTCACATAAAGAAATCATAGTCTCTGAAGCTATCTAAAACCTCATTTTATACAAACAATAATAGCCCTAAACCCCCACACCATAATATGGATTAAAAACATAATATTTATATTTCTTGATTTGATACCAATAAAAGTGACCAACTTCAGCCAATGAAAACATATAACATCAAATTTAATGATTTTATCACATTCACATCACTAGAAATTATTTGTTTTGTGATTTAAGTAATTTTGAAAAGTCTTTCAATGTTGACATCTCTATATTTTATCCATTTTCCCCACAAAATCATTTCTTTATAAAGACATACTTGGTTTGATCAAGATAACTTCCATATAAATAACTACAACTTTATTAACATTTTTACTCATCCTTAAGCTCTATAAAAATTCATTTGAAAATTTGGTATGATAAAAATATTATCAGTAAGGAATATATAATTAATGAATCTATTAATCCAGTGAAAAACATGAAAACACCTAAAATATTTACATGTTACATTTTATTTTTAGAGTGTATAAAATAAATCATATATACATAGAAAATACATTTTTTTCTTAATGAAATATGTTAAAAACTATTTCATAAAAATAAAAATACATTTAGGAAATTTAGATTATCGTATTTATAAACATTTTTCACTTTTTAAATAAATAATTGGATTATATTTAAATATATATAAGAAATCACCCTAGTTAACTCCCACTTTAATACATTTGAAGACAACGAATAATACCAAATTCATTTGAGATATATATTTGTATCACCGTTTAGATAATATTTTTTAGTCTCAACCATTAATTAAATTTGTATTCGGATAACTCTGTTATTATCATTTATATCAGGCTGACCTGCTCCTAAAATATATATCAAGCCCACCAATTCATATAATTCTAATTTATCTCATCTATTTTTATAATTTTTATCCGGATCACCTTTCATCATATTTAATGATCAAGTACTATATTAGGGAAAAACACATTGTACAATCACTAATTCAGCATAAAACCCTTAAAAACTTTTTTTGAATCCATATGAAAAAAACAATAAATTATCAAATTACCTTTTCCTTTAAATTTTTTTTTTTAAAATTAAAATTCCAATTAAAATAGGAATAAGGGTTTTAAATATAGATTAAATATAAGGTATTAATGAATTAAACCATAAAATAATAGTTACAGTGGTAGGAAAA
Organism: Viscum album; assembly: GCA_963277665.1. Lineage (NCBI taxonomy): Eukaryota > Viridiplantae > Streptophyta > Magnoliopsida > Santalales > Viscaceae > Viscum > Viscum album. The sequence goes on along the minus strand of OY728164.1, from coordinate 583,063,607 downwards.
ACTATTAATTATGTATATGTTAAAATAGAAAATTCATTTTTTCCTTTTATTAATTCAATTCAAAATGATCTATAACAAATATATAATTGGACTACTTTTAGAAAGAACATTAGAAAATAAAAATATTAATAAATTTTTTTTATAATACATATACATGTGCGTTAATTAGTCAAAAATTAATTTTACCAATATGGACATAGTAAAAAATATTTATAAAATAAATCATTAACAAATTAAAAATAAGGTTTTAAGTTAAAGTGTCTCTTACCACAAGTCTTAAACTATGTGTATGTTATTTAGAATATTTATTATTGATATTATGTTACTTATTCACTTCATAAAAGAATATTTCATGTTTATTAATCCTTTTATTTTATATCATACAATTTTATAATCAATTATTTAATCATTTCAGTTCATGTGGGAATATTTAACCATATTCGGCTCATATGTAAAAAATAAATTCCATATGTGACTCTTGTCAAAGAGGTAGTTATTCCATATTTTATAGAGTATTAGTCATGAAATAATAGTAATTTCTATATAGTAAAAATGATTTTGTTACCATCCATGAACTTAATATAGGAGTAAAAAATCTCATTTCTTGATAGAGGTGGTCATCCACACGTATACAAGAATGAAATTATCATTTTCCCGTGGATGGAATTTTTAAAAATGAGAGGATATCATATATTAAAAAAAGAATAATTTCATGATATATATATATATATAATTCATAATTATAAATAGTTGTCGGGGAGGTGATGGAAAATAAATTATATTGGTTCGTGAGGAGACAACCCATCATACATCGAATGATGGTTTAATTCCCCATTTAATGGAAGGAATATGTGGATTAAGGTTAAGAAATAATAATAATATCTAACTATATTTGATATAATGGTTCTATTATATCCCAATGATTAGATAAGTTTTAAGGGTTGTAGAGGAATAAATAAATCTAAAACATTCAATTAAAAATTGTACATATTCTATTGAAAGACACATTTAATTTATACATTAACCCCTCTAGGTTTTGTATTATTCTACAACTATGAAATATTTTATATGATTAGTGTTCTTAGGAAGGTACTTATTCAGGTATTGGATGAAATATAGTGTTATAAATGTCTAAGGAATATATGATAGGTTGTTCCCTTTTATAAGTGAGGGGAGGGTCACTCTTGAAATTACATAAAATAATAAACTAATATAAATTACTTTTCATTTCCAAGTTGATAAAAATGTATATAATTTACATATAATATTAGTATTAATATAATTACTCACATCAATTGAACATTGAATAATTTTCGGCAATGTTTTCAATCATATATCTTTATTTTAACACAGGTCAACCCTTTTTATGTTTACCATATTATCAACCATTTTTCTAATATCGGGGTCAAGAAATTTAAAATAACTGAAAAGATTATACATAAATGGACCATGGTTGATATTATAAACCACATCTCATTCCATTGGCCTAACATAATTTCTTCATAAACTATAAATCATTAAACTAAATATTTTGTTTTTATAAAATAGAAATACTGTTATTTTAAGAACATATCACATATTTATGACATGAAAAAATATTGAAAAATTTATATAAACTATATAAAAAACTATTAATTATTATTAATTGTATAATTTTAGTGATGCCATATTTCAACCAAAAAATACTTTTATAAATATTAAAATCATTTAGTTTAATTTTCAACAAATTTCATAAACACTCTATCAACGTTCAATAAGAATTTAAGAAAAGTATGTATACTGTACAAAATAGAAATAAGTTTCTGTAATTCAAATAATCTCATAATTTTGAAAATAAACCTTCATAACCAATAGAAAAACTTAAATCCCTATTTGAACAAATATAATAAATTTCAAAGAAATAGAGTCACATTTTGTGTTGTTAATTACTCAAAATAATATATAATATATTTTTATATAAAAATGGTAGAGTATTTCATAATATTAAATAATGTCTGAGTATGGTCTAAAAAACACATAAAAATTATTAAAGGTAAGTTATAGAGTAATTTTTTGTCCTTATCATAACATTTTCAACTTTAATTTGAAAATTTTATATTTAGTAACAATATATATATATTTACCACAATTACTATTCATAATGAAAAAAATAAAAAGGATCAATTTACTATATGTTTTCATATTGATTCTAAATATGGAATCAATTTTAAATGATTCAATTTATATAATTGGAAGAAATTAATTTATGGAAAAAAATCTATTCATATATATTTTTAAAGCATTTAACGAAAAAAAATGATATTTTAAATAAATAATGTAAAATGGTGATTCTAATATAATAAATTAGATTATTTATAATTAAAGTATATTTATATAAATTTATGATAAACTAAAATGAATAATATAAAAATTAAATTAAAAGAAATGAAATCATCACAAAAATAGTTATTTTTCACTATTCAATAAAAATCAAACTTTTAAAATTAATCCTAAAATTTCACCCCAATAAAATTTTGATAAATTTTATTTAAAAAATTATAAAATTTTTTAATAAAAAATATTTTAATGGGGGAGGAAATTAATTATAAAATTTTATCATAGAAAGAAAAAAATTTATTTTTGAAGAAAACGTATTTTTGAAGCATGAAATGATTTTATTGAAAATTTGGTGCTTATTTCCCAAGAATTGTTCATGAGATATTCATGAGTACGAACTATATATATGTATATATTACATGACATGGTTAATCCTATTCAGACACAAGAATTTAATGGCTAGGTTATAAAGGTCATATAATGTTTTGTTGGTTTTAATGCTTTGTATTGCGTGTATTGTACATTGTCTAACTAAATATTATATTAAAACACATGGATAATACATCACTCATATAGGTGGATTATCCAACCAAAAAAAATGAAATAATAATAAAGAAATTAATAAAAAAATTCATTATTTTATTATTATATTTGTATTATATAAGCATTTTTATATTAATATTTTTTTTTAAAAAATAATTCACTCTCGTAAGATTTTTATATATATTGAAAAATAAAGGTAAAATATTGGGTTGGATTAATTAAAACTTTTCAAAAGATTACCATTCACATGAAACTTAAAATACAATAATTGACATGCATTTTTTGAAATTATTATCTCACCAACATGATTGATGATATTTAGATAGTATTTTAGAAGGTTAAGAGATGAGGAAAATTTTTAGGAGTTGTCTCCAAATGGTGTTTCATGGTTCATTTTTTTGGTTAAAATGGGTCACTTTTTTTGAATAACCATTAAATAATTGTGACCCATTTTCATTATGTTTTGATAGTGTCTAAAAAACGAATTATTAAAAATAGGTTTATTCTTGCTCAATTATAATGATGTGTATTGATTTTTGTAAGTTTACATGTCAATGATATGATATTTTTTATATGCCATATTTACTATTCAGTGATATATTTCACTTTTTTGAAATGTATTGTAATTAATATTTTAATTTTTTTTACTATATTACCTAAATTGTATTCTCAAATTTTATTTTTTCAATTAATTTTAGAAAAAAATATCATTTATGAAAATTAAAAAAAACAAAAAATCTCACAACTCCTTAAAAAATGTTTAAAAGAACATAATTTTCTTACCAATTATAGAATTGAATCGTATTTCCATGGTTGTCACATTGTTGATAATTATTTATTTATATATTTATAAAATATTATCTATAATTATTAATATATACTTGAAATTTATACATATAAAATAAATTTATTTTACAAAAATATTTATATATTCATGTGCTATTTATATACTTGATGACTTTTTTTACCTAATAAAAATATAACAATTACTTTATACTCTTACCTTCCTATATATAAAACTATATACTTAATTAAAAATAAATCATCTCATCCCATAATTTCTTAATTCAAAAATTATATCATATTTCGTTATATTTTTTTTAATCATGATTTTAATATGTATCATATATATATGGGATTATGAACAACTATTTATATATAATTTTCCAGGGAATTTATTTGTATCTATCATATAATTATATTAATATATATATTTTGGGAATATACACCTTTCATTTTTATAATTCTTATAATTTAGTAATACCATTATGTTTTTTTTTGTTTCAACATTTTTATTCAAATAACCAATTTTTAAAAATCATATTTATTTATTAAATAAAAATAAACTTATTATTACATATATTTATTCCCCATTTGTAAATTTCATTATTAAAATTTTATTTTGATCCCATAAATTATAAAAAAAATTCCCCTTGTATTTTTATATTCCAAAAGTTATCTTTTCCCCTCATTATTCTTATTATTTTTCAAGAGTTCATTGGAATATTTAATGGTGATTTTTCATAGTTATATTTTTATATAATTGAATATATCCATTGTCTTGGTTAATATGAACTTTCCTTATACATATCATTGCTATTTAGGCTCATTACATATGATGGGTCTAACAAGGAATTTATTAAAATTGATACATATAACACATTATATAGTAATTATAAGTTGTGTGGAGTTGTTAATAGATAATATGTTGTTCTTATGCACTAAAGGATATTTAATTTATCGGTATATATTGATTTAATTTCCCTTATTTTTGAACATAAAAATATAATAATATGAATATATTAAAAAATTATTTCCATATCAATTTATTGATTTATATTATCTACATAACAGTTTTATTGAATATATGTCACTTAAATATCATCCTTAATGAATTCAATAAACCTTATAATTTCATATAAAATATTGGGTGCCAACACATTTCTTTATAGATATTCATCCTAGTATGTAAAATTTGTGTATATCGTCAAATAAAGAGCTTCATATGGATTTATTTTTTATGCTTCAGTTCTGACACCCCGAACTAAGTGCCACAAGATGGTGCCCCATTCCAGTTTGTTATGTGATCTCAGGGGCATCTCCCCATACTCTAGAGGCTTCCGACTAGTAGAGAGGGTCTATATTGTAACATGGGGAGACTATACCGTCTTTAACAAATGAACATCACATTTGAAATAGATACTCAAATACCAAATGATAATAAAATTGAACACTAAATAAACACATCACATGAATAAATCCGATATATGAGAAATAAAAAAACCAATGAAATAAATCTTTACTTCCATACAAGGGTCATGTGTCTAATTATATCACTAAATAAAGACAAAATTACATCTCCCATGTGGGTTTAAAAATTATTTTTTCTTCCCTCGTCTAGGCTCCATCTCTAATCCCAACTTATTCGTCTATCATAGGGTGATATCCCTTATCATGTCCAAAATGTAGTCTAGTCTTGTACCGATCAGGCATCATTGGTATGTTGTAAGTAAAAAATAGTTGTCCAGTAATTCCCCAACCCTAGTTACCCATATTCGGTGCATTATTACATAACATTAGCATGATCCCAAACGATCATGTCTCGAAAGACCGATTAGTTTAGTAGCCATGGAAATAAAAGATACATTCATAATTTTTACATTACATTATAAAATGAAAAACTAAAAAACAATAATCTCCATATTCCACACTCATATCCCTTATAATATCCATGCAGGTCAGTCATAAAATACTTCTTCGCATCCTGGAAAAAAAAAGAAACATAGAAAGGGGTGAGAACTGATGCTCAGTAAGGATAAAAATATAATTGAAACTTTCATAAATAAGCATAAACATTTAAGGCAATGTAAGACTAAAACAAAAGCCTTTAAAACATGACTTCCATAATAATATTGAAAATATAAAATCAAATAATTCTATTTAATTATTTACAACGATATATAACTAGTTGAATAATCACATGAAATATCAATAGACACTTTCATAATGATAGAATGCATAATTCCAGACTTCATAACCACATAGTCAAGGCCTTATGTGAAGAGTACAAATAAGATTTTGTCAAGGTCTTGTGCCAAGACACTAGTTTTTCTCTTGAGACCAACCAATGCATCAAGGAGCTATAGCAGGCTCCACCCGTCACTTAATAAGTCCAATTCATTCCTCATATGAAAAGGTTTAAACATAACATAATAATTTTTATTAAAACTATAATATGAATTGTCAATACTTTATCCATAAAACATGAATGATGTAAAAATAATACATCCACACTAAAAAATATCAAAAAACCTTCTATACAATATGGATGATTTGTATCATAATAAATGAACTTCAAACAAGTTTAAAATCCATCAAAGGATGTTGACATAGAAGAAATGAAAACTATTTGAAATAAATACCTCTTTATATTTTAAAATCATTTCAAAGTCACATAATTATAAAAGAAAAAAATTATTTTGAAAATATTCTTATAATATTTTTTGGGAAGCTTAGACTATGATATAAAAGTTTAAAATAGCCACACTAGCCATTTATGTTAAAAAAAAGACATTCTTACATTAATTTTGTCTAAAAGGTCATAAAATACCTTATTGTGAAAATGACAGAATGATTCCTTTCCAACAATTTTATAAAAATTCAAACAAGGGTATAAATGAATTTAACCCATAGTATAGTAAATTGTAAAAATGTTTTAAAATGCATTTTTAAGAAACATGGATGTGGATGATAATGAATTCCAAGTAGATACTTGCGTAAAAATAACCTCTAATAAAAAATAGATTGTGGAATTAAACCCTACCTTCTACTTTTCCTTGGTTGAGGGTTGGTTATCCTCATGTATATTGGTGCAATAATTGTTTCTAAATTATAAAATATCCATATAGTTTAGTATTATATCATATATGATCATCTAATATTGATTTGATAATGATATATTATTAGTATCATCGTTTCAGGTGTTAACAGAATAGTTTTTCATTATATGATTGGTTACGTAAGCCTTGTTTGTTATGGATAAGATGCATTTTAATCATATAAGGAATGATTTTATGTTCATAAAAATTATTTTTAATCATAAAATGAAAATTATTCTTGAATTATTATGATGATAAATGAATATCATCGTGTTCGTGGAGATGGTAATCTGTACGTACGAATAAGGTACAATATCATTCTTTTGATATTAAAATCGTATATAATTGGATTTTATATCATATATAAAGAATAATTATCATTATGTATTTATTATTTAGATTATTTATACTCATTATTATACCAATCCAAATGATTAAGTGTTACAATAACAAACTACACCACGACGTCGAGACGGTAATCCGTACGTACGCATGTATGGTGACTTTGTCATTTATAGGATAAATAGAATAATGAAAATGGTCGTAAAAATTTTATAATAACATCACTGTATATAGAAGATAATAGAGTTATTATTTTATAATATAAACCACAAAGAAAGAAGAAGTGGAAGAAGAAAAGAACTTGAAAGAGGTTATTAAATATTTACCTCTTCTCTGGGTTCTTCCATTTTATTTGATCAAAAGGGCTCCTTAATTTGAATTTATGGCTAAAGGAAGGCCTCTATGGTTAAAGGAAAAGTATGGGAGGATATTTTGGTTGGGTTTGGCCTAGCAAAAAGCCTTTGGAGGTGGGTAATTAAGAAAATGGGAAGTTCCATTTTATAAGAGCGGTGAAGGGAACTTTAGGAAAATATTGAAATATTATTTTATAATATACTCATTTTTGGTTTCTAATGGCTCACAAATGATTAATTTCTAGGATAAGGTAGGGATAGGTCGGAAACCACTCAACCAATAGGTTTTAGATAGGTTTGGGTCACCATATGAACTTTATCTTTTAGATTTAACTCTTATTTAAATAGTTTGACATTTACCATGTCTCTTTGAATTTTTATATTATATTGTTAATAAACTTACAATAAAATACCATGAGAACCCCAATTGGTTCATTAATGACATATATATTATTATTAAGGCCCTTTGGAAGAACCATATATTTTTAAGAATTCTATATCAACCAATAATATAATATTTGTTTTAAAAACTCAATTATGTCAATTTTGACATTATTTAATAATTGATTTTTGATAAAGTCCTAAATACTTTATTACATCATAATAAATTAATATTTTCAATACTAACAAGTCATAGTGACCTAGAAAATTACTTTATTTCATCAAAACTCTCAAATTACATTTATTGGGATATTTATAATATCAATTATATTAATATTTCATTATTAATTTAATTTATGTGTCATCATTGTGTCATAAATAAATTAAATTATTTAATGTATAAAAATTATAAATAGAATATAATTATGTATTAATTCTTATTTTTTTCTAATAAATATTTATAGCCGAATTTATCTTACGTATAACCCTATACTAAAAAAATTTTATTTATTAAACTTTGATTTTATATCTTTTAACTCTTCTTTAAATAAAATAATAGTAAATGTCCTAATATAATCTTTGTGGACCTAAAGGATCATATTTTTTTTCCTAAAGTTGTTTCTAGTCGAATTAAACTTATCCAATATAATTAAGACATGTGTTAGGGTAATAATAATATCATTTTTATCTTTAATTACCCTATTGACTTTTAACCGTGGTAAATAAAAGTAAAACGTTACGATTCACCAAAATTTATTTTCATCATATTGAACCACATTTTTCTTAATGATATCAACCATGAACCGTGGATTTTTGAAACTCCAATCACAGAAGAGGTAAAATTATTTTTAATGTGAATTTTCAAATTCTCCTAGAAGGTGGGTAAAAGACGGTGAAAAGTTCACTAAAATTTTATATATCTAATATTATTAAAAAATGACTCCAATTAATTAAACTGAACATATATAGGTATTGTGTATCTATTTTGACCAAAAATAAATTTAAATAATATAAATAATTATTTAAAAAAGTTGTCTTTAAACAATAATGCATTGTTTTTCACTATTCATAAAAAATTTAAGGTTTTCAGAAAAATACCCAAAATTCACCCTAAGCTAATTTCGATATTCCAAATTCAAAAATAAAGTCCATTTTGAAAAGTAAAATATATATAATTTAAAAAATTTGGTAATACTATTCATAATGGCTTGTTTGATTGGTCATGGAGTGTTAGAATCTTGAAATTGCGTACAATGCAAGCAATTGAATTATTCAATGGGATATGTACTGTTGATGTTTGGGTTGTTACATTATTCCCTCTTTCAACTGATTTTATCCTTGAAATTTCTATAATACTAATGCACAAAAATATTCAGGTGGTTCTTCATTATAAATTCTTCTGGTCTCCATGTTGCCTCTTCCATCTTATGGTTTCTCCACAGAACTTCTACCAGACCATTTGTCCAGTTTCTCAGCACTTGTTCTCGTGTATCATGAATTTTGACAGGCTCTTCACAATAAGAAAGATCGGGTTTTAGTTCAATTTCTTCATAGGTGAGTACATTTGTTTGGTCATGCAGGTATTTTATCAATAGTTATACCTGTAACACATCATGAACTTTGGAGAGACTTGAAGGCATTTCCAAAAGTTAAACTACAACTCCAATTCGTTATAGAATTTCAAAAGTTACGATTTACCTGGGACTCAATTTACCCTTCTTATCGAAACGTATAACACCCTTCCATGGAGATACCTTCAAGAAAACATGATCTCCTACCTAAAATTCCAAATATTTCCTTCAGTTATCGGCATAGCTCTTTTTCTTACTTTGTGCTGCTTTGATGTGGGTTTGGATAAACATCACCTTTTCCATTGTTTCCTCAACAAGTTATTGTCTTATGAGATTTCTTTCACCAATATCATCCCAAATAGTTGGTGTGCAACATCACTTTCCATTTAACGCTTCATATGGTTCCATCAAAATACATGAATAGAAGCTATTGTTATAGGAAAATTCTACCAGAGGTAAATATTGATTCCCCTACCTTGAAAGTCAAGTGAGAAAGATCTCAACATGTCTTCTAATGTTTGAATAGTCTATTATTATTTTCCATTAGTTTGAGGGTGTTAGGCCTTGCACAAACGAAGTTCAGTATCCAGGGATTTCTGAAGAGATTTCTAGAATCTTGATGTAAAATGGGGATCACGATCAGAAAAAATCGATAAGGGTACTTCATGATGTCTTACAACTTCATTAATAAATTGTTCTACTGGACGTTCAAGCGCTACATCATCTCTTATATCTTCAAAATGTGCTGACTTGGAAAGACGATCAACAATGACCAATATTGAAAAATTCCTTCAAGGAGTATTTGGTATCCCCATGAAAAATTCCATCATAATATTATCCAACTTCCACTCAGGTATGGGAATAGGATGCATGACTCTTCCAGGATGTTTCCTTCCAACATTCAGTTATTGAAAAACCATACGTCTTGACACAAAATCAGAAATCCCCCTCTTCATGTTGTCCACCAAAAATGTTCTTTCAAATATATATACATATTGGTGCTACCAGGGTGTATAGGGAAATTGGAGCTGTGAGCATAATTTAACAATTCCCTTTTTAGATCTAGTATAACAAAAAACGAAAAGTCTCTTCCAAATTTCAAAATGCCATCTTCAAATATGAACTCACTCAATCTCCCATAATTCGCAACATCAATCTTCTTTTGAAACTCATCATCATCATCCTAAGAACTTCTTATCCTTTTTTGTAAAGATGGTTTGGCAACCATTTGATAAATTATTGATGTTTCACCTTCCATGATTATTCCCATATCCATTTTCACTAGATCCATGAAAATAGGATCCCCTTCCAATCTCATCTTGTTCAATACTCCCTGATCATTTCTGCTCAAATCATATGCTACCTTATTTACCTTCCCCAGGTGGTAGTTTATTGTGAAATCATAATCCTAGACTAGTTCTAGCCATCTCCTTTGCCTCATGTTGAGTTCTTTTTGGGAGAAAATATACTTCAAACTCTTGTGATCTGTATAAATCTCAAATTTTTTACCATAGATATAGTGTCTCTATATTTACAAATCTAAGATTACAGCTACTAAATCAAGATTGTGAGTAGTATAGTTTTTCTCATGAATTTTTAGTTGTCGTGATGCAAAGTCAATAACTCTATCATTCTGCATAAAGACATAACCATGTCCTTTCTTTGAAGAATCACTATAAATAATGAACCCATCGATCCTTGATATTAGAGTAAAGATAATAGAAATGAATAATATTCTCTTTATTTATTCAAAAAATTATTCCCACTCTTTTTTCCAAACAAATTTAACCCCTTTACGTGTGAGCTTGGTTAATGGGTTAGCCAATTGGGAAACATTCTGGAAAAAACGCCGATATTAACCTGTTAAAATGATAATACTATATACCTCAGCTATACGAATCGGTGTTAGCCATTCCGGGATTTCCTTGGTCTTTGAAGAATCAATAGATATTCCATCTTTAGATACAATATGGACAAGAAATGAAATCTCTTGAAACCAGAATTCACACATGCTAAAAATCTCGTATAATTTATTTCTTCTAAGGGTTTTCAGAATGGTGCCCAAATAATTTTCATGATCTTCATAGATTTTTGTATATACCAATATATCATTAATAAATACCACTAAAAATTCATCAAGATATTCCTTGAAAACTATATTCATTATATTCATGAAAACATAGGGTTCATTAGTCAGTCCGAAAGGCATAACTGTAAACTCGTAATGCCTATACCTGGTTTGAAATGCTATTTTTAGAACGTCCTCATTTTTCAAACACAACTAATGATATCCAGATCGAAGGTCAATTATTGAAAAATATTTAGCTCTATGAAGTTGGATGACTAAATCCTCAATGTGAGGTTGGGGATATTTGTTATTTATTATTATAGCATTGATCTCACTGTAATCAATGCAAAACCTCATAGATCCTTCTTTCTTCTAAACAAAAAGGATAGGGGATCACCATGGATAAAAACTAGGGTTAATAAATCCCTTATTACAAAATTCCTCTACTTTTTTTCTTAGTTCCACTAATTCCACAGTTTCTATTCCTTAAGGGGTAATAAATATGGGCTTCGAACCAAGAAATAAATAAATGGAAAACTCAATATCTTGTTTCGTAGTTTGTCCTTGTAAATCCTCTAGAAACAAAACAAAATATTCTTGCATAATAGGTAAATCCCTTATTCTATTATTATTTTCCTCACCCATAGTAATTTCATTCTAATTTTCCCAAATAACTGATCTTAGTAGTGCTGCTGGGGGTGGATCTAGATAAGAATCAAGCGGTGATGTTTCTTCTCTAAAGATAAGGTACTCCTTATCATCATAAAAAATTGTAACCTCCATCTTCTTACAATAAAGTTTTGCATAATCATCCAAAATCCAATACATTCCAAGTATTATATCAAATTAAATCATGGTTATGATGATGAGATCAGCAGATAAAAACATTTATATGCTCTAATGGGAAATGATTCACAAAACATTATTGTGATGATACTTCCCTTAGGAGTTTTGACTCAAAAATCCCTTGTTAATTCAAATTTAAAATATCAAATTTTCATAGTATATTTAGATTATATGAAACAATGCGATGATCTAGATTCAAAAAAAGAATTTTATAAATTTGAAGAAACCATTAAATTACATTCCACCATTTCTTTCAGAGCTTCAACCTCAGTAGTAGTGATAGCATAAGCTTGGCCTTTCTCCCTTGGCCTATTCTAAGGTAATATCCATTGGCACTTGAGACATTAATTTTTATAATTACCCTTTTATCAACAATTTTATCATTCATCATTGATAGCTTCTTTCTTCCCCTTGCAATCATGAGCTTGGTGGCCTTTTTCCCAACACTTATAATAGTCTCTCATTCCCTTCATGCATGTTCTGGGGTGTTTCTTCCCACATTTACTATATAATGGATATTCAAATTTTCCCTTCATCCCATTATTTCCATTTTTAGAGTGTTCACAAGATATCTTCTTCTCCTTCTTTTCTTTAAAGTAATAATACATAAAGAATTCTTTTTATATCTTGATTACACATGAGACAATATCTTCATTTGATGAAAAGGATTGTGAGACTGATTCTCGACAAAGAAATTGTTTTAACATATCAAATAATCAATCAATATTACTCATTGGGTTAAATATATAATCTACTGCATTCCATTATAACTTTGTATAGTTAGCCTCATATTTTGCGACATTCTCATCCTCTTTTTGCATCAGACTCAAAAACTGCCTTTCCTTATCCGCTCGATGGTCATGAGGAATGAATTTATCTATGAAAAGCTCTTTAAACTACCTAAATTATATATTTGATACTTCATCATCTTCCTTTTTTTTAATCAATGATCACCATTGATCTGCATCTCCCATGTGGCGATAAACTACAATGAAAACTTTTTCCCTTTCGCAAATCCCCAAAGCATGCAATATTTTATCTGAGGAATTTATTCATTCCTCAGCTAATAATGGATTTGTAATCCCATTTAATGTTGGTGGTTGTTTCCACATTAATAATTATAACATTGATCCTCCACGTTGTGGATCAGGGTGGTCCAAAGAGGTGAGGTTATTATTCTTAACCTGAGTGAGTTGTCACAATATGGTAATAAGTTGATCAGTACCATTTGCTTCACGAGCTCCTCTATAATTATCTAGAGTAGGAGGGAAATCCTTACATGGATTACATGCTTTCAGACAGTTTCTATTCCTTCTACTAGATGTCATTTCTAAACATTGGCATACACTATATTAGTTTATGAATCACAATACATAAATCTAATCTTGTGAAACACATAACATAAATTTAACAATTTATGGATATAATATATAATCATAAAAAAATTATATGGGGAAGTATATAATCATAAACTAATCATAATTGTTTGTAAAGAAAATGAGAATTATCATATCCATATCCACTGGGAGTGTCATAACAAAGAGTGCAACAAAACCTGTTGTCATGCACTAGTTCCCATTCAGGTCTAGCTCAATGGGGTTTTTTCGGGTTTTACCCCTAGGTATATCTGTGCCAGAGCCGCCACTACCTTCTCGTACCTAGACAGAGATGTTTTTCCTGGAAAACTCACAAAATATCTATAGTACTAAAATTCTAGAAAATTATTCTATACTAATCTTAAAATTTTTCCTTAGGGTAATGTTCTCTAATAAGATTGTTTCGAAATATAACTTCCATGTTTTGTACTAAAATTCCTCTGATACCCAATGTAATGCCCCAACCCTATTTACCTCGAGTCGGTGCTTTATTAGATAACATTTTCATGATCATAAAAGATCATGTCTCGAATGACTGATTAGTTTAGTAGCATTGGAAATACTAGATACATTCATAATGTTTAAATTACATTATAAATTCATAATCTACAACAACATAGTCTCCATAGACCACACTAATATCCCTTAGACTTCCTCTATAGGTCAGTCATAATATACATCTTTGCATCCAAAGGAAAAAAATAAAACAAATAAAGGTGTGAGATCAGATGCTCACTAAAGATAACAATATAGCAGAAACTTTAATAAATAAGCAAATTTATTTAAGGCAATGTAAGACTAAAACAAAATCCTTTTAAACCTGAATTTCAAAATAATATAGAAAAGATAAAATCAAATAATTCTATTTAATTATTCACATGGATATTATACTAGTAAAATAATCACATGCAACATCAATAGACACATTCATAATGATGGAATGAATAATCCTAGACTTTATAACCACATAGTCAAGGTCTTATGCCAAGACTACCAATAAGAATTTTTCAAGGAATTTCCAAGACACTAGTTTGTCTCGTGAGACCTACAGATGAATTGAGGAGCAATAGTGGGCTCCACCAGTCACTTACTACGTCCAATGCATTCCGCGTATGAAAATATTTAAACAGAACACAAACATTCGTATTAAAACTAGCATACGAAAGGTCAATACGTTTTCCAAAAAACATGAATGTTTTATAAATAACACATCAACAGTAAAAAATATCACAAAACTTTAAATAAAATATTGAAAATTTGTATCATAATAAATCAACTTCAAACATGTTTAAAATTTATCAATGGATGTTGACATAGATGAAATAAAAACTATTTTAAAAAAATACCTCTTTCAATTTTGAAATCTTTTAAAACTCACATAATTATAAAAGAAAACATTTATTTAGAAAATATTCTTATAATGTTGTGTCAGAATCTTAAATGATGATATAATGGCATAAAATCGCCACACTCATCGGATAAGTTAAAAAAAATACATTCTTACCTTAATTTTGTGGAAAAGGTCATAAAGTACCTTGATTGAAAAATGAAAAAAAAAATTCCTTTCAAAACATTTTATAAAAAGCCAAAAAACTATATAAATAACGTTAACCCATATTCTAAAAAATAGTAAAAATATTTTGAAATAAATTTTTATGAAACATCGTTGTGGATGATAAATAATTCCCAGTAGATAATTATATAAAAACAACCTCCGATAATAAAGAGATTATAACATTAACCCTTACCATGTACTTTTCAATCGTTGAGGGTAAGTTAAAATACTATATAATGGTGAAATAATTTTTATTAAATTATACAAAAACCATATACATTAATATGATATCATGTATGATCTTCAAATTTTGATTTGTTAATGATATTTTAGTAGTATCATCATTTCGGGTGTTAACTGATTCGTTTTCATTTATATGCATGGTTATGTGAGCCATTTGTGTAATGGATAGAATGTATTTGATTCATATAAATAATGATATTATGTCTATAAACATTGTTTTTAATCATTAAATGAAAACTATATTTAAATTATTGCGATGGGGAATGAATCTCATTGCGTTTGTGGAGGCGGTAATCCGTACGTACGCAGGAGAGACAATATCATTATTTTGATATTAAAATAATATATAATTGGATAGTAAATCATATATACAGAATCATTATCATGTTTTATTTATTATTTAAATCATCTATAATCATTATTATACCCATAAAAATGATGAAGTGTTTGAAAAAAAATGACACCATGACGTGGAAACGGTAATTTGTACGTACGCATGTATGGGGACTTTTTCATTTATACAATGGATATAATAATGAATATGGTTGTAAAATTTTCATAATAACATCACATTATATATAATATACTGTAGTTAGTATTTTATAATGGAAACAACAGATAAAGAGGAAGTGGAAGAAGAAAACAACTTAAAAGTGGTGATGAAATATTTACCACTTCTTCGTGTTCTCTCTTTTGATTTGATCAAAAAGGCTCCTTAAGTTGGATTTCTAACTAAATGAAGGCCTCTAGGATGAAGGGAGGAAGGTCAGGATGATATTTGGTGAGGGTTTGGCCTAGCCAAAAGGCTTTGTAGTTGTGAAATTAAGAGAATGGGAGGTCACATTTATAAGAGGAGTGACGAGAACCTTAGGAAAAGATTGAAATATTTTTATATAATAAACTCATGTTAGGTTCATAATGGATCCAAAATGATTTTATTAGAGGATAATGTTTGGATAGTTCTAAAACCACTCAAACAATATGTTTTAGACAGGTTTGGGTCACCATTTTAACCATATCTTTTTTATTTAATTCTCAGTTAAATAGTTTGTCATTTACCATGTTTTTTTGTGTTTTTCTATTATATGGTTAATAAACATACTATAAACTTCCAAGAGAATGCCAATAAGTTCAGTAATGACATATATAATATTATTAGGTCCCTTTGGATGAAAAATAGATTTTTAGGAATATTATATCAACCAATAATATAATATATGTTTTAAAATCTCAAACATGTCAATTTTGACATTATTTAATTATTGTTTTGTGTTAAAGTCATAACAACACATTTACTACTAAATAAATTCATATTTTCAACCATAACATGTAATATTAACCTAGAGGATTAGTTTAACTCATCAAAAGTCTCAAATTACATTTATTTGTAAATTTATAATATCAATTATTTTAATATTTCATTATTAAGGTAATTACTGGGTCATCATTATGTCATAAATAAATTATTTATATTAATGTCTAAAAATCATAAATAAAATATAATAATTTATGAAATATTTTTAGCTTTATAATTAATATTTATAGTCTAATTTATATTTTGTCTAACCCTGTATTAAAAATAGTTTAGATATTAAAATTTTATTTTAACTCTTTTAACTCTTTATTAAATAAAATAATAATAAATGTCCTAATCTAATCTGTGTTGACCTAAAAGATCATAATTTTTACCTAAGTTGGTTTTTGGTCGAATTAAACTTATCCAATAGAAGTAGGACATATGTTTGGGTAATAATAATATCATTTTTACCATTAATTTCCTAATTTTTTAGACGTGGTAAATAAAGGTAAACAATTACTATTCACCAAAAATTATTTTCATCTTATTCAACCCCATTTTTCTTTTTGATATCAACTGTGTCTCTCGGATTTTTGAAATACTACTCACAGAAGCAGTAAAATTACGTTTTATGTGAATTTGAAAATTCTCGTTGGATGTGGTTAGAAGGCGGTGAAAAGTTCTATAAAATTTTATATATCTAATATTAATAAAAAATGAGTCCAATGAATTAAATTGAACTTATATAGGTATTATGTATCTATTTTTATCTAATAAAAATATAAATAATTTATTTAATTATTTAAATAAAAATTCTTTTTTAAACTACAGTGTAGTGTTTTTTACTATTCATCAAAAATAGAAAGTTTTTAGAAAAATACCAAAAACTCATCCTAAAGGAATTTCGATTTTTCGGATTCAAAAATGAATTTAATTTTGAAAAATAAAATATATAAAATTTCAAAATTTGGGAATTACTATTCATAACAGCTAATTTTATTACTCTCAGTATATTAGAATCTTGATGTTGCGCACAATGCAAGCTATTGCATTATTCAATGGGAAACGTGCCATGGAAGATTTTGGCATTACATGTCCACCACTAATAGAATCTACAGAAAAATATAGTGTATAAATGTTTATGTAGTTGTATATAGAATAAATAACAAGTAAGAAAACTAAAGAAGTTGTAGTTTTATTATTCTTTAATAAACCACATCATACACATAGTTAGAGTCTAAACCATGTACCGTATGTGTTACTTTAGTCCTTCAGTCATGTTATTTCATTGATAAATTTGATTCTAATTCACATTCAAGAATACTAGGTCAATAGTAGCAGTCTGGACCCCTGTGGTTATTTGGAGCATCACCCCCATACCCACACATCAATACATATATTCAAAAACACACACCCACACACACACAAATATATATATATATATATCAGGGTCCTAGAGCACCATACTAGAAACCCATGGGTATTTGTAGCATCATTCATTCTATCACCCCTCATTGATCACATGTATGAACTGGGCACCAATTGAAATATTTTTGGCACCCCATGGGTATTTTAAGCATCAGTCCCTGACCAAAACTTCATTTATCAATCAATCATAGTTATCACATATTTGAAATTCATATCAAGTATCAACATTATCAACCTTCTTATTAGTCATTATCTTCAAAATTATCAATATCAATTATTAAACACAGCCATGGTTCATTGCCTTAATCACATGTAATAACATTATCAATTCACCATTAATCCAATTATCAACATCTAATCACACAATTACTTAACTCATCAATGTTAGAAAGAACATACAATTAACTCCCATTATCAACCAAAAAATAAGGATTTAGTTCAATTTCATTAACCCAATATACCCCTTTTTACTATTTAGAGATCATCAATTCATTTCTATTAGAACACCTCATCGGTGGCCATTATGCTTGGTCTCAAAAATTTGATAGGTCCAATGGGATTTTAAACGGTTTCCCAAATTCATGGGATTAATTTCACCCTTTTAATTTAAATGAACTTTCACAATGTGTCAATGGAACAACACTATTACATACACACAATGATAATAAATTATATTTGAATTAGTAATTATACTACCTACCTCGTGACCATTGATGAATACATGACAAGTCAAAACCATCAATTTGATGGGGTATGGTCAAATTCACAGTGGAGGTTGAGATCTATGGTAAAAACCTTTGTCCTGGATCCAATGATAGATGATCCATTAAAACCTATACTAAACTACCAACAATAGAGTAAAATCATCCCTCTCAAAGGGGAGATAGACAATGGAAAGAGATGAATATAAATAAGGAATAGATTACTCTCTGTAGACAGTTTGATCTCATCCACTATATAGTTGATGCTCAATGTATGGTGTTTGTGGAGATTTCTCACAATATCAATAGCCTTAGAATGTTTCTAAAATAATGCTAATATTAATATGTGTGGTCAGGAATAATAACAATGGTCTTTTATTTTTATCTAAAATTTTATGGGGGTTAGATTCACAAACACATGGTTTCCTGGGAGGGATACATGAAATATCAAATCACACTCCTTAATTATTCACACCTTTTATCTAGGTTTTATAGTAACTCATAGGTATGAACATGGATGGAAAAATCAGGCACAAACCAGGAAATCCCCTAATATTTGAGGTTGCACAGTTTGGGGGAGGGAGTCTAAATGGTTTGGCCAAATAGTGTATTCCTTCATATACCTCAAGAAGGGGCACATAGTTTCCTGGATTGAATAATATAGTTTTCCCTGACCATATACTAGTTATGTAAAACCCCATGAGCTTAAACATTTCTCCAAATTAACCTTAAATAACCACAAATAAAAACACAATCAAGGGATTATCAAATAATAGTAAAAGAATAACATAAAAATAGTATGACACATCTCTAGAATGGTTGATATCTTTCTATCTTCCCACCTTAAAACTACTCTTCCTTGAGTTGTACTCCCATGCATCTCTAAGCCTATAAGGGAAATGGTTTTGGACACTAGACTTGTATATCTTTTTCCTTATCCCATATTTCCTCCTAAAACATTCCAAGCTATTATAACACTCAGTCCAAAAAATCATTATTTTCTTGAAAAACATTCTCACTATGATCCAAAATATAAATTGGATGCTCCTAAAATGCTACATCATACATAAGATGAAAATAATTAACATATATCACATGAGAAGGTTTGGGGTGATACTGCTGAAGTTATAACACATGGAATACATCTTGTGTAGCATTATAACTATGTTGAAGAGGTAATTGATATCCCACCAGTCTGATCCTCCCCACAACCACAAACTGACTGACAAACCTAGGGTGCCAACATTCTCTACCTAAAAATCCTAACGGGACACAACCTTGGTGACACCCTATGTAATAAAAAATCTCCGAGTGTAAACTCATGTGGTCAATGACATCAATCACCGTACTAATTCTACCAACTCTGAGATTTAGTAATACATTTCCAGAAAAGTGGAACCTTTTATAATACCTCCTACATAAAACATGATCCCAACATCTATGACTCACCCACCTTTATCCAACATAGAGGGTATATTCATGTCCTACCATAATGTGCCTCAAATGGTGTGATATGAATTGTTCCCATTAACTATTGAAATAGGTGAACCAAATGATTACTAAGTTCTTATCACAAGACCTACAAAAATTAAAAACACACACCCCATATATGTCCTCCAATATTTGAATAGTACACTCAGTTTTCCAATAGTTATATGGGTGAAAATCTATACTCCAAAGAAAAATTGTATAATGTTCACTATGAAATAATTTCACGAAGAGCGATGGAAATCATGAATCATGATCTAAAACTATACTCTATGACACCCCAAGGAATGGGAATATATCCATAACATACATGTCCCCCAACTAATCGAATGTGAATATTTCCCAAATCATCATGAAATGGTATAATTTTTTCAATCGGTCCAAAATAATCCCTATAAATTCATTATTTTGAGGCTCCCTTGAAGGAGTCACCACAAATTCAATGGAAAAATCATCCTAATTCCATTTCAGAATGGGAAACAATTGTGGAAAACCTCTATGTTATTGATTTCCATCCTTCACCAACATATAAGTTTAGTATTGTGTCATGAAACCTAGAATCTCTCTTTTCATGCTTAACCACCAATACTACTAACATTGGTCATGACAAATTTTTTTCAAAATCATATGAACTTCCCACATTGAAGAATGATAATCGTATATCATCTCTTTATGAATACATTTAGGCACAATAACATGGTTCTACAAATAGTTTATCTCATCCACATCTATAGAAAAATTATAATGTGACTCACCACCACCAAGGATTTCCCTCAAGTCCAAACACTTTTTATCCTCATATTACCTATCATTGACCTGGTATAGGTGTGTGAAATCCAAATATATTGATACAAGAGTCATATAATCTTGTAAATCCTGAATATCATTATGCATATCATCTAGAAAGTTCATCATATTCCATTTATAATTAGACTCCTAGACTGGCACAGTCTATGTCTTCCTACTCAAATACTGAGGAATAATGTTCCCCTTCCTCGGTGTATACTCTAGATCAAAATAAAATGGTTGCATATACTCAAACTGTATCCACATGTGTAGCTTAATATTTTACTACCAAAGTGTATAATTTAAAAAAATTGGATCGTAAAGAATGTAAAATTTTATACCAATATGTAATGCTGCCAACAATTAAAGACATAAACCATTGTATCCAACATGAGTTCATATGTATGATTATTTCATTCTTGTAGACTAAAATTTATTGATACATATTCTATGACTCAATCACTCTACATTAAAACTACTTCATGTCCAATCATGGATGGATCAAAAAAATAATTCTCCTCACCCAAATTAGGTGGGATTAAAATTAGTGTTCTAGTAAAATTCTTTTTTAAATCATGGAAGGCATCATCAGATGCTCCATAACATTAAAACTCTATCCCATACATGTTCAAGTCTTAAAAAGGTTCTTCCAAATGTGAAAATTCATGTATAAACCTCCAATAATATCCTTCTTAATCTAGAAAGTGTAATATATTAAAAACATTTTAAACTTCCCCCAAGAAACAATTACATACACTTTCTCAAGTTCCACTATCACAAATTCCTCACAGATGATATGTCCCATGAAATAAACCATGAAAATATCAAATTTACACATAGATAACATGAGGTATAACATATTATCTCTCAGGTTACATAGAATTATGTCAATATGATGGGAATAATCCCCAAGATTCATGGACTACATCATGTTTTTATCCACAAAACAACCAAAAACAGATTTAGGAATCGGTGAAATATTCAGTTCATGATGTCCTTAAAGATAGGTTGTGTGTTTATCAGTCCAGATTAAATTATGACGAACTCGTATAGGCCATACCTTATTTTGAATGAATTCTATAGTATTTTATAAGGTTTAACTCTCAACTGATGATACCCGAATCTCAATTCAATCATGGAGAATACACACCCTTCTCTCAACTTGTCAAAAATATTGTTGATGCATGGAAAATGATATCATTTCATAACTATCCTCTTGTTGAAGTTCCCATAATCGACACATAAACACCATGTTTGGTCACCCTTATTAAAAAAAGAACAATAAAATGAAAATGGGATCTATTGGGATGGATAAATCCATTATCCATCAACTCTTCCACATAATTATTATGTTTTTTAAACTATATTGTTTTTATTAGGTAATGTGTAATGAAAAATTGTTCATCTCACGACATGCACTCAATTGTAAAGACAATATCTCTCTTAGGTGGCATCCCTAATAAGTACTCTGAAAACATGTATGGAAATAGTTTCACTACTAGTGGAATGATGCAATGTTATACAACATATTCATCCCAAAAAAGACATGAATCCTTGGTGGTTATCTCCCTATGTTTTTTCGTACTAGCCCTACATATCATTCCTCAATATCCCATTCTCCATGATAAAGATATTTTTAACCCTCAGGAGACCTAAATGTTACTATACAATATAAAAATTGATATGGGATTGGTATCATACTATTAAGTACATAGAAAATATCATGTGAAAACCAGAAATGTTGAGTACATAAAGATTCTAAAGGAATCAATACTCACAAACCTTGAGGAAAAAACACTTTCATATGCATATATAGATCTACCGCACTCCGAATGGTGTGTCTACCATCACATCCCCACTAACATAATCAACTTTAGACTCAAATTATTCAAATGTAAAGTAGATATTAATTCATTATATGAACCTATATCAAATAATAATCTACAAAGAGTTAAATATATAAGAATAGTACCTCTTATTGTTGATGGTATATCCTCACTATCCACAAGTGAATGTTGAATATATTGTATCTTACAAGTCCATTTTCTACATTCTTCAGTCAGAGTCCATTATGTCACATTACTATGCCGATACATGTTCTCTTTCCATGAAGTACCACATCAACCACCTCTACCACTACGACCAGTAGAACTCCAACCACATGATTAGTACTGGGTAGAGGACCCCTTCCAATAAACTAGTTCCGACTATATCTTCTATCAATACCCAACTACCATGTCTTTTTGAAGAACTATTGTAGATTTCCTGTCATTCCCCATGATCATCACTCAACTGGTGGTCGAGGATACTAATAACTATAATGACCTTACTTACCGAACTAATTCCAAAGCACATGAATGTTTCATAGGGTATCTAATCCTTCTACCTTAACACTCTACTTTCCAATAATATGGATAACATTATCATAGAGACTCTTCCTACTATAGAAATACATACCTCCTGGTCATCTAGAATAAAACACTTGTACTCCACTAAATACCTCCTTTAGGTTACCCTTATAAATTAGATAATGAATCACTATCTTAGTAAAAAAAATCATTTGAAATATATAAACATTGGGAATAATCTCAAAATTATTTTCCTCTTGAATGTGTCTCATCATAATTGTGTCGTCCCATAATAGATTTGGAAAAAGTATTAAAAATCGGTGATGTTATCAACAGAGTCCATCACTGACATGCTTCCTTGGGTCAACTGCATAAAATGTTCCTCTCTCTCATTTTTTTTGGATACTCTGGATAAAAAAATCCAAGTAAATTCTCCTATAATTCCTTCCAAACCATTCCCTACAACTACTAATCCTATTCCATGATATCCCACCAATTCTTGACTGGTCCTTATAACATGTTGGTATCCCACATGAAATTATTCTCATAGGTAGCCTCAAAATGGTGATGAATTGTTTTGATAGACTCAATAAAGAAAATAGCTACCTATGGTCCACCCTCTATAGTGATATTTAGAGGGTACTATAAATGTAATGCATCAGGTATATCAGACATATTCTTTAAAGAATTCCCTAAGTGTATTTATATAAACATTATAATGAGATAAATGATCCCATGATACTAATCTCTCGGATCTACCCCTAAAACTATATTGGCCTCTTATCCCAATGATGGAGAATCATTTCCAGCCATGTCATCCAATCTTCTTGTCAAAAAAATCACAATAAGGGTATGTCTATACAAATAAAATAAATGTTTTAGGACCCATAAAATATCATTTACACAGTTATAAGTGAGTTTTACATAAATCCCGAATAATTAATTTCTCAAACACTAATATTCATTCAAAATTTCATTATTATCATTTCCCTCAACCACCCTCTACCTGTGTTATGTCCAGCATAAGGAAACAAACATTCATATTTAAATGTTTTCTCATTGAAAAACATATTTAACCATTTACAATTACCAAATTCAGCATTATTTAAATTTATCCATTCCATATTAGGCACCATTCCATTTTACATTTATTAAATAAGAAAAAAACATTTTATTTTCCCAAAAAATATTTATAACATATTTTTTGTGTGCCTTAAATTACAAAATCCATAGAAATTCATGAGTGACTAAAATGATGTATTTAAACTAAACTATTGTTCCATAGTAGGACCTGAATAAAATATTATAAAAATAATAGCATCACATATATATTAAATCACCCATGGTGAACTAAAATTCAACTGTAACCAAAAAACTTTTGAAAAATAATACAAACTTGGTTAAGTGGGTTTTTTCCAACACATTGTTCAGAAAATCCCATGCATGAGCTCATGACCACAACCTGAATAATTTTAGTCACATTTATAGCATTCGTAAATAATACAAAAACTAAATATAAAATAAAAATTCCCTTTGATACGACTTCATAACATCCCAACATGAGTACCACATGTTGGTTCTACAATCTGATTCATTATTTGACCTTTAGAGTTCCTCCCACTATCCTAAAGTATGCCGAATAGCTGTGAGGTTCTAATATATAATATGGGGTGACTATACTATACTTATCAAAGAAATAAAATTTCATAAATTTATATTAAAATAGTGAATGATAATAAAAAATACCATTAATGGACAACATCACTTGAATAAATCCCAAAAAAGTGAAATGACCAAAATCAATGCTGTAAATATATCATTCCATAAATGTTTCAACTGTCTAATGAAAACATTGAATAAATAAAAAAAGAAATATCCCATGAAGTGCTTGATATCATGTTGATTTTCATCATCTATTCACTCCACTAAATCCCAACTCAACCATCTAACATAAGGATATATCCTTAATTTTATCCCTCACATATGATGTCAACTCAGGTACCAATCATGTTGACTGAGTAAAGTGTGAGTAAAACACCATAGGACACCACCAATAGAGTATACAGAAAAATCATGTTGATAAGTGTGTATAAAATTACACAAATAATAAATAACATGTGACAAAATAATATAGCTTATACATTTATTATTATTTAATCAACCACATCATACCTGCTTTGGAACATTCCTTAGTCTTAACCATGTACCTTAGGGATTTCACAAGACATTCATTCTTGGTATTTAATTATTAACTTTGATTCTAATTTACATTCATGAATTGGGATCATAGGCCCTCATTCTATCATTCCATGGGTATTTGGAGCATGGGTGCCTGACCAACACCTCATTATTCATATGCACACACACACAAACACTCACACAAACAAACAGACATAGACACACACACACACACACACACACATATATATATATATTAGGGTCCATTAGTACTTGTCTGGAACCCCATGGGTATTTCAAGAATCATTTTCTGTCCCACACATAATTGTTCACATGCATGGATCTGGGGCCTAGAGCATCAGTCCAACACCTCATGGGTGTTTGGAGCACCAGTCCCTGATCCACATCATAATTATAAATCATTCACTATTATCACATATATCAAATTTATATCAAGGTTAAACATTATCACCCTTCTTATCCATCATTCTCATCATAGTTCCCTATTTCACGTATCAATCATAACCAAGTTTCTTTACATTAATCAAATAGAATAGCATGAAA
Organism: Viscum album; assembly: GCA_963277665.1. Taxonomy (NCBI): domain Eukaryota; kingdom Viridiplantae; phylum Streptophyta; class Magnoliopsida; order Santalales; family Viscaceae; genus Viscum; species Viscum album. Next base: position 583,037,345 of record OY728164.1, on the reverse strand, counting down.
TATTCACCGGTAATCCAATTATAAAAAATTAAGTAGACATGTTATTACATTTTCTACAATAAGTAAAATATTTCATTAAATTATATTATCAACCATGAAATAAGGACTTATTTTATTTTCCATTAACCCATTATTACCCTTTTTAAAATTCAAAAATCATAAATTCATTTTTATTCGCACACCCCATGGGCTTCCATCTATTCAATTACAAAACTCCAATGGGTCCAATGAAATCCATGATGGGTTTCCCAATTTCATGGAATTAAATTCAACATTTTAATTTAAAATAAATATAACAGTGTGGAAATGAAAAAACACCATTATATACTAGTAATCATAATAAAAAATATAGTAAATAGAATTTAGACCACTGACCTCACAATCGGGGAGGAAATCTCAAAAAATATAAACCCTAAATTTAATGTACAATGGTTGAATTCAAAACGATAGAGGAGATATAAGATAAAAGCCTAGAAGTCTAGATGTTCATTTCAGAAAATATTTTAATTTTATAATAATCATAAGTTATTAAGATAATTTTTATATTAAATTATTAAGGAATACATCTCTGAAATATTGAGGTGATACACACCTCTCTATTAGATTGATTTTAATTTGTTTTAATGGGTATACATATCACTTGATTTAAATTTATAAGAAAATTTATTGAGTGAAAAATAATCATGAATCATAATTATATTAATTAATATTTATATTCAATATATTATGAACCAATTAAAATTATTATATTAAGAGGTATTGTGGGGGATTTTTAGTAAATATATGAATATGTTCTCTCAATACAATATTGGTGTATGTAATGGTTAAATCATCATATTAGACCTCTAAACTTCTACCTTAACATAAAACTGAACTAATCATCATGATTTATTAATTTAAATATATTAGTTAATTTCAATTGACAAAAAATGTCATAAATTTATCTATAAATTTTGATGCTTTCTGGCTGAATAAAGAAGAAAAATGTATGTGTGTCATCCAAAAAGTAAATTATTAGTTATGTAATGAATGGAATGATTTTTTACATATGAAATCATAAAACATCATCATTGTTGATGTTTAACTCTAGAATATATGATTACATCTTTTATTGATCTAAATTATCCTTTTATTCCTCCTTAATGTTCACATGAATATATAGTTGTGTAGTCACTTAAGAAACAAGGGACCATAACACTTCCATTATGATCTATGTGTCCATCCTTTTCATATCCCTAATTATTTTATCATTATATATAATCATCATGTTTGTGGTAAAAATATACATTATTATGGGATAATTAATGACTGTTCTTACCTTCATAAGATTGTAGACTATAGAACATTCATAATCATTTATTAACATTAACTCACTCTGATAAAATATATTAATGTTATTATATATGAATATATACAGTATAACACTCATTTACTATATATATCAAAATTCATGCAATATAAATAGTTCTTATAATGTATTATCACTAACAGTATTGATCCTTTCTCCAAATCATGTGTTAGGTAAAATTTCCCCTGTATATATAATATTCAGGAGAATTGATCTATGATATTATAATTTTTTATATGATTAAAATGACATCCTTTATTTTAGGTATCACTATATTTAAAAAAATCATTATCCACATGTGTGTAATGTGGGTATATGCCTACTAATTAATCACTTCAAAATATCCTTAAAAAACTCATTAAATTTCTTTATAGGGAAACAATAGTCCCATTTAGTTACATTTTATTAATTGGCTGTAAAATGGTGATCAATTTCTCAACAAAAAATAATAATACATAGAAAATTTGAGAATTTCCCAAATTATTTTCATAATTGTTTGTCTTGTACATTATTTATCAAACCATGTATTTAAGAGGTCTATAAAAATCCACATTCACATGATAATGTTCCCTATAAATGTCCCATATTACATCTATAATTCATATTTTTATCTATTTTAATATAAATTCCTTATTTTCATAATTATTATGAAATATAGAAATGTTTTTCATATTAATTTTTTAAAATATATAATATCATAATCTATAATGGAGAACATCAATTTAAGAAAGTAATTTCAAATGACTATATTAATCATATCTATAGGGATTTTCTAAAAATTAGTTCGTATAAACGGAATCATGTTTAACTCATAGTACTAATGTATTTTAGGGAAGGTTTTTTTCTAATATCTTCTATTATTTTACCCTGATTTAGTGATATCACGATTTATGACAATATTTTTAGAAGTAATTATCACCATGATGTTTATCCAACAAGTAACTGGTGTGATTTATATGACACCCATTCATTATTTGGATATTTCTATGTTCAAATTTATCAATGAATAGTGGTGGTAACCCATTATTTTCATCAAAATTAGAACACGTAAAAACACAGGAGAAACATTTTCTTATGAAAAAACTTAATAATTATGTTCATTTATATTCATATTAGTACCTTATATTAGGTCAGTGTTGTGTTGTCTAGACCACTATAAGAAAAAGATAAATTAGTGATGAATCAAATCATTATTAAATACTACAACATTTTTTCAAGAAATGGTCTTGGATAACATTATAAATATTCTTTTTTTAAGTGGTTTTCTAATCAAGATTGTTTATTTTTTTTGGGAATTAAATTAACACTAATCAATTCGGGATGGTTTTTATACCCTCGTAGGTTGTGGGGGTGGTTGGGGGTGGGGTGTGGGGTGAAGGTCATGTGGTCGAGTCCCCAGACTGTGTTTCTATGAAGTGTATGTTTGTAATAAGACCCCCACCCCATTAATTAGGGATGTTATAATATAATTTTTTTTATTTGATTAACAAATTTTTAAATAAGTTTTTACTTGTCCTATGCACCCCACAACTCAACATGGTCCCCCAACAAGACCCAAACACCCACTTGACACAACCTAGTCCACCGTCCACCATGACCCATCCAAATTGACTCACCCCAATCCTACTGATTAGACCTTCCCCTTGGAATGTGTTTCTCAACTCCTGCCACCCCACCGGCTGGTAGACCCTACTCACCCAGCACGACCGTCCACGCCCTCTTTACTGGGCCCGCCCAACTCAAATGGCTTGAAGCACCTTAAAATGATATATATATATATATATATATATATATATATATATATAATATTGGGGTTGGATTTAAACTCCTTACATTGAGGTTATTAGGGAAAACATTTACTACATCCCCAATTATTAAGGAATACATCTCTAAAATATTGAGGTGAGACACAACTCTCTATTAGATTGATTTTAATTTGATTTATTGGGTATACATATCACATGATTTAAATTTATAAGAAAATTTATTGAGTGAAAAATAATCTTGAATAATAATTATATTACTTAATATTTATATTCAATATATTATGAACCAATTAAAATTATTATACTAAGAGGTATTGTGGAGGATTTTTTGTAAATATATGAATATGTTCTCTCAATACAATATTGGTATATGTAATGGTTGAATTGTCATATTAGACCTCTAAAATTCTACCTTAACATAATTGTGAACTAATCATCATGATTTATTAATTTAAATATCTTAGATAATTTCAATTGAAAAAAATTGTCATAAATTTATCGATAAATTTTGATGCTTTCTGGCTACATAAAGAAGGACAATGTATGTTTGTCATCCTAAAAGTACATTATTAGTTATGGAATGGATGGAATGATTTTTTACATATGAAATCAAAAAACATCATTATTGTTGATGTTTAACTCTAGAATATATGATTACATCTTTTATTGATCTAAATTATCCTTTTATTCCTCCATAATGTTGACATGAATATATAGTTGTGTATTCACTTAAGAAACAAGGGACCATAACACTTTCATTATGATCTATGTGTCCATCCTTTTCATATCCCTAATTATTTTATCATTATATATAATCATCATGTATGTGGTAAAAATATACTTTATTGTGGGATAATTAATGACTGTTCTTACCTTTGTAGGATTGTAGACTATTGAACATTCATAATCATTGATTAACATTAACTCACTCCAATAAAATATATTAATATTATCATATATGAATATATATAGTATAACTTTGAATTACTATATATATCACAATTCATGCAATATAAATAGTTCTTAAAATTTATTATTAGTAACAGTATTGATCTTTTATCCAAATCATGTGTTAGGTAACATTTCCCCTGTATATTTAATAGTCAGAAGAATTGATCTATGATATTATAATTTTTTTATAAGATTAAAATGACATCCCTTATTTTAGGTATCACTATATTTAAAAAAATCCTTATCTACATGTGTGTAATGTGGGTATATATATACTAATTAATCACTTCACAATATCCTTAAAGAACTCATTAAATTCCTTTATAGGGAAAAACTAGTCCCATTTAGTTACATTTTATTAATTGGCTGTAAAATGGTGATAAATTTCTCAACAAAAAATAATAATACATATTAAATTTGAGAATTCCCAAAATTATTTTCATAATTGTTTTTCTAGTACATTCTTTATCAAACCATGTATTTAAGAGGTAAAGAAAAATACACATTCACATGATAATGTTCCCTATAAATGTCCCATATTACATCTATAATTCATATTTTTATCTATTTTAATATCAATTCCTTATTTCCAAAATTATTATGAAATATAGAGATGTTTTTCATATTAATTTTTAAAAAAATATAATACCATAATCTATAATGGAGAACATCAATTTAAGAAGGTAATTTCCAATGAGTATATTAATCATATCTATAGGGATTTTCTAAAAATTAGTTCGTATAAACGGAATCACGTTTAACTCATATTACTCATATATTATAGGGAAGGTTTTTTTTCTAATATCTTCTATTATTTTACCCTGATTTAGTGATATCACGATTTATGACAATATTTTTAGAATTAATTATCCCCATGAAGTTTATCAAACAAGTAACTGGTGTGATTTATATGAAACACATTCATTATTTTGATATTTTTATGTTCAAAGTTATCAATTAATAGTGGTGTTTCCCCATTATTTACAAAAAAAATGGAACATGTGAAAAAATTGGAGAAACATTTTCTTATGAAAAAACATAATAATTATGTTCATTTATATTCATATTAATACCTTATATTAGGTCAATGTTGTGTTGTCTAGACCACTATAAGAAAAAGATAAATTAGTGATGAATCAAATAATTATTAAATGCTACAATATTTTTTCAATAAATGGTCATGGTTAACATTTTCAATATTCTTTTTAAGTGGTTTTCTAATCAAGATTGTTTATTTTTTGGAGAATTAAATTAACACTAATCAATTCGGGATGGTTTTTATACCCTCGTAGGTTGTGGGGGAGGTCGGGGGTGGGGTGTGGGGTGCATGTCATGTGGTCGAGTCCCCAGACAGCGTTTCTATGAAGTGTATGTTTGTAATAAGACCCCCACCCCATTAATTAGGAATGTTATAATATAAATATTTTTTTTATTTGATTAAAAAAATTAAATAAGTTTTTACCTGTCCTATGCACCCCATAACTCAACATGGTCCCCCAACAAGACCCAAACACCCACATGACACAACCTAGTCCACCCTCCACCACGACCCATCTAACTTGACTCACCCCAATCCTACTGATTAAACCGTCCCCTTGGAATGTATTTCTCAACTCCTGCCACCCCACCGGCTGGCAGACCCTACTCACCCAACACGACCGTCCACACCCTCTTTACTGGGCCCGCCCAACTCAAATGGCTTGAATCACCTTAAAATGATATATATATATATATATATATATATATATATAATATTGTGGTTGGATTTAAACTCCTTACATCTAGGTTATTAGGGAAAACATTTACCACATCCCCACATCCTCTATATTTTAATTAAAGTCTTCAACATTCATTAATATATACAGTTAAATACATATGAAAAAATATACATGCTTACAAATAATTATAATTAAATTTAAGTATATATAAATATATATTTAAATAAATATTACTAATAATGTATATAAATAAATATAATTATATACAAATTTAGTTATACATATAAATACACATAAATATATATAAATATATTTAATTATACAAATATATTTTTAAATATGTAGAAATATATTATTATTTATATGAATTCATACATATTTATGTATATTTATATATTAATATTAGTGTTCCATGGTGGGGGATGTAATTAATCTATTATATATATATTGATATATATATATATATATATAAGTAGGAATGTTTTCATCTATATATATGTATATATATTTATATATATTTGTAAACATATATAAATACATATAATCTTATATAAATATTTGTAAATATATACATGAATATAGAATTATGTATAAATATATAAAATATAGAAATATATATTTCATTATATAAATCTAAACATAATTATATATAAACATATATAATTACATTTAATTATAAAAAAATATAAGTATATATGTCATTATGTAAAATTATAGATTAATATTGATAAATATACTTACATATATATAATTACATTTTTTATAATTCTATATATTTCTATTTATATATATTTACTTATATATAGTTATATATAAAATTATGTTTAAAGAATTTTATATAATTATAAAATTAAAAAATCATATGTATTTATATATTTAAATGTATATCTATATATCTTAATATATAAGTACATAGACACACACACACACACTCATTTATGTAATTATATAATCATGTATATTTATATCAATTTGTATATTTTTTAGTAATATATATATTTATCTATTAATTTGTTTATATATATACATGCATATATTTTATGTTAAATTATATATTTATACATTTATAATTATATTATTATTTTACCTTAAATATTATTAAGATTAATGGTTAAATAGTATTTACTATATTGTTAATTAATAATTAGAAATCAATTCTAGTTTTATGTAACTCAAAATTAATGATATATATATTCAATATCTAATAATAAAAAAAGTACAAATTAAAAAAATAATATATTTTTTATTATTTATTATTTATTAATTATTCAATATTAATTATGAATAAATGATTAATAGCTATTTATTTTTCTATATTAAATGTTTAAATTATCTATTTTATTAATTTTAATAAGTTTACTAGTGGTTTTTAAAAAATAACTGCTAAAATTAAATAAATAAATAAAATTATTCTTTTATTGATGGTTTTAACAATCGCAAATTGTCATTGTCTTTTGGATTAATGCACTTCAAGATTGTGATGGTTTAATAAAATCTATATATAGTAAATTGAAATCTGAAATTTAGAAGCATTTCTCAGATCCACTATTAAAGGTTTTGAGGGATGATGAACCTTGGAAGAAACAAGTCGATGATCTGATTAATATAGATGTGAGAAGACATTATGAATCAATAACGGATGCTTCACTGAAGTGGATCATCCTCAAACGGTCAATGGAGTATGCAAATAAAATCATGAATCCATCATAAATCATTTCATGTTGTACTAACATTCACTCATTAGTCTCCTATCCCTTCTTGTGTGTGAAAGACCGTTCAAGCTTGAAGATTTAGTTTTGAAATTATCTTTGGTATTCAGTTTTTTGGATTGGAATTTTATACTGATGAAGAAGGTGTCTTCCACTTTTTTTATCCTTAAGATGAATTTTATAGATAATCATGGGGATTCAGAGTGGTCTCTTTGAAACTGGGTACATTCTCTGTTCAATAATGGTATTGAAATTTTAATCCTTTTCCCTCAAGAAAACCCATGTTCTTTTTTGGTAGATAACTCTTATTCATAATTGTATTTTGTCTCACCCACATAGACAATTTTATGTTGCATTAGTTGTTTTCATCACCATAAAAATGGACAAAGGTGCTAAGGAAATTTGTTTCGGGTACTTTGATTGTATTTTGGTCGAGGATGACCATAGAAACACAATGATTGATAAATTCATGCTTTCCATGAAGGATTATGAGATTTTTTCTCAAATAAATATGAGAAACTATCTAAAATTTGTTTGGATTTCCATTTTATTTTCCTTGTCAAAAATAAATGTTGTTCAGATGTGGTTTGTGGAAACTGTTCCAAAAAAGGGAATCATCCGGATTCTTGTAGGTGACTTTTTTTCTAGTGGTGGAAATGATAAAAGACATCAACTGACTATGTAATTCCTGATATATTTTACTAGAGTGTCTAGGAATTCATATATTAAATTTGACCCTTCTATGTGAAGAATTAGGGAGTATTTTGATGGTAACATTCAAACATTCCCTTTCGAGAAGAATCCTTCCCAAGAAGCTATTTTGAATACAAATGCTTCCAAATGTCATGAATGAAATCCATCAACAAGGATACAATTCTGGGATATTTTAGAATATTATTATCTTTCCATTAAATAAGATTTAATTGAAAAAATGTTGTTGGTGATATTAATTCCTAGGAGGATGGTCAAATGGAAAAGGAAAGGGAAGCTCAAGAAGAATTTGATGACAAATTCCTTCATCAGATGAATCCACTCATGTCAACAGATAATAAGGGAATGATGTTGGTAGATTTTTTCTCTATATATTTTTTATCATATAATAACGGGTCTTCACTAAGTCATATAGTAGGAATATGGAATATTTTTACCAAATCTACTCCTATATTGGCCCTTGAAATGGGCATCAACAAAGGCTCTTCTTCTATATATTAAACCCTAACTATAGATGACAAAGGCATATAATTGGCCACCTACAAGAATTACTTGTAAATTGAATAATCGCAAGGGATTGTTATTAATATTTTCAATGACATTCAGAAGTATTACTAAACAATGTAAACTGGAATGAGTTCTTCTAGGATCGTTAATTTGGACGTAAAAACTATATTGATAGAGAAACGGTATTGGATTCTGATGAACATAATGTAGTATTATCCACCCCATATCACTAACCAAAGGAAAATCTTTATATGCATTTTTTGGAAAGGAATTAGATTATTAATGAGATATTTATTAGGATGAAAAATCGGGTATCATACCTTTAAAAGTTCATGAAGGAGAAATTCCAATTGAAGTCTCTAGAAAGGAAGAATCATAATGGATTTTTTCATAACTTGAAGTCATTTTGTTTATGACGGTGATAGATGTATTTTGATACACTGACTATAAAAAAGTTCAAATTTTGTTGTCAATAAACATTGAAAAGGGATTTTGATCCAATACAAAGGTGTAATTTCCAGATCTATCAATAAAATTCATAATTTTCTCCACTTTGGAGAATATATTTGAATTTCCATCATAAAGAATATGGTGCCCTGCAAAGGGACATGAAATAATGGAGAGGTTAGTATCCAAAGTGATGAGTAAAATATCCATGTAATTTAGGATCTAGTGTGACCTCAATGGGTTGAAATCTTTTATTAGTTATTTTTTCTATTGTGGGTATTTTATTTATTGTTTGACCAATATCATTAACTATAATTTTTAATTTTATTAATAAATTTGGGGAATGGGATTGGTTTCCAAATTAGTGATTGTGCTATCTTGAGTATATATTTTCATTAAATTGATAAATTTTATATTCAATATTCCAACATGGGATTATGAATAGGACTTGTATACACACATTTCAATATATCAATATATTCCCTAACAATAGGAACGTGTCCAAGGGTTATCTTATCCAATTTTTCAATAATTTTCACTATGTGTTATTTATTTATTAGTGGTATAGGGGTTATAGGACATCCAATTTTAGGAAATTATAACCCACTGGCTATTTTAGAAGTGGAGAAAAAGTTTTAACCATAGAGAAAATGAGATATAGTTCACTAAAAAAATATCTCTAGACAATATTCCTACGAGAAAATGATCGAGAGAACTTTTTATTAATATAATAATTTTATAAAATAAAAAATTGATATTGTGGAAGAAATAAAGTGTAGAGGAAAAAATGATAATGAACTCCGAGTCAGGAAATTGTTTCTTGGATGGTTACATTGCAATTAAATTAATACACAACCATGCTAAAAATTATTTTCATTGACTAAATATTTATCTAATTCAATTTTAGATGGTTCAACATTTAAAAAGGATTTTTGTGGGCCTATTTTTACATCATAATGTATTTAATGTCTCATTAAATGTTTTTTTTAGAAATTTTGAGGTGCGTTCGAGTCCCGAACCAATTAGAAAAATTAGACAACCCATTTCTCATAATGTTGCACCACCTATTTTCTATACGTTCAGTAAAAAAATAAATTTATCCACATCACTTAATGGACTATGAATTAAAATGGCCGATATATATTTTCAAAATTATATTCATTGAAAGTGTAAACTGAGGAATCAAATATATCATTAAAATAAATTCAAATATATGTTAATAAATAAAATAAAATTTCATCTATTCATGAAAAGTAATTTAAATTATTTAGTCAACATCTTGACACATTGAAATTTACTTCAACACCCTCACTGTAAAAAAACCAATGGTAATAAAATGAAAAATCATTAAAATTTTACTAACATTAATTAATAAAATGTTTCTACCGGTATTCACTATCGATGCATAGCTCTCTCACCATCCTTCAATCTCTGAATGCAAGTGCATCATCCTTGAATGTCGATGTTTTTTCTCACAACATAACGACCAAAATATCTCGCCTATCCAGAATTTTAGAAAACAAGTTGAGTTTATAAGTGATACACTGCACCATACAATGTGTATGGGAATACTGTTGATGGTGGAGAAGGTTCCTTGCTACCTTTATGGTCATGAAGTTCAGTAAAGGATGAGAGTAGGGGTTGCCTTCTGGTATGGTGCATGCACAGGAGGGATAATAGATTGGGAGATGGGATGAGGGGGTTGGAAAGGTGAGGGAAGATGGGAAAATAGGGGTAGGGGTGTTCAACTAGGTAAATGGTGTAGGGGTTATTTAGAATAGGGGTAGTAGTGGAGAGGGGATGAGGGAAGCAATGGCGGAGGGGGAGGGAAGGTTGGGAAAGAAAGGAGGGATATTGGGAGAGGGAGGGGATTTTGGGGGGTGGGGGATTAGGAGGGGAAGGGGAGAGGTGGGATTAGGTGTGGTGATGGGTTAGAAAAAAGGGGAGGGGTGGATAGATAATCGATGAGGGAAATGAATAGAATGAAATATTAAAATTAAAAAAATCCATGAAATGGAATTTAAAATTTTAAAATAAAAATTATACTTATCTAAAAGTGAATAAAATAAATATTTTTAATTTTAATTTTAATAAATAATATAAAATAAATAAAAAATACTGATTCACTAAATAATAATAATAATTAAAATAAAAAGTTATTGTAGTTAAAATACATATATATTTAAATATATATTTATGAAAATGTAGAAAAAATATGAAAATAATATTAATAGTTTTATAAAATTAAATTAATAAAAAATATACTATATTATTAATACTAAAAAAATTTAAAATAAAATATTAATATTAATAATGAAAATAATATTAAAAAATATTATTAAAATAGTAATAAACTAATGTTATAAAATCTGATAAAAATAATAAGATACTATTAAATATAATATAAAAAATAAATATAAAAAATTAAAATACTATATTACTAATATAAGTATAAAAATTACTTAAAATTATCAAAATATCTAAAATATTGCAAACCACATATATAAATTACAAAAAATAAAAAATGGTTAACTAATTAATAAAAATTTGTTAAAAATTAAAAATGTATTATGGAAATACATGTACATAAAATCCCCCACACATAGTATTTTTCACTCCCGAGAAAAACAATTACAAAAAATGCAAAATAGGAACTATAGACAAATCAAAACATCAAAAGTAAAAGTTTAATAATTTTCAGTCTCTTTTACCCTTTAATTATCATGTCTTATTAAAAATTCCAATTTCTAAAAATAATTTTCATTCCCCTCACTATCGTTCAAAAATAATAACTTACACTCACGTGTCATGTGACCAACATTGATATCACTCTCATCAGTCAAACAGTTTCATCAAGGCATTGCTCAATTATCGAATATATGTGTCCTTACCATAGTCATGACATGAATTCAACATCACCACTAGTGGAATTCAAAAATAAATAAATTAATATTAATTTCATTACATTAGGTTCTAATGTCTCTGAGGTTGTAGGACAGTTTGTTATAAAAAATTGTGATGGTTTTTGGAAAAAACAACGGTTGAAACATGAATTAAATTCACAATTAGTTTCTATCTAAATGTCTTCATCTAAATCTCTCTCCCCTATACTTAAAAACTTTATTATACCCATGAATATGATAATATAATGTTTTGAAATATATATATATATATATATATATATATATATATATATATTGTTATTTTTGTAAGAACTCTCTCAAAAATGATCGTTAGAAAAAATGGGTGAGTATCAACTCTAAAAACCCCGGAAATAAATCGAAAAAAAATTCCAATTAAAGCTACACAAGTATCACATATACTATAGTATCTCAGTGAATGTAGTTAATAAAAAATTAATTTTAGCTAATAGAGTAACAATTCATCCATTTTATAGGAATCCCTAAAGGAAAGGGTTAACATGTAATTACCACAAAGGTAGTCATTCGTGGAACCGAAATGATTCTATATTCCTATAGAAAATTACATAAAAGAATTTGAATACTGAGGAATACCAAAAATATGGTTCTGAAGGGATAATTTCGATCCATGGAAAACAAATGACATATTTTCTATCACAGTACCCAATCCAAGAAAAAATATCTCCCATGTACAAAGATTAAAAATTATCAGGATATTACTCAACAAATGGGTGGGGAAGGGAATCAGATCTAGGATCATCCTAAAAGTATTTTTCATGACTTATAAGGGCTAAAATAGTTAGAAAATTAATTGGTGTATTAGTGGGTCATAGGGGCTAAAAATCAAACTGATGCTTCAATCATTTTATTGAGCCTTTCAGAATTCCTTTTGCTTTGATGAAAATACATTTCATGTTATAGAATACATAACATGGAAGATATTACCTAAACTAATATATAAATATGAGATGATGATAAAATGGTCTAGAGACCCCATGGGAATAGAAATAAAATGTTGTAATACACAAATGACAATCATTTCCAATATATGTATAAAACATTAATTAGATTTAGGGGGAAATATTCAAATCATGGATTGGTATTTGTAATCATTTAAATCTGGGTATCAAGAATAAAATAATGTAAAACATGAATCATGTGATTGAAATTCCAAGATAAAAAAGTGATTTTCGTTTTATGAGATTAGAAAAAAAATACAAATGCTTTCATGTGGGTTCAATAAATGACAGTAATGGAATTTTTACTTTTATTTTTTATTTTCTTCAATGTTTTTTTATATTTTTTTATTTTTTACATGGTGTTTTTAAAACCAATAAGGTAACATAAAATAGAAAACCTCCCTATTTAAAGGAATATATATGTAGAACAGATTCATGTATCCGATGAGGCTAAAATAATGATATACTCATAAAATCAAAACATGTATAGTATTTACCCGCATCATACCATAAAGTTTACATAGAACATTATACAAATGAAAGTAGATACAAGGTAGAATAACTAGTGAAAAATAATTATAGGGTGTATGTGAAAATGTTTCAAACATTCGAGGTTTATTTTCTAAAAGAAACAAGGAAAAATAAATGGAAAATAATAAAAAGGGAGAAACATGGGTTGCCTCCCCAGAAATGTAATGTTTTACATCATCATCCAAATGGATACACAAATGCAAATCAACATATTTCATCAACATATAATTACTCAGACTCTTACAAGAATTGGTGGCTATGTCAGCAAGAACATATGGATGTGTGAACAAACTAATATCCCCATGATCATACTAAGAGTGATTCTAGTGGGAAAAAAGTATAAGTGCTCTTCATCGTGGAGATGGAAACTGAGCATGGAATCCTAAGGAAAACACATTAATATTATTCTAGAAATCATCCAACTACTGAGTGAACTATCGTATGTGGTCATATGGTGATAGAACAGGTTCATTGATGACCATAAATGTGGCACAAGATCTTAAAATTTTATTTTAACTACGCCCATTGAGAGGGGAGGGGGAGTAAGAAAACTGAGACTAAGGAAGGTAGACATAGACGAGTTTCCTCAATGTTAGTTATATTTTTATTGTCTTTATTCAGAAGGATAACATCTCATTATAATAGAAATTATTTTATTACACATATTGTATCAGAAGTGTGATAATGTTTGAGGAGATTATCATTAAACATAAATGGCTCCATATTTCCATAAGATATTTCAACGATGCCATGTGGATAAACAATAGTGATAGTGTAAGGACTTGACCAAATTGATTTGTGTAGTCCTATCATGATTCCATATCTTGAGTTTTGGAGTATAACATTATTTTATGTGGTGAAATTTCTATGATGGATCCAATTATCATGCTTGGTTTGATTTTCCTCATTATAGATCGATGATTTGTCATATTTCTCCATGTTCATCTCATCTAATTCATTCTTGTGTATAAAATTAATTTCTTAGGATTTTTGGAAATCAAAATTTCATCTTCTTCACTACACAATATTTTTTTCCAATTATACATTAAGGAAGATGGTTTTTCCAAAGACCAAGTGATACAAGGAAATTATAGTAGGTGTCTTGATTGTAGCATTCTAATACCAAAGTGAATCATCATGTTTGGAGTCCCAATATTTCTAATATTTACTCACAATTTTCTCTAAAATTCCATTAATCACCTTGTTTGAAACCTTGTATTGCTCATTGTTCTACTAATGATATGGGGTGATCATATAGTGGTGACATCCATGAAAATTAAATATTTTCTAAAATAGTTCATTATTGATGTGCGAACCATGGTCGTCGGTGATGAGCCTAGAAATTCCTAACCAGGTAAAAATGTGTTGCTTCAATATTTTAATAAAAAATCTGTTTAGTCAAAAGTCCTCTTTTGACTTATACAACATGTTTTGGAAATCACAAATGTATTCTATCATATTCTGGAAATTACAATTGTATTCTATCATGTTTATCATATCGTACAATGATGATCGTACTGACCATGCTGATTGCTCTGATCATGTTAATCGTACTGATCATGCTGATCTTACAGACTATGCTGATCGTACTGATCATGCTGATCGTAATGACCATATCGTATCGTAATGAATCTGTTAATCATATCGTACTGACTCTGTCAATCGTATCGTACTAACTCTGCTACTCAGATGTTCATTACTTGTTTTGGTACTTTTTCAAAAACACTTATTACATTTTAATCGTACTCCTGTTTTTCATTTCTATATATCTTATGTCCTAACAAAACGATGCCGTTGAGTTAGTTACAAACTAATCAAAACGATGTCGTGATTTCGGTTTCAATATGACCGTTTGAGGCAATATGACCGTTGGAACCCGAGGCCTATAAATAGGAGGTTATTTGAAGCTGAGAGTAGAATGATGAATGAAGAAATGAATGAAGAGACTTCGTGAACTACCAAGATTCTAGAGAGAGACATTGTGACTTCTATCATCTACCTTGTGCATCTGATCATCGTATCGAGGGATTTCAAGTGATTGAAAGACAGAGGTGCCGATTACCTATAATATCGATTTCTGCTGGGGATAGGCAGACAGACGTGCCGATCATCGTATCGAGGGATACCGGGGATAGGCAGACAAACGTTCCGATCATCGTATCGAGGGCTGCCGAGTATAGGCAGACATACATGCCGATCATCATATCGAGGGATCACCAAGGTGTTTGTGAGACATACCTTTTATCCTAGGTGAAAGGATAACCCTTCTCTTTGGGTTAAAATAATTGTAATACTTTTACATTTCCGCTGTTACTTGTATTAGAAAGGAATTTGTATTGTTTCATTTCTTCTTTACATATTCAATTGTAATTGTTTTACTTACAATCATTATATTACATATTGTATTGATTGGCTCTATACGTTTTAAGGTAGAATCATTCATCTTTGTATTACTCTGATCATTGTGTTCATCTTGAATACAATTTTTTTACATTACATTAGTATTACAATACATCATACCATTTTATATTCAATACAATTGTGGGTGTTTGTATTTGTATTAGTTTATGATCATTTAAACTAATATCTTAGTTGCTAAACTACAAAGGTTTTTAAATCTACAATTCACCCCCTCTTGTATTTTTCCATCTAATAAACATATATATCTACATATTTGATCCAACGAAATCAAGATGTGCTTTTGGAAAATGTAAAACTACCACCCTTTATGACACATTGTACACACAAAAAAGGATGTATGATTTTTCCAAAAAAAGTAAAAGGACACATGAAGTCGACTCCTCATATGAAAAAAAAATCAACGCCAATTATTTAATATTGTGTAATTTCATGATTCCATCTTATACCCCAAGTTCATTGGAATTTATCAAAATTCTGGATGAACACATGAATATCATGATATATGGTAGGCTAATACACACAACATATTAAAACTTTTTAAATTGTGTGATGAATTCCATCGTGTCCTATAACTTCTCTAGCCTGGAACAATTTAATCAGACCACCAAATTATTCTTTTGGGATACATATTCTGATTATTCTATCTATACATTCTTATAAAATTATAGGATCATCCAAATTGTAATGGTGTGCTTCATTCAATTTTTTTTTTCTCTAATACTTTGATAAATCTTGGTGTGACACACTTATTTCTATGTAATTGGTCAAACTGGTATACCATGGTGTGATTAGATCATTGGAATAGATTTTTTCACCAAGATATTTTTCATTGAATAATTCCACATTGATTTTACCTTTTCATGGACAATGTGTGATAAATGACCATCAGTGACATTCTTAGTGAACTCTAGGACCTTCACTTAAATTTTAAATTCATGACTTAATAATATCCATTTGAATGATTCTAGGTTCACATATTTCATGGTCATTAAATAACATAGGGGAGAGTGTTATATAAAGACAATGACTTTGGAGAACAACAGGTGATATAATAATTTATCAAAAGAGTAGGAAATATATAGAAACACTTTTTAAGTTGTTTTGTAATTATGTCGAACCTCATTCAACGTGCAGCTAGCATAATACATTATTCTAAATCTCATTTCTTTCTTTTTTCCCATGGTTTCACCAACTTCCCAATTACTATCATAACACATTATCTCAAAATTCTACTCCAAATATTTTTAAATCATTATCAATGGTTCAACAAAACATTGCCTTTTAAATTTGAATGATTCCTAAAATTAAGTCCAAATGTGGAATGAGAAATTAAAAATAAGGTCATGATGGGATAATTTGATGACATAAACCTATTTAACTTTTTTCCATGAACAATGATTTTTCCCAATTTAACAGAACATTTATTCTTCACATCTCACCAATACCATATAAAAATGTTATATAAATTAATAAAAACAATCCCCATATATAGAAAATTAATCAATTAATATTTCCAAGAACTCTTCAATCAAGCCATAAAATACTACAATCAGTTTTCATTGAAATGTGGCAGGTGCATAACATATCCCAAAGGGAATTTTCTAATAAGAAAATGTACCATATGGAAAAGTGAGAATTATTTTCTTTTGATCTTATGGTTTAACCACTATTTTAATATAGCCTATGTATCTATTCTATAACAATAATATTCTCTTCCATCCAGTAATTCAAGAATATGGTAAATAAAGGGTAATGGAATGTGATCCTTTCTGGAAGCATCATTCAATTTTGGATAATAAATTCAATCTCTCCATCTAGTCGTTGTTTTGGTCGTTATCAATTCTCATTTATCACTCTCAACTACAATGATATAACACTTTTTAGGTACCATTTGGAATGTGTTGACCCAATAACTACAAAAGACACTAAATATTATACCAGGATAGAGAATTTTAAAAACATAATTCATGACTACTTCTTTCATTGGATGTTTTAGGCATATTTATGGTTACCTAAAACATTTGAAATTATCTTCCATATGTATTCTAAGACTACATATGGAAGAACTTATAACTTATAAATTATTAATATTATAACCTATTGTGGGATTATTTTCTGAGAGGACATTGATAAATTTGATTTCATGTTCTTTTGAAATAATATCATTTATGCTGACTGAAAAGGTCTTTAAATCTCCCAGGATGATCTATCTTGGAATTAGTGGAAGTGGTTTATGCTCATGCATTTGATGTTTTTCATGTGATGGAGTATATGAGGTGAACTCTTGTCAATCCAAAGGCTCGACTATGTCTTTGATGAATTCAACTTCATTGATTGATTCAGTTAACTCCTAATCATCATTGTGTAAATCATTGATAATTGGATAATTCCTTGCTTACTTTTCCTATTCATCAATTATATCTAAGATAATATATTTATTTACAAAGGGTTTATCCTTATCCTTCCGGACATTAAATGTCATATTTTCATCCCCATTTAAAAAATTAATTTTCTCTCTTAGACATCAACAACAACTCTACAAGTTTCTAAGAAAGGTATCCTAAGAATAAGTGGGACATCCATATCTTATTTCATTTAATGGACTATAAAATGGAGAGACATATAATATTTATAAACATTAATGAGTACATTATGAATAATTCCTTGAGGAAGCATCACTAATCGGTATTCCATTTTCATGGCGCCCATTTCTCACTTTAATATTGTGATGCCCAGTTCTTCAATGAAACTTGATGGCATGAGTTTTACTCTAGATCTGAGGTTACACAATGCTCTTCCAAATTGACATAATAAAATACTAAGAGGAATAGTTAAACTTATAGAGTCTATTATATTATGATTTATAGATTTGGGTATGACTTTTGAAAATTCTCCATGCCTTATGACTATTCCCACATCATCTTGTTTTCTCTTTTTTGACATAATCTCTTTGAGAAATTTATTATAGTGGGGAATTTTTGGTAATGGCGTCTACAAAAAGAATATTTATGTTACTCTACTTGATCTTATCCATGAGTTTCAAAATTTGTGCATCCAAATTTCATTCCCTCATTCTTTTTGGAAAGGAAAGAGGTGGTTTGTGTGATTTAACTCTTTCATTAAGTGCCTCATTTTTCTTTTCATTCTATTATTTTTCAATTTTTCAAGTTTATATATTTTCTTCTTATTTATCTTCATCTTGAATTGATTTATCTAATGATTCATCATTATTATTTTCAGGTGTAGGTGCCTCATCCATTGGTGGACCAGTAGGAAATTGGTGCTTTGGAAATTTTGTTCCACTTCACCATGTCATATCCATTTCCCCTCCTCTTGGGTTTACTCTTATGTTACTTGGTAGAGTTCCATGATATTTTTTTCTTTTTTGTGGCTAACTGATTGAATTTATTTTAAATGTTGTGTATCAATGAATGTATGTTTTGGGTTTCTTTCTTTTGTGAATCAATCATGGATTGATTAGACACCATAAATTTTTCTATTGTTTATCCCAAATCTTTTTTCGTGTGCATTAAAGAAGGGGCATAGTGGGTTTTTCCTATTTTTCCTTGTACAATTGTTGTTGAGGAAATGGTTTATGGTATTTTTATATTGATCCTTGATCTTATGATTTCATGGAGGTTATGAATTATTGTTGGGAAGGGAACCTAGGTGGTCCCATATTCGGGTTTCTGGATGAGTATCCAATAGTTACTTCCAACCTTTATTTGGTAATTTCTTTCATAGTTTGTGATGTAAGTGTATATATAATTTTCCCTATTAAAATTGAAAATTTCATATTTATAAATATTTTTCTTGTATATGTTATATAGAAAAATCGGATAATCATGATGACCACCATAGGAATGGATGTGTTCATCATTAACGATACAGACTAGAACTGGCTGCAGAAGACTCAAGGAAAATTTTTCAGTCCTCTTATTATGATATTCAAATTGTGAAGCCATGAATGTGTGAGAATGAACATGATTCACTCCTTCTATTCTTCTTGAGAAATATTCTTCCCACTAAAAACTATGTTCTTCCTTGTTTTGAATTAATGTGAATAAATCTTTAGGATCCATCACCCTAAAGACATTTCTGGTAGTTGTGTTGATTATAGAAATACTCTTGGGTTGATGTACATAGTATAATGATTGAAACTAGTTCTCTAACATAATCTAATGTTGAAGAAAACACTTTAAAAGGGACATTATTTTTTCCAAAAATTCTTCTAATGATTTTTTTACATTATAAAAAATGGATTCGAGTTCTATCACTTTTTTATAGATTGTGTTTTTCAATTATATTGATCAAGATATTTTCTTCTCAGCACTTTGTTGGTGAAAGATATTTTTGTGTCATAAATTTCCAACCAGTCCACAAATTTCCCTTTCAATGAGAATGCAAACAGTCTCATGATCAATGCATTGTTATTCATCCCATTATAATAAAATTTGTCACAAACTTCGAGAATTTTATTCCCATAAATATATGGTTCTATGCTACCCAATCAATGAAATTATGCAAGTTTATTTTGAATTTTGATAATGGAAAACAACAATTCAAGTTTGTTTCTGGAATTTTGGGTCTTGTTATGCCTAAAATGAATATGACTATGTTTAGATATAACTCAAGTCTCAGAGTAGTCTGAGGTTATTGAGTATCCAGCTAGTTTTGGAAAAGTTGGTGAATTATCCACTAGGAAGTGTTGTAATGTGAGTTTCAATGAATTAATCTCTTGGATTCATTTGATTTTTTGACACTACAAGAAAAACGGGAAATGGAAGCACCACCTTTTATCATTGCTAAGAAAAAAAGTGATGATAAAGGTAATTATCTATCTATGATAATTAAAAGAGTCGATAAAGGGATCCATTATCAGTACTAAAAAAAAGAACTGATAAAACCATAGTCCCATTTCATTAAATGTTGTGCACAGTTTTGTCTGTTAATCGTGCCCTCAATATCTTGCATCACTGTACCCCTGTGACAACTCCCCCCACCCCTGATCTTATCTTTGTTGGACCTCTGCTGATGGCCCTACTCTATAAGGAATCCTATTCCTTATCCTCTCTGTTGAACCCCTTCTGCAGATCCTCCTCCCCATGAACCCAACTTCTCCACCTCCCCGCTAGAAAATACTCCCCCTGAACCCTACATAAACTATATCGGATTCCTTTCAACGATGTTTGATTCTCTGCTTCCCATATTTTATCTTTAGTGATTTCTCTGCACATCCTCATCTATTAATTTTTGTTCTTATTCTAATATTCGTGATGGTGGTTTTGATTGGTTTGGGTTGTGTTGGGTGTCTGGGCTACATTTTGATGATTTTTTGGTTCCGTAGGATTTCTTGAGTTTTCTCATGGTGCGGTTGTGGTTATAGGACATTTATTCTTCAACATGAAATGTGCAATGGGTTGTAACTCGTCATTGAGGTATGGAATCCATCATTTCACATGTTAATCTATAAATTATGGTTGAGATGGATTAATAAAAGATAAGGGATTTACAAATTGAAATTAAAGCGTAAAGAGGTTTTATTTTCAATTTTTATAGCCTTATTATTATTTATGATATTATGATTTCCCAAGATAGATGCTACACTGAAAATTATGGACATTGGGCTCTTTATTTACACTCAATGATATTTTATGTGATTTCTGCTTTTTTTGTTCTTATTGTGATATCACACTAATATAAAAATTAGCTAAAAATTACATTGGGATAATAAAATGGTTTCACATGGATTGTGGTTTGTTATATAATTCCTATTAAAAATAAAGTGGAATATGATCAATGTACCTTTGTAAATCTGTAAAATGATATTGATTTGTTGTGATGTGTGGCCATTCTTATGGGGTCATAATGTGTGGTTTTGAAATTTGTGGATGATGGTTGTGGCTGTGATTTTTGGGTAGCAAGATGGTTTTTTTGGTGTGATTTTTGGGTAGTGAGGTGGTTTTTTTGTCATTATTTTTGAGGTGGTGAGGTCAGGGTTTCTTTGTGCTAGTTGAATGGGAGGTGATGGAATTAATAACTTTTTAATAATGATTTAAATTTAATTGTATATTTTGGTTAATGGGATGGAATCAACTTATAATTAATTAAATGGTGGGATGTGTGGTTAAATGGGGATACTGATAAATAACGAAATGAATTGGTTAGATAATGTGAATTTTTTGGAAATATGAATTGAGTATTGAAGATTATTGTGTAGTGTTGTTTAGTTAGAGGAGGAAAAAATAGTGTAAATGGTGTGAGTTGGTTAGTGTTTGGTTGTAAACCCATAGGTTGGGATTGTATGTGTTGTTATATGTATATACTGGTATATTATTCATGATTTATGTATTCCCATACCCACATCAAGAACTATGTTTTTAAAACCCAAATAGTCTCATGACCAATGTTTTTCGGATCATCCAGTGAGGAGGACATGTGTTTGGGTACCCTCCCTTTCTCACTCTCTCTTCCAGGCGAGGTAGGTATTTTATAGGCTGTGATGGCTGAAGGTTTTTTAGTTCACTAGATGGTGGTTGTTGTTGGACACAGTTTTTTGGGGGACATGTGACCATGATTTTTTGGTGGTGGCCCATGTGTTTTTTTACCGAGATGTGACCATGATTGTGGGGCGGTGTCACAAGTGTTTTTGGTCAAGGAGTAATATGTTCATTCATTTGGGGAGGCTTTAAGTGGGGTCTGTGCATGGTAGAAGGAGGTAAAAAAGTGTATGTCATACATGTTCACAATACCCTACTACTTTGGTTATAATAGTGATTATGATATTATTGCCCTAGTGTCTACGAGCAAGATGCAATGTTACCATGCTTGTGGGTCGATGTGGTATATGAAAGAGATGAGAGCACCATGATATTAGATGTTTGGGTCTGAGATTTTCATACCAACAGGAAAGTGTTTTGGGGTACCATTTATCTATATTATTCTATTCATATATTATTACTTGATATGAATTATTTTGTGAATGTGAGTTTGTGAGTTTTGGGGTGGTTATTTGACCAACTTATGTGTTGTTGGTTCAGTTATTTGGCATGCCTATTTGTTTGAAATGAATTTTAATAAAGGAAATGGTTATGATTTGTGTGTGTTGTAATTTAATACTCTTTGGAAACATATTATTGGTTGTTTTAAAGGTGTGGAATATATTTTCAATTGCACTATAGGTGAAGATGAGTTTGGGTGTAGGGTTTCAAAAATAAAACATAATATTTAAGCATGTTTGGCTTGTTGTGAATTTTTAAATATGAATTGTATGTTTCACAAATTATGAAAGGCATGTTTTTAAATTATTATTCATTTATGTTTGATTTTGAAAAGGAGTCTCGACCCATGAAGTTGGTTTATTAACTATGTTCTCATATTTTGTTTCATAAAAATGGAATTTTTCAAATGTGTAGGTAATGGAAAATGTATTTGAAAGGGATTTTGGTGTGAGTAAAACTAGAAAATGGTTTGTTTTATAGAAAATGGAGATTTACATGAAATTATAGGCATTTATTTATGGAGGAGTACGGTTCATAGAGACTTCATTGGATTGTTTCATATTTCAATGAGAAAGGATAATTATTTAAATGATGTCTTAGAATATTTTTTTTAAAATGGTTAGGGTCTATTAATCATTATTGTTATATGGAATTGGTTCTATTATAATTTATTTGGATGATTTGTTTTGTGTATTTTAATAATAAATTATAATATATGATATTAAAATAGGATGGAGGTGAATAAAGATTGGATGGATGCTAATTGTTTGACAATAGAGTATAAGAATAGAGTGACAGAGTCCATCAATTTTGCAATGGATCACACAAAGGATCCGCCTCAAATCCATTGTTTGTGTTTACATTGTGGTTATTCTAGAATAATTACTCCAGAGGAGTTGGAAGAACATTTGATATATCACGAAATAGACTAGAGTTATAAATGTCAGAATAAACATGGTGAAAAGGTGAATGTAGATACTAGATGGGGTAAAACTACATTTTATGGATCATTAGATATGATTACAAATATAGATAATGAAGAAGATCATATGGAGGATGTGATTATAGATGTCAGTGATGATGAAGATTGTATTGAGGAAATGACAAGGACATTCAAAGATGAAATCCATGATTTCTGAAAATTGTTTGAGAAGTTAAAGAGTTGTAAAAAGATAACATTGTATGTTGGTTTCACTAAATGTACAACACTGTCAGCTGTAATAAAGTTGTATAAATTGAAAGCAGACAATGAATGAAGTGATATCAGTTTTACGAAACTACTTGATCTCTTGAATGACATGCTCCCAGAAGATAATGAGCACACAAGATGAACATATAAAGATAACTGAATGCCACACTTGATGGGTATGAATTCTGAAAGAATAAATGGATGCCCAAAAACCAATATATTGTCTCACAAGGAGAACAAATCACTTACAGAATTCCAATAGCATGGTGCTTCTTGATACAAGAATGATGAATCCCATCCTATGAAATTTTTAGTGTACTTTCAAATCATCCCAAGGTTTTGGCATCTATATGGAAGTGAAGAAACTACAATAAAATTGTCAAGACATGTAGATAAAAGAAATATAGATGAGAAATTATGTCACCTGGATGACACTCCTCAATAGAAGAGAACTTATCATGAGTATCCTAAATTTGAAAATGAGCCGACAAATGTTCGTCTTGCGTTATCTACTAATGGAGTGAATCATTTTGGTTCTCAAACCAAGACTCACAGTACATGGCCTATTGTGATGGTAAATTATAACTTTCCACACTAGTTATGCCTGAAACCGAAATTCATCATGTTATCTATGCTTATATAAGGACCAAAACAACCAAGAAATGATACTGATGTTTATTTGGATCCATTTATGAAGGATTTGATGTTATTGTGAGATTCATGTGTTTAGATGTATGATGATAATAAAAGTGAATACTTCACGTTAAGAGCGATATTTCATGGGAAAATAAATGATTTCCCTGCTTATCGAAATTGTTTAGGCTATATCTTTAATGGAATTCAAGGGTGTCCCTTGTGTGAAGAAGATACAAAATAAATTAGGTTGAAAAATTCATTATTTCTAAGACATCGTAGATTTCTACCCTATAAGTATATTTACCGATCTTGGATGACATCATTAAATGGTTTTTCAGAACAATACACAACACCATCTCCACTAACAGGTGAACAACTATTTGAGAAAGTAAATTATGTGAACACTATTTTTAGTAACCCTTTTTCAAAAAACCTTACAGAAATCAGAAGGAAAAAGAGATTAGTTATTTTTTAATTACCATACTGAAATTTTCTATACATCAGACATTTTCTTTATGTGATGCATGGGGAGAAAATTTATGTGATATTGATATTAGAACATTACTAAATGCCGCTGAAAAAACAAAGGATGGAATTAAGGCATGGTTGGACATGGTTGACATGGGAATACGAGAAGAGTTGGATCCCGTGAAGGGTGAAAATCGAATGTTTCTTCCTCCATCTACTTACACTCTTTCCAGGAAGAAGATATATCAGTTTTTCCACTTCTCCCGTGATGTAAAGGTTCTAGAGTGTAATTCATCCAATATCAAGAACTTTGGGTCAAAAAATTATTTGTAGTTAAAAGTTTTGAAATCACATGACTTCCATGTTTTGATGCAAGATTTAATTCATATATCTTTAGGTTTCATTTTTTCCATGAATTTTCACCATAAATTATCCAAACATTGTTTATTTTTCAATGTTATATGTATCATTGTTTTATACACAGTGGAATTTCCAGTTATGGAGAGAAAAGTTTTCATCATATTATGTGACTTAGAAATGTTATTCTTTCCATCATTCTTTTATATGACAGGGCATTTGATTGTTCACTTGGTGAGGTAGATTCTACTTTGTGGTCCTATAAACAATAGATAGATGTACCCCATTGAACGATATATGAGGATTTTGAAAGGGTATGTCAGAAATCAATGTCAGACAGAGGGTTGTATTATGGATTGATATATTATTGATGAATCGATTTAATTCTGTACCAAATACTTATTTGATGTGGAAAGCATTGGTTTCCCAAAATATTGTCCCACTATAATCATTAAGGGTGAGAGAATTTCTGGAAGAGATGTTGTGACAATAAATATTATAGATCGGGAGAAGTCCCATCATTATATTTCTCATAATAGTTGGGAGTTTTCCTAATATATTAAAACCCACAAAAAAATTATTATGTAGTTGAATCAATCAAAGGATAAAAAATGGATATCAAATACACATAATCACCAGTTTATAGGATGGTTTTCAGACCATATTTTTAATTAGTTAGATCAAAATCCAAATTCCATTTCAGAACGACTTCGATTACTAGCCACCATACAAACTGTGTATGTATTATCATACAATAGTTATGTAATTAATGGTTATACATTCTATAATGATGGACATGATAACGATAGTACCATGAGAAATAGTGGAGTTACACTTTTGATTAATTTTTTGCCTATTTCTGGTAGTAAGGACAAAAATCTAATTTATGCTAATATGTCATACTTTGTAATAATAAAATAAATATGAGATTTGGAATATACTAAATTTCAATTGTTAATTTTTCAATGCAAATGTCTTGATAACAACACTGGTGTAAAAATAGATGAATTGGGATTTATAAATGTTATTTTTAGTAATAAAGAGCACAATGATGAACAATTTATAATGGAATCACAAGCGGTAAAAGTATTTTATGTTCCAGATCCTATAAATAGAAAGTGTTAAATTGTCCTGTTATCGTTCAAAACTACTAAAGGGTCTGATGAAATTTCCATTGAGGATGATATTTTCAAAGGTACATCACAGTCGTTTCATAGTGGAACCATTGTAGATGACGTTTTTTATGTTAAAAGAGATCATATTAAAGGGATTTGGATAATTGATAAAGGTGTCAAATGCCATCATCCTTTGAAAAAAATACAGAGAGTTCAACAAACATGTTATATTTTGTTTGTAATATAGATATTTTTATCTCATGTTATTATCTTATCATTACTGAATTTATGTAATCTAAATTAACTACTTATACACATTTTTAGATAATGGCTTCTATACGTTCTGGTGCTCTTAAACTCGAGGCTGAACAAATCTCTCAAGCTCTTGTTGTTGTTGCTGCTCATAGTGTAGAGTAACAACAAGTTTCTAAACCTGTTGCTGCTCCTAGTGCTGAGGTCCAACAAACATCAACACATGTTGATGCTACCATTTTAGATGATCAGATTGATAATGTTGATATCAATGAAATGGTCGGGGATGAAGGACCGACGTCGCTGAAAACACAAGTGCATCGTAGTTTGACGATGTTATCCAAAGTTATTAAGGTGAAAAGTAAAGGCATCAAATATTATGTCGGATGGAATGCACGAGTCCAACAAGTGAATCCCAAAAAGGCTATGTTTATTAGATAAATTGGAATTAAAACACGACAACATGTTCCAATTAACATAGATTCATGGGACCATCTTCTGTCCGGGATGAAGGCCATGATTTGGGAAGAAATTACGATAACATTATGATATTATTTATTTAATTTACTAACAAATAAAATAATTAAATAGTTTCTTAATCTTATAAATACCTTGTAGAGTACATTTATAGTAGATGAATCCTATAATAAATATGTACTAAGGCTTCTAGGAAGGATTCATCAAGGTTATCACACTATAATAACAAAATGTCACCTGAATGAATTCAAAGGTAATATAAACCTACACCCACCCCTTGTCTACGCTCACCTGATATCCCAAGAAGAATTGGATGCATTCATTGTCCATCATGGGTATGAGAAGTTTAAGGTATATTGTGGATGATAATATGTTGTTTGAGGATATGTGTATTCATCACTTCGATTGTCAATATTTCATTTATGAAACAACAACTCAGTATTGAAAATAAGGAACGTGCATCAAAACTAACATACCCCTATCGTAAAGCAAGGATTGAGTACGCTTAACTAGAAAAAACATGGTACTTATTTTAAATTTATATTAATATTGTTATGTTCCAAGAAAAAACATCATAATTATATTTCTAAATTTATATGTATATTTATGAGTATAAAGTCAAAGAAACCTCCATCTCGCATCATGTTCTTATGGAAGGAGGAACGTGGAAATAAATAAGGAAAGCTAGTAGATGAAAACAATCAAAATGTGTGGGAAATATGTTTATTTTTGACACAATGAAACGTTTTGTTTTAAATTTCTATTAAAAAATAATAATTATGTATTTTCCTATACCCAAAATTCACAGGAATATGAAACTCTTGTAGTGGAAGAAGACCTATCACCGACAGCATTGAAGGGGCTAGAACAATACGGTAGTGTCATAGGTGCGTGGTTTGGGGTGACACCCCATGTATAATTTTAGAAAAAAAAACAAATTGATAATAGAAATGATGAAATGAAAAAATTATTTAAAGAATAGAAACTCTTGAAGAACAATTTCAATGGAAGGGATAGTTGCTAGTGACTTTTATGGGTGGGAAGTAAGGAGAAGAAACAACTCAAGAACAACCAGTGCATGGAGATCCCACCCCACCCCACCAGCTTTGAGGTGAGCCATTCCCCTCAAAGATTTGTCTTAGCCGTGGTAATCAATTTTCAAGTAACTATTCCCAATAAATGTGAATCAGACAAACACTGATACTTTTCCTGTTCTGATATTATATAGGGTGATTATGACTATGTTTTTTATCTGTCAAGACCCACCATTCACCTTGTAGCAAGGGCTATGATGTTTAACAACTCAGAGGACAAGTTGCATAATAGGCCACTTCTAACAGATCATCAGAAAGTGATGATTATTGTATCCCATGAGCCAAATACAGTGCTACATATTCCACTTGATGACAATGATATTCATATGGTCAAAAAGGCTATTGGGACATTCATTCCATGGCCTTCACAACTTGAAAGAGTACATGGGGATAAAAAGGAATTCATTTCTATTTATTTCAAGATAAACCTTTAACAATTAATGAAAAAAGGTCTTAAATAATGAATTTTATTATGGATGGATAAATGAAAGAAGTAATAAAAAAAGTGGGCCCAAACACATCTAATGGATCAAACAACTGATCCAAAAGAACTAATGATATCACAATTACCCGACCTGTTCACTATCCACATTTAAAAGCATTAAATACTCGTTTGGATACGAAGCTAAAAAACTGTAGTAATCATATAGTTTTTTAAAGGAATATATAATGAGAGGAAATTCAAGATTTTCTTGCTGCTGAAAATGTAAATGACATCCTTGAATATGGTTGGCTAGGAATCACAGCTGTAAATTTATATATGATGTTTGTTTTCATGAATTGATTTTCTAAAAGCTAATATAATGTGTTAATTATGTATAAATGTAGTTTATAATATTGGTGGGTGTATATATGTAAAATAAGTGATGGAATTTTCCCGTGATCCAAAATTCAGACTCGTTAGTCCTCATACCACATCAATACAACTAACGAAATTAGAGCAATCAAAAAGGGATGAAATAGTGAAAGTCTTGCTAAAAACATTTAAAATCAAGAATATGGATGCCAAACTCTTATTAATTTCATCCATGTTGGGGTAAAATTATATGATTAAAACATATCTATTATATTTTTACTTATCTCATTACTTATTCCTTATTTTGTTTTTAGACCACATTAGCTGCTAATTGCAGTGAACTTTGATACTCCAAAGATTTATCTTTTGGATTCAATGCAATGATATCCAACAAACAGACTACACATGATAGAGTTTTTGAATCTGTAAGACACTACATCCTACATTTTAGGTCTAAACGTTGATTTATATAATTTAAATAATCATTTACTGACAATTCTATTATGATAGGCTAGTGTATCAATATCATCTAAATAAGGAAATAGGATCGGGGCTATAGATAAGGAGGAGAGCAAGTACTACATCGGGACATGTATCGGGGTATATATAATAAAATTTCACTATCCTAACACATATCAAAAAAAGTAACTTATTCTCATAATGATCACAGTTTTTTCAACGTCCAAAACAAATGAACAATAAATATTTTGCTTATTATGTTTTTAAATTTTTAAGAGTGATCATTTTCCATCAACAAACTAGCATCCCTAAAGAGTAATTTTAAAAAGAAACTACTATTTCATTTAAATAATTTATTAATTCTTTATTTATATATTTTTCAATACTACTATAACTTTCGAAAGGCCTAATATTAATAAAATGATTTAGATATGTTAAAAAATGAGTGGTCTGTATACCTGATGGATGATTGTACACAAATAGTTTAAAGATCTGACTTGGGGACGTGTACAATTAGAGGACATTTTTTGAGAGGGGTTCACGGAGATCAAAAGATGAAACACTATTGTATATAAATGTTCATATGAACTTTTTAATTATTATTAAATAAAACAAATTTTCTCCAATTGGTCATTTGTAAATTCTAACAGATGAAATTCACTAGCAAGATGCAAGAATGATGAACCAATTTTCTTTGGGGTTTGGATAATAAAAACTAGTAAAATCTCCAAAATACATTCATATCATGAATTCCCACTCACATTAAAAGAAAATATGATTAAAATTATCTGCCCTAAATTGATTTTATTATGAGAATCGAGATTCTAAATGGATTCCCACGCATTGAACATTTTTATTGTTAGAAATTGTATGTTTTCTGATTATCCATAAAATGAAATTTAACATTTTTGGGACCTCCTTCCTCCATAGGGTCTCTACACACACAACCATATTTTTAATTTAAAACAATGATACATGGGTCATTTGTTATTTTTACAAGTCAACCTGGCCTCAATCCGAGGTACAGTGAGACCGGTATCACTTAAAGTGTCTCTCATTTGTTTAAAATGGACAAAATTTTAAGTGAAAAATACAATTGACATACAAGAAAATCAACCAAAATAATTTTGACTATGTTTATACATTAGGAAAATGATCCATAAGACACGTGTGATGTGTATTAGTCAACCCCACCTCATTATGAGGCACAATGTTGATGGTATCACTCAAAGTGTCTCTCTTTTGATTGAAATAGACAGAATTTTAAGTGAAAACAATAACTAACATACGAAAAACTGACCAAACACTATTGAATTGTGTTGATACCTTAGGAGAATGATTCATGGGTAATTTGTGTCATGTATGAGTCAACCCCTCCTCAATAAGAGGCATGGTGAGGTTAGTATCCCTCAAAGTGTCTCTCTTTTGTTTAAAATGAACATAATTTTAACTAATAACAACAACTGATAGACAAAAAAACCGACAAAATGAATTCAGATTGTGTTTATAATTTAGAACAATGATACATGGGTTATTTTTGATGTGTTTGAGTCTACCCTACTTCAATCCAAGGCACATTGTGACCGGTATCACTCAAAATGCCTCTCTTTGGTTTAAAATAGACAATCTTTTAAGTGAAAACAACAACTAACGTATAGAGAACAACCGAAACACATTTGGATTGTCTTGATACTTTAGAAGAATAGTAAATGTATCATTTATGATGTGTAAAAGTCAACCCTGTCTCAATATGAGGAATGGTGTGACTGATATCACTAAAAGTTTCTTTCTTTTGTTTACAACAGACAGAATTTTAAGTGAAAACTTAAACTGACAAAT
Source organism: Viscum album (assembly GCA_963277665.1). NCBI lineage: Eukaryota > Viridiplantae > Streptophyta > Magnoliopsida > Santalales > Viscaceae > Viscum > Viscum album. The sequence goes on along the minus strand of OY728164.1, from coordinate 583,005,673 downwards.
AAAAAACCGATAAAACACATTAGGATTGTGTGGATAATTTAGTAGAACAATTAATTGATTATATTAATATGTACGATTAAACCCAACTTCAATATGAGGCACAGTGTGGCTGGTATCACTAAACGTGTCTCTCTTTTGTTTAAAATGGACAAAATTATAAGTGAAAACAACAACTAACATACCGAAAACACACCAAACGCATTCATATTGTGTTGATGCATTAGGATAATGGCCCATGGGTCATTTTTGACATGTAAAAATAAACCGTTCATCAATATAAGGCACGGTGTGACTGGTATCATTCAATATGTCTCTCTTTTGTTTAAAATGCACAGAATTTTAAGTGAAAACGACAACTAACGTACAAAAACTGACCAAAATCATTTGTATTATGTTTATACATTAGTAGAAAGATTCTTAAGTCATTTGTAAAGTTCATGAGTCAACCTTGATTCAATCCAAGGCACAATGTGGTCGGTATCACTCAATGTGTCTCTCTTTTGTTTAAAATGGACATAATTTTAAGTGAAAACAACAACTGAGTTACGGAAAACTAGCTAAAAGCATTCAAATTTTGTTGATACATTAGGATAAAGATAAATGGTTAATTTTTGACGTGTATGAGTCAATCCCGTTTCAATATGAGGTATGGTATGGCGGGTATCACAAAAAGTGTCTCTCTTTTGTTTAAAATGGACATATTTTTAATTAAAAACAGAAGTACTATATATAAAACCAACAAAACGCATTGGTATTGAGTTGATACATTTTGAGAATGGTCGAAAGGTCATTTTTGAAGTGTATGAGTCAAATTCTCCTCAATCCGAGACATGGTGTGGCTGGAATCACTCAAAGTGTCTCTCTTTTGATTAAAAAGGACAGAATATTAAGTGAAACAACAACTGACATATAGAAAACTGAACAACCACAATCAGATTGCTTTTATACATTAGTATAAAGATGAATGTGAAATTTTTAATGAGTATGAGTCAACCCCACTGCAATCATAGGAAATGAGTGACCGGTATCACTCAATGTGTCTCTCTTTTGTTTAAAATAGATAAAATTTTAAGTGAAAACAACAAATAATGTATAGAAAACTAACCAAATGCATTCTTATTGTGTTAATAATTAATTAAAATGATTCATGGGTACTTTTTGACATGTAAGAGTTATCCCTGCCTCAAAACGAGACATATTTTAGCCGATATCACTCAAAGTGTCTCTCTTTTGTTTAAAATGGACTGAATTTTATGTGAAAACAAAAACTAACATACAGAAAACTGAAAAAATGAACTCGGATTGTATTGATAATTTATTATAACAATCCATTGGTCATTTATGATGTGTAAGAGTCAACCCCTCATCAATACATGGCACATCGTGACTGTTATCACTCAAAGTGTCTCCTTTTGTTTAAAATGGACTGAATTTTAAGTGAAAACAACAACTGATATACATAAAACTGACCAAATTCTTATGTATTGTGTTTATACATTAGTAGAACGATCCATGGGTAATTTATTATGTGTATGAGTCTACCTCACCTCAATCCAAGGCATGGTGTGGCCGTTATCACTCAAAGTGTCTCTCTTTTGTTTAAAATGGAGAAAATTTTAAGTTAAAACTACAACTAACTTATGAAAAAATGAACAATCACATTATTATTGTGTTCATACACTAGGATAACGATCCATGGGTCATTTTTGACGTTTATGATTCAATATCGCCTCTATCCAAGGAAGTGTGTGGCCGGTAGCCATCAAATTGTCTCTCTTTTGTTTAAAGTGAACCAAATATTAAGTGAAAACTACAATTGACATACAGAAAATCAGTCAAATGCATTAGGATTGTGTTTATACATTAGTATAACTATCCATGTTTCATTTTTTATGTTTTCAAGTCTACCCTACCTTAATTGGGGTCATGGTATGGCCGGTATCACTCAAAATGTCTCTTTTGTTTAAAATTGACAGAATATTAGTATTAAACAATAACTGATACACATAAATCTGACCAAACACATTTTATAATGTGTTGATACTTTATTAGAACGACTCATGGGTCATTGTTTAACATTTATGAGCCAACAACGCCTTAATCTAAGACATAGTGTGACTGGTATCACTAATAGTGTCTCTCTTTTGTTTAAAATGGACAGAATTTTAAGTGAAAACAACAACTAACCTACAAAAAACTAACCAAATGCCTTAATAATGGGATGATACTTTATAATGACCATCAATGGTTCATTTTTGACATTTAAGAGTCATCCCTGTTTCAATACGAGTCACTTATTGGTAGGTATCATTCAATGTGTGTCTCTTTTGTTTAAAATGGACATAATTTAATGTTAAAACAACAAATAACATTCCTAAAGCTGAACAAACACACTTGGATTGTGTTGATAATTTAGGACAACGATCCATCAGTTATTTTTTATGTGTTAGAGTCATCCTCACCTAAATCTGAGGCACGATGTGGCCACTATCACTCAAAGTGTCTTCCTTTGGTTTAAAATGGACTTAATTTTAAGTGAAAACAACCACTGACATACATAAAACCAACCAAACGCATTAAAATTGTGTTGGTACATTATTAGAACGATACATGGGTCATTTGTGATTTAGAAGAGTCAATCCCACTACAATATGAGGAATTGTGTGACTGGTCTCACTCAAACTATCTCTCTTTTGTTTAAAATGGACAGAATTTAAAGTGAAAACTACAACTACCATACGAAAACCAACCAAATGCTTTTGGATTGTGTTGATAATTTATGATAATTATCCAAGGGTCATTTTTGATGTGTACGAGTCAACCCTACTGCAATCCAAGGCACATTGTGCCCAGTATCACACAAAGTGTTTGTCTTTTGTTTAAAATGGACATAATTTTTAGTGGAAACAAGAAATGAAATATGGAAAACCATACAATGCAATTGGATTGTGTTTATGCATTATTAGAATGATACATTTGTCATTTGTGACATGTATGAGGAATCCCAACCTCAATCTGAGTCATACTGTGGCAGGTATCACTAAAAGTGTCTCACTGTTGTTTAAAATGGAAAGAATTTTAAGTGAAAAAAACAACTGATGTACGAAAAACAATCCCAAAGTCATTTAATATGAAATAAGACACTTATAAAAGCCTCATAAGGTCCTATGTAGTCCTTATAAAATAAAACCCCTTTAATAAATCATCATACACCCTAAATCTAAACCTTTAGTCCAAGATTTCATGGTGAAGGATGAAAACAAAGAGGAAAGGGAGAGGGAGAAGAATGTCAGGGAAAGAAAAAATAATAGAGGATTTAAATTCGATAAATTTTTAAGATAAAGGGCTCTTAGACTAGGATTCGGGATGGGGAGAGGAATAAATAGTTTTAAATTCCTTAAATTATGCCATATCATCAGGAACATTCATGGTCTGGTGGGGCAGTTTTCCATACTCTTCCCCCACTTTTTGGGATCCATTTCATAAGAAACCATGTTCTATATAGTTTGGAAAACAATGAGCTAAATGTGTTGCAATCATTCAAAATTAAATAGTTAAAATATAGATCAATGCCACATGGTTTTTCCTAACCATAAACAACAGGTTTTCCAAATGAGTCCCTCAGAAAGGTACGTTTCATGGTTTTTACATGGATTCATACAACCCATTCTTTAATTATGTCTATAAAAAAGTAAAATTTCAAAATGAATACGAAACATCCACATGAAAGTGTACCCACATGGGTTCTTCTAAATTGTGTCCCCCAATAAAATAACTACATGATTACAAATCAAGAGTCTAGGATGGACAAAGAAGAAGAATATATCTCCCCACCATTTATAAATTCTATAAATGACATGAAAAGAAGAAAACACACCATAAGATAAAGGCATCAACCACAAGAACACATTGCCTTATGTGTCTCGAGAATCACCCAAATCTATCTCCCATTGGGAATCTATAGGGTAAACTCTCTATGTCCTAAGTGAACATATCCCAAAAAGAAATCAAAATCTACAAAAAAAATTCATATCTAAGGTTGACATGAATCTTAACCACAAGAAACATGAGGAATAACTCACATTCATGCCTTAATCAAATATTTCTTAAGGTTATGACATTGAAAACTCTCAAAATATTTTATCTGAGGCAATTTAAGATATCATTTGAAGGATATAATATTTAATGTAACCTTTTGATAATCATAAATAATGATTAATAAATCACATTAGGTATAGATTTTTTCCCATCGTTTGATCCTAAGTTGACTACCATTGCATATTTTATCTTTGTCAACTTCTTGATTGATATGATGATTTTTTGTAGGTCTTGTTTTGGTGTGCTACTGCATTATTTCATGTTATAGACAGCAGGGCATTGATTAGTTCTAAAAACACATTGATAAAGGTCTCATTTTTTACAACTAAAAAAACACTAATAAAAGATCCCTTATTATAGTGTTTTTAGAGCTAATAAAGGGGACACCTTTATCGATAATGAGCTTTACAATTCTTTTTAGCATTGTTAAATCCCATTTTGAGTGATAATGAATCCCATTTTTGTAATATTGGGCTGAGTTACTGATTCGATATCTCCCTTTTCTATGAGGTTCGTTCTATGGATCAATAGGTTAGTCAATCATCAACAAATACAGATTATGACTATTCACCATTTAGGAAAATAAATTCTTAAGGCATGGTCTATTTGAAATTTTTATAACACCAGATGTGCACATGATCCATGGAAAGGGAGAAATAAATTTGGTAAATACATCAAATAGTTTCCATTTGGAATATTTTAAAAACCAATTGGCTATTTTAAAAGTAGAGTGCATGGTCAAACCATAGATAACATGGGATCTATTTCGCTAAAAAAATATGATGGGAAATGTTCAGATGGAAAAATAGTTGAGGGAAATCCTTTGTAACATTATTAAATTCATAGAACATAAATTTTAGGAAAAGAAATAAATAATGTAAAAAAGAAGTGGGAAATGATGATGACCTCATTTTCAGAAAATTGCATTTCAGATAATGATATTGAAATTAAATTTCTACACAACAATACTAAAAAAAATTCCTTGTTTAAAGATTTATCTAATTCAATTATAAATGGTTCAAAATTACAAATCCATTTTTAGGTGATTTATTTATCTCATAATTAGTTTATAAATTCACATTATCTAGTGTTATAAATAAATTAGGAGACACGTTCGAATACTGAATAAATTACCCAAATGTCACAAACCATTTCTCAGAAATCAATGCCACATATTTTCACTACAGTCGGTCAATTAAATTAAATTTTATATTATCACTAAAACTACTATGAATTAAAATGACTTGTTTTTCTTTTTAAATTCAAATTTTAGGATATAATAAATTATGTAGAAAAACATACTATTTAGTTAAATTCAAATAGTAATTAATCACAAAATAAATCATCAATGTGGAATGTGTAACAAAGTAAATTATCTAGTATACATCCAGAAATAGAATAATTTACCTGACATCCTGACTGAAAAAACACACATGGTAATAAAATGATTAATCATTAAAATTATACTCACACTGTCTAAAAAAATGAATGTGTTGAATGACACTCTCACTATGTATCACACTCATCTTTTTTCAATCACTGAATGCAAGTGCACCCCCCCCCCCCCATGTAGTTCGACGTCGTGTGATCACAACAGACCACCAAAAATATCATAATGTCATAGAGTCACAGAGAAAATATGAGTTCATGGCTGGTTCAGTGTACCCTAGAATATGTGGGGGCCTGCTGCTGAAGGTGAATAATGTTCCTTGTTTTTTTCTGGAAGTTTGGTCCAGCAGTGTAGAAGAGCACGAGACTCCTTGGGGGTGTTGTTTCTGTATTAGAGGGAGAAGAGGGTTTTTGATAGGATGATGGGTCTGAAAAGGTGAAGGTGGTTAGGAATAGTGGGGTATGGTGGGATTCAATGTAAATGGGTGAAGGGGGATGGTGAGATGAGGGGGGTTGTAGGGTGATGGATGGTAGGGTTGTAGGAGGGGAGGGTGGACGAAAAGTGGGGAGAGCGAGGGGTAGAGGAGGTAGGGAGAAGAAGGGGGTTTCATTGGCAAGGGGATTAGGAGGGTGAGGGGGCAGCATGGTCAGGTGGGGTGGAAGGTGAGAAAAAATGGTTGGGGTGGGTCAAGGTGGAGGGGTGGGTAGATAGGGGATGGTGGAATGAAGTAATACTAAAAACTAAAATTTATAAATAAAAATACATATTCAACATTAAATTTATTTTTAAAAAATTGTTATCTAAATGTTAAATAAACATAATAATAACAATAATTTCATCATTAAAATGGAATTAAATAAATAAAATAACAACTAACTATGAATAATAAATAATTAAAATAAAATATTGTAATAGTTAAATTCATATATATAAAAATATTTTTTAGTTGTAACAAAAATATAAAAATAACAATACCATTTATGAAAAATACACATAATAATAAATATATGATTTTATTAATTCTAAAGAAATATATAATATAATATAATATAATAATAATATAAATAATTAAGATAAATACAAATAACTATTAATTAAATATTCATTAATTAATATTTGGGAAACTAATAAAAACAACAATATAGTATAAAATACAATATATTAATTTAATATAACATATAAAAATTACTAAATTACCTATATAAGTATATAATTTACTAAAAATTATCAAAATATCTTAAAAACTACAACACTACTACAAAATATTTTAAAAAATAAAATACTGGTTAACTAATTAATATAAAATAATTTATAAAATTATAAAAAATATTAGAGAAATCAATGTATGTAAATTATGAAATAAGAACTATAATTCTATAGAAGATTACAGGGGAAATTTAAAATTTTCTATGAATTCTTATATAGTATGGGATGGATTAAAATATAGAATAGTAGATTGGTATCATAAAAATTTATATTTGATATATTTAAGAAGCGCCAATCAATTTAATTTATGAAATAATATTATAATGAAGGGGGAATTATGAGATATTAATGAATAATATTCAAATAAATGTTAATGAATCTTGAATATCCCTATAAAACAGTCAGGATATAAAATAATTCATTGAACTTAAGTGAAGTAAATTAGTTTCTATTAATGATGGGATACTCATTTTACATGTGACCAGATCATTATTTTTGAGTCAAATGTTATAATTTTTACGTTTTCTTTCCTTAATTTTGAAAACCACACACTTTAACACATTATTAAAATTCAATTTACTAACCATATGAATCCAATGTTTTTTAAATTTTATTTGTGTAAAACATATTTTTAAAATATGTAGACATATTTATCAATTAAAACAAATATGAACATTTTATTATTCAATCTGGTCCATCAAATTAAACATATGTCTTTTCTATCAAACTGATTAATTTAATATCCATTGGATAGGCTTGTGTTTAATCTATCAGGGGTACTAATGTCAAATCCCTTAGAATAAAAATATTCATGATCCATCATATTGACCATATTTTAATTCATCAGATTTATAAACTTTACTATATTCCATCAGGCTTTCAAATGTTTATAAACAGAAAAACAACAATTATTTATACCTAATGTAATCATTTACAACATTGTAATGATGGTAATCAAAATGACATAAAATTGAATCATTTTTATAAGATTTCAAGTGAATATCATTTGGGGTCGTTGCATCCAAATCCAACATTCGAGGAAATGTATTAATTGGGTGATGTCTATGAATAGGAGTGTATTAAAGGAGATGCAAATTGATGATTTTTAAAGATAACATGTATGTGAATTTTCCCTTCATGAACATCTCGTTCCAGCAGTTTGTTAATTTTCAAATATTTTTTTAAATTTAAGTATTCTATGTTAGGAATTGTAAAATATTTAGAGTGTTTTGATTTTTTATTCATTTTTCTGGTCATTGTTTATATCAAAGGATTCCTCTGATAGGACGACAGGTTAATCTGATCCCTCATATCAAAGGATTTCAAGGGTAGGACAATAACTAAAACCAATCTATCATATCTATAACTTATATGGATTTGGATGATATATAATATTCAATAATCACATCTTGGGCCTTCCTGTTAATTAAAGTAAGACCATTCCATTTATGTTTAAAATAATGGATATCTCATGTTAGGATTTCAGACATCATTAAATATAACCGATAAAGAGTATAATTATCTTTATTAATCTTGTAAGTCATTATTACCTCATTATTAATATTTTAATTACATTTTTTACATGTATAATATAGTGTTGTGAATTGACAGTGGAAGTATTACTTTACAAATATTTCTACTGAATTATTTTATTTTTAAGTTTGTGAGTCTGATAAAAAAAATCTAGATAATTTCTAAATCTAATGTATACTCTAAATACTTTATGACTTCTGAGTCCTTTCATTTTAACAGATAGGTTTTTAGTTTTGTGTATGTTTTAATTTTGGAGATATAATTCATCCCCTCTTGTAGCCATTATAAACATTTAATATCAAATAATTGCTATCAGATCTAAGTTCTAAAGTTGTACATGGAGAGTTTTCACTTTTTTAATATGAAGAAATTATCTATTGTTTTTATAAACTTATTTTTATAAAAAATTTAAAGTAACATGTATTGTTGAAAATATTTTTATTTTAGATGATTTTTATGTTAAATTTAGGAACATTTGAAAATTTGAATCCAGGTAGAAACCCTATATTTGATTGGGATGATTATCAATACTGGAGAGACTGAATGAATAATTTTTTGATAAACCCAAGATATGATATTTTTTATGCTAACCTGTCATTATAATATTCTAGAGAAGGACCTGACAACTTTTACTAATTATAGAAAGTTAGAACATTAGATGAATTATAAATTATGTAAAACTATATTATAATCAATGAATAAAAATATATATAGTCATATTTCTTCACATTAATCAACAAAAAGTATTTGGAAGAAATTATAAGTGACCGATTTTTTAACATACTAAATTTATTTATAAAATAAGTGATAATATTTTTTATAATTATTAAGATTTATATTTTCCACCTTTATAAATATATTTTAAGATTCACCAATGATTTATAACTAAATAAATAGTTTAAAATATCTTTGAGAAAAATATCTTGGAGGTAAAAATATAGCTGAGAAAAATATTGAGAATAGGTTTAATAAATTTTTATCTAAAACAATAGCTATTGTTTTTATAAGGAGGATCACTAATATTAATCATGATGATCTTATTAGAAACCTTATGTAATATAAAGGTAAAATAAAGAGATATATAGATAAAATGAAAAACAATAATAGATGAGTTTCTTTTGAAAAAAAAAGATATTATTCCAATTACTTTTAAAACTAAAGAGAATATTGTGAAAAATTATAAATAGAATAAATTTATTATAGAATCAGATTAAAATTTATCCCAAATCATTAGCTAATATATATTTAAGGACAAAAAAGACAGTGGGAATAAAATTTTTTAAGTACACATATAAGAAAGGTCAAGAAGGAAAAATGTTATAATGAGGAAAATTTAGGAGTGATATGTTATGATTGTAATAAATCATATAATATCAAACAAAATTGTCTTATTCATAAGAGAATGAATAAGGAGAAATAAAATTATAATATGAATTATAAAAAGTATTATATGTTCAAGAACAAGAAGAGTCTGAAATATTTTGACACGTGGAGTGAAATTAGAAGAGATAGTTATTCTAAGGATACATTAGAAAATGGAATTCTAGAAAGAAATACCAAAGGTTATCAAATGTCATATGACTGAGCTAACTACTAAATCACGTACTAATATTAACTTTAATGAAACTATCATGATGGTACTCAAAATAATAGTTATTCATCTTCTAATGATGAATATTACTCATTAGATGAAAATGATATTTCAACATGTTTTGATAAATTTTCATGATTTTAATAACTATTTGAAAATGAAAACTATAAAATTTCTATAAAACATGATAATTCCCTAGAAAAATATGTGAATGAAAATACAAGAATTTCTTCTCCTACTACTGAAATATTTGATCATTCTAAAGAAAATAAAAAATTTAATTTTAAAAAATTTAATTTCAAAAAATTTATTCATTCATAAGATCATGAAAAATATATTTTTGAGAAAACTATTTTTCAAATTCAGTTTTTAAAACAATATTTTATTACAAATACTTTTAAGGATAGAATCGTAGTTATAAACCTAAACTATGAAATATCTAGTTTGAATAAATTTTTTACCAAATTTACCATTGGAACTAAAATCATCATTGAAATGTATAAAAAAGTTAGATATCTTAGTTATATTTCCAAAATGGGTTTTACTAGTAAATATCATCTATTTAGTAATAACTACTTTTATCCAAAAATTCATATGGTTTTCAATAAATGTAAAGGTGGTGGATACTTGAAGTAATAACGTTTTATAAAAATATTTTATTTTTTAGGATTTCACAAATCATTTTTTTCAAATGATATAAAATTAACTCATTACAATAATTTAGGTGTAATTTGGATAACTAACCTTTTACTCTCTAATAAAAACAAACCAAAGAAGTGTTGGTCTCTCAAAATGATAATATTTTAGTTTTTATGGAAATAAAGAATGCATCATTAATAAGAATATATGGTACATGTATTGTGAATGTTCTAGACCTGACTGTAAAAATTATTTATTTAAGAAGACTATAAACAGTAAAGGTGGTAGAGAAAGTTTCCTAGAAAATTCACATGGGGAAATTATTGGTATATGTATCATTTTTCTTCTTAAAAAATCATTAATATAAAATATTTTTTATCATATGACTTATGCATAACCTTGTTATAAAAATACAATTATGTGATGAGGATTATATTTTAAACATTAGGAATTATAATTTTGTTATATATATATATAAAGATGAGTTTATTTTTTCTTTCAATTGGTATGATAATCATAACACTTTATACTCAGAATAACTTATGATCTAATAACTAACAAAACATAATGCAATGGAAGTTCAATATAGGTTATGAAAAAGAATATTATGACACATTATACATATTAATATATCTATGTTGACTACGAATGGACTTACTAAGTATATACCATAACATATGTAACACCCCAATCTTCTACGGTACGCTTCTTTTTGAATAATGTGTTAGCGTTCGTTGTACGCAACATCGAGTTCTAACACACCACATCCAATCAAACTAGCTGTTATGAATAGTAATACCTACTTTTTGAAATTTTATAAATTTTATCTCTCAAAATGAACTTCATTTTTGGATTCGGAATATCAAATTTATCCTAGGGTGAAAATTTGGAACTTTTCGGAAAACATTTATATTTTGATGAATAGTGAAAATTACTAAATTTTAAACAACTTTTTTAATCGAAATAATTTATATTGATAAATTATGAATTTGAGTGGTTTTAAATTATATTTAGAATATATTTTTTCCATTTAATACAATGTTGGTCATTGTACATAATTTTACAATTAATCCGTACGTAAACAAGTGTCAATCTTTTGATAGTTATTATCTCTTAAAAACACAATTTTTGTTTAAAAAACGGGAATTAATTTTAAATTAATTTATGACACTTCTTTGTTTTGTATTTGAAAAAATGGATTACATATTTTGAATTAAAATGTTCATATTGATTAAATAGTAAACTTTTATTTTTAGACATTTTGAATAATTACTTCGGTAAATATTTTATTTACCATGGTTAAGGGTAAATCTGGTAAATAAGGGTTAAAAATAATACTATAATTATATTAAATTACCCTAAAACGTGTCCTAACCTTATTTTTGGATACATGTCCGACCATGAAAATCTTTGGGTCTATTTGGGGACCCCATGAATCCACTTGTAGGTGATATGAACACATTATTTTAATTAAGTTAATATAAATACAAAAATGACATAAGCATATATCTTTTAGCAATACAATTTTTATATAGGGTTATATATGTTGTATTTTCGACTATAAATATTAATTAGAAATATAATAAGAATTCCTAGATAATTATATTTTATTTATAATTTTTAGACATTAAATAATTTAATTTAGTTATGACACAATGATGATGCATTAATTACTTAATTAATGAAACATTATAATAATTGATATTATAAATACCCAAATAAACATAATTTGAGACTTTTTATGAATTATAATAATTTTATTGTTTAATATGACATGTTAGTATTGACGTAAGTAACTTTATTCGAAGTAATCATTCTGTTATGATTTTCACAAATATCAATTATTGAATAGTGTCATAATTGACATAAAAGAGTTTTTAAAACAAATATTATATTATTAATTGATATTAAATTCCTAAAAATCTATGTTTCGGCCAAGAGACTTATATCATGATAGTGGTATAATTAATGGACCACTTGGGGGGTCTATTGGATGTATATAGTATGATGATTAACAATATAATATAAAAATACAAAGAGACATAGTAAAAGTGAAACTAATTAACTAAGAGTTAATACATAAAGATAAGGTTAATATAGTAACCCAAACCTGTCTAAATTCTATTTGTTGAGTGTTTTTAGACCCATACCCACCTTAACCTATAAATAATCCACTTTGGAGCCATTATAAACCCAATATGAATTTATTATAAAATAATATTTCTATCTTTTCCAAAGGTGCCCCTCACCCCTCTTATAAAAGGGAACTCTCCCTTCTCATTAAGTCACACCTTCAAAGACTTTTGTTTCGGCCAAACTCTTCCAAAATACTCTCTAAGCTTCCCTAACTTCATCCTATAGGCCTTCCTTTAGTAATAAGGCCAACTTATGGAGCCGTATTGATCAAATCAAAAAGAAGAACCCAAAGAAGAGGTAATGATTTCACCACACTTTTTCAAATTCCTTTCTTCTTCCACTTCTACTTTCTTTGTTATTACCATTATTAAATAATAACTCCAGTATATTATATATACTATTATGTGATTATAAACATTTTACAACCATATTTCAGTATTCTATCCATCCTTTGAATAACATGTCACTATACATGCGTACGTACGGCATACCATCTCCACGTTGTGGTGTAATTGTTATTCAATAAATTATTATTTGGATGGGTATAATAATGATGTGTAATTCATGTAAATAATAAATATAACATTATATTGATTCTGTATATATTATATAACATCCAATTATATATTATTTTAATATCAAAAGAATGATATTTTCTCTTGTGCGTACGTACAGACTACCGTCTCCACGAACGCGATGAGATTCATTCTCCATCATATCCATTCAAGTATAATTTTCATTTGATGATTTAAAAATAATTTTTATGGACTTGGTATCATTATGGATACAAATATGATACAACCTATCCATTAAAAACATGGCTTACTTAACAAAACATATAAAATAAAACGAGTAAGTTAACACCCGAAACAACGATAATACTAAGATATTATTAACAAATCAATGTTAAAAGATCATATATGATATCATATTAATATATATTATTATTGTATAATTTAATAAAAATTATTTCACCATTATACAGGAGGTTAACCTACCCCCAACCATGGAAAAGTACAAGGTAAGTGTTTATTTCGCAATCTCTTCATTATCCGAGGTTGTTTATACGTAATAATCTACTAGATCTTCTTTATCATCCACATCCATGTTTCTTAAAAATGTATTTTAAATTTTTTTTAACATTCACTATAATATGGGTTAATGTCATTTATACCCTTGTTTTACTTTTTATAAGAGGTTTATAAAAGAATATTTCCGTCGTTTTCCAAAAAAGGAGCGTTTTAACCTTTTCGACAGAATTAAGGTAAGAATGTTTTTTAACTTATACGGTGGGTGAAGATATTTTAATCCATTATAAAATTGTTGAAGCATCCCTTAAAATATTATAAGAATATTTTCAATGATAATGTTTTATTTTATATGACTCTTAAATGATTTCAAAATAAAAAGAGATATTTCTCTAAAACGAGTTTTGATTTCATCTATGTCAACATCCTTTGATTGATTTTAAGCTTATTTGAAGCTTATTTATTATGAAACAAAACTTCCATATTGTATTGAAGGTTTTGTTATATTTTTGACTATGGATATGTTATTTTTATACCTTTCATGGTTTATGGTGAAATTATTGACATTTCGTATGCTAGTTTTAATACGAATGTTTATGTTATGTTTAAATATTTTCATATGGGAATGCATTGGACTTAATATGTGACGGGTGGAGCCTTCTATAGCTCCTCGATGCATCGGTAGGTCTAATGAGACAAACTAGTGTCTTGGCACAAGGCCTTGACAAAATCTTATTTGTAGTCTTGGCACGAGGCCTTGGCTATGTGGTTATGATAGTATGGCATTACGCATTCCATCATTATGAAAGAGGATATTGATATTTTATGTGATTATTCGATTAGTATAATATCCATGTGAATAAGTAAATGGAATTATTTCATTTATTTTTTCCATTCTATGTTTAAGTTCAAGTTTAAAAGTCTTTTGTTTTAGTTATACATTGCATTAAATGTTTATTCTTATTTATGAAAGTTTCCGCTATATTGTTATCCTTACTGGGCATTTGAGCTCACCCCTTTCAATATTTTATTTTTCCCAGGATGTGAAGAAGTAATTTATGAATGACCTACATGGATAGTATGTGGGGATATGAGTGTGGACTATGAATAAAAGATGTTGTAGTTTTCATTTTTATGATGTAATGTAGGACTTATGAATATATCTAGTGTTTCCAAGTCTACTAAACTAATCGGTCTTTCGAGATTTGATCTTTCTTGTGATCATGCCAATGTTATCAAATAATGCACTCACTCTGGGTAACTGGGGTCAGGGTGTTACAACATAGGTTTGATATTTCAAAAGTTTATAATCCATGGAAATTTGGAATGAAAAAATAGTCATGTTTTAAATCAATTAGTGATGTATCAACTCCAGGTGATTTACTATTATTTCACATGGACATATTTGATCCTACACTTACTAGAGTTATCAGTGAAAATACTATGTAAATGTTTTAGTTGTTTATTACACTAAATTTACCTGGGTTTATTTTCAAGAAAAGAAGGTCAAATGCTTTTCTTGGTTTAAATCATTGGTTTCTGGGAAAAAAATACTCCATGATAAATATTATTAGTATTCATGGTGGATAATTTCTAAAATATTATTTTGAAGATTTTTTATGTAAATAATATAATATACAAAATTTTTGTCACCTTGAATTACATAAAAATGGTATAGTTTAAGGAAGAATTATAATTACTCAGAGTATTACTAGAACCATGTTGTGTGAATGATTAGTTACTAAACATATTTGAGAGGAAGTAGTTTGTTCTACATAGTATACTGTAAATCAAGTTTTCATTAGAACTTTTACTAATAAAACATTTTATGAGATTATAATTTATGTAAACCAAAAATGTATTGCTATAATTTATTATATGTAATGTTTTCATTTTTGTATACGGATGATAATTTACATCAACTTTCACCAAAATAATATGAATAAATATTTTCAAGTTATTCTTCATATATTAAGGAATATAGAGTTTTTAATAAAAATAAATGCACTATTAATGAAATAGTATGTGTTATATTTTATGAAATGGATCCTTTTTTTAAACAACATCAACCTACCCCTTCTAAAGTTATTTCCAAAACTGCTTTTAAACAGATGTTGGAAATTTTTTTTCATGATATTAAAAATGAAGAATATAATTATTATTCTATAAATAAATATGATTTTAAACCTATTACTGGAGAACTGGGATTCAAAATACTAGAAATTATTTGTTTATTTGTAATCAACATAGTGATAATATCATTGGTTATATAGATCAACCCATTAGAGTAGGGAGTTCCTTTGGAAATGTAATTTAACATTTTACATTTTTATCACAACTCTATCCAAAGACTCTAGATGAGGATTTAGGTGATGTGAATCCAAGAAAATTAATTTATGATTATCACATTTTGCTTAGATAGATTCATTTTTGGAATTTATATAAAAAACCTAAGGATGCTTCTTTAATTGGAGTAAAATGGGGTTTTCAGAATAAATGTAATGTAATTGGAGTATTAGTTTGAAATAAAACAAGACTGGTGGTATAATGATATAATCAATAAGAGGGTATAAACTGTGATTAAACCTATTCACTGGTAACTTTCCTTGAATCTGTTCATATAATTTTAGCTTATGCAGATTTCTTAAATTTCAAATTATTTGAAATAGATGTAAAGTGATTTTTTCAAAAAAGATATTTACTAGATGATGTTTATGTATATCAACCCCAATAGTTTTGAAAATTAACAACATCTAGAATATGAAAAATTAAATTACTAGGGCTTTTTATGCTCTTAAACAAACCCTCAGATTCTAGTATGATAGGTTAACAAAATTTTTGTAACAAAAAAACATTGTTAAGGGTGATGAAAATAAAAATCTTTTTATAAGTTATCTTTCTAAAAATATTTTAATTTTAAAAATGTTGGATGATGATGTTATATTTTGTTCAACTCAAAAGTAATTAAAAAATTAATTTTTCGGTCTTATAAAGTTTGATGAGTGAGTTAACTTATTATCAAGATTTCCAAATATTAGAAAATTGATAAGGAAATTTTAAATCTAAACGTAAGACCATAAAATATCATCTAAATAAATTTGGATAAAAAATTATAAATGTAATATTACTTAAATTAGAATCTCAAATAATCTATATATTGATGATGCTGGGAAACAACTTGACCAATCTACCTATGGAGGAATGATTAGAAATATAATTTACATAAAAACATGTCATCTAATTTTTTTTCAGAATTAATATTATCCAAATATCTAGTAAATCCAAAATAATCCAAAATAAAATCTATAAAATGAATCTATCATTGAATTTTGAGAAATTTTGATTTATTCATTAATTATTCTCCTAGAAATGATTTTTGGTTAATTTTTTTTTTCCGATGTTGACATTGGTGGATGAAGAATGGATTGAAAAAGTACTTTTAGAACATTTCATTTCTAAGGAGATGATTTTTTTCATCTCCATGTAACAAAAAACACTTATTATTACTTTCTACTATTAAAGCTGAATATGTAGAAGTTAGAAGTTGTTGTGTTCCATTTTTATGGATGCAACACACACTCATTTAATAAGAGATATGTTTTTCTAAAAATAAAATATTTTGTCATTACATAAGTTTAATTTTTTATGTAAAGCACTGTAAATCACTCACGATCTAAGAACAAAGATATCAGACACCATTTACTTTGAGATCACACACTAAAAGTATATATTATTTTATAGTTCAAAATTACTTTAGAAAAGTTTTGGTAATTTTTGTACTAAATTTCTTAAATCAGATAGATTTTTATATATTAAACAGAATAAAAAGTTTTAGACATCAAATTATTATAAATATTTACTTAATGTTTACCAATTTCCACACAGTAATGTATTCCTTTTCAAATGGGGAGTAAGTATGTTTTGGTCTTGTGAATACCATTTTTTTCTAAACAAATCAATTATTTCCCATATTCATAGTTTTCCTAAAAAGTTTTTTTCGACTAAAAATTCCTATAAATACTTATAAAATAATATTAATAATTTATATTTTCGATTTTGAATTTATTTTTCTATTTTAATAACTAAAATATTTTTACAAATCTATTCAGATCAATGTATTTGATTAAAAGTAAATATAGTTAAACTAATATTAAAAAAACTAAGAAGAATATGTTATTCGTACCAAAATTACATTTAGAATTTTAAAGGTATTCCATTAATATTTTATTTATTTATTTATCCATTATTATTAGTTTTTCAATGTTTGAGTACTTATTGTTTATGTTTAGTTTAATAAATATTCAATTTTTTTAAATAATTTTGATTTATATGTACTTAAAAAATAAAATTGTATAGTGAGTAATTATTCTTAAAAGACTTATGATTTTAGAATATATTTATAAAATAATTCAAGGTTTAGTGTCCACCATAATATATGAATTTTGATTTAATTATGAGCCATTAATTTTCTAGAATTTGAAATGTCACCCCCAGTGACTATATATAAGTTTGGGGTATCTATGTCCCACATCAGTTTTTCGGTTTTCCACTCTCTACTCTTAGTAACACACTTATTTATCACTCTAATAATATTTCTTTCATTTGATCATATTATTCAATCTAGGTTCTAACATCTATTGGATTCATATGGCAATAGTTAAGGATTTATATAAAAAAGAATTCATATGGGAAATTTTGATTTAATGAACTATGTATGAATAGTATTATTCTCCTCTAAAAATGAATATTCATTTTCAATTTTTGGATAAAATATGTGTTTAATAATTGGAATTTGATTAAAATTATCTAGAAATTGTAGGATATTTTTTCACTATAGTATAATTTATTATAAAATAAGATATAGATGTAGTTGTCTTTTCTTTATTTGGTGAATGTTTTAAATTATCTTATTAGTAATTTTCAGACTGGGTAGAAGTCTCCATAGATGAAAATATGTATCTTATATACCATAATATTCTAGAGAATTTTGGGAGATTGATAAGTAGAAAATAAGAATCATCCTTCATTACATATTCTATGATGGTTAGGAAAGTGATTTATATGACACTGGATGTTATAGTTGTAACACTTAGGATACAAGGGTTCATAATACTGAAGAAGGGAGATAGAGATATTCTAAAATTAGTAAATATCATCATTTTCAATATTATTATTAATCTGAGGAATATCAGTTTGATAAATATTGTTTTTATTTATAGTAAAGAAATAAATATTACCTAAATGAAATCCATGATTTTAATGTTTCCTAGTTTAAAAAAATATATTAATCAATTTTTTGGATTTTTCTGAAATAAAAAATAAAATATACACACATAGGGAAATTATTTTCTATATTTCTGGACAGTTAATGGCCCAAAAGAAATTGGTTTTCAATCCTAAGTTAATGAAATTTGTGAAAAAAATCATACATTGCATTGTTCTATGGTGAACTTGTAAAAAGTAGTAGAAAAAAGAAAAATTGGATCTAAAATCTTCTCCAAAAAATGTTCAAAAGAAAGACAAAACAATGTTTAATGATGAGTTTATAAATCTAAGGGATTAAAAATCCTAAATTAAAAAGTGGATCCTTATTTTGGTCTTTAAAAGGCCAATAATTTATCATTAACTATAAAAAATGTTGATGAGTTGAAAGAAGAAAATAAAATGAAAATGAAAAATAAATTATTAACAAAAGAGACTGAGATGAATATCATTTTGAAAGGATTTGAACAAGAATAAAAAAATCAATAAATTTCAGTATCTCATATATCAACTGTATTCTAATCATGAACATCCTTCAACCATTTAGTGTTTATTGAAACATCTATAGTTTGAGTGAATATTGATAAAATTAAGGGTAATCTAGTTATGATTGTATTAAAACTTCAAAACTATGTTATATATTGAGTCTCATTATCAGTTACAAAGTCAATGGAAAAGAAGAATAAAAATAATTAAAGAACGTTTGAAAATGAGTTCTAAATAGTACATCGCAATTAGAAAAGGATTGTGAAGAAGAATAAAAATTTGAAAAATAAAAATTAGTTCTATAATATGAAAAAAACGGAAGAAGAAATAAAATAAATTTTAAGTTTCATCGGATTAATCCTCAACATTAACTTAAAAATCATTCCATTAATATAATAATATTGAGTTAAATGTTTTGTTTGAATTAAAATCATCAAAAAAATAATTTGAATCTCATTCATCACAAAAAAAATTATTATAAAAGTTTAAAATATATAAAGATATTGAAATTATAAATTTCTAAAATAAAAACAAATATAAATAAGAAATGGAATAAAATGTTGGACCTACTCTCCCTCACATTTCAAAGGCTTCATCAATGTTTTCAGATACGTTGGACCTAAAATAAAAAATTATATTAATTACATATTTCAGACACTAAAACAATTAAGTGACCTGATAATTTATATTCATAATATAGAAGAAAAATGTAAACAGATTCAGAATAGTTAGATTGAAAATTAAAAATCATTGAAATTATTGACATAATTAGTAATTTAAAATGATGTGATGATTGAAAAATTTAAAGTTAATTTGATAGAACAAGAGAGAATATTATATCCAATAGTAATTTTGAAAAGGAAAGTTAAATATGATTTTACAAATCTTGATGATCAGATGGTAGATGTGTTGAATTTTTCTCATGATATTTCTATTTTTTTTAAATTTATTTACTAATGTATCTGATAGAGTGATGTTTGATGAAATGTTCAATGATTTTTAATATAATCATAATGAATTAGTAATATTATTTATTGAATATAATAAAATGTTCAAATAAAGGAAATTCATATTATGATCTTTTTATGATGAGTTTCCAAAGATAAACAAAGTAAATATAAATATTAGTGAGGAGTTCAAAAAAGAAATTCAGTTATACAGGAGAGATTATAAAATATTGAATCTACCACTACTATTTTTGAGATGGAAAAGGAATTTTTCAAGAAGCTAATAGCCATTTTTGAATAATATTTTTTAAAAATAGATAATATTATTTACTAGACTGTTATTGTATTTATCAATCAATATTTTTAATGAAATTTTATATGAATTACTATCTATATAAATATGTCCTTTTTTAATGTTTACGAATTTCATTTGGATGGATTTTCTTTTTAACTAATATGGATGAATATAAATTCCAATAAAAGTTTTTCATATTATGTTTTTATAATATTTCAAGAGATTATATTACATTCCCATTTTTTTTAAAAATCACAACGGGGTGGAATTTTTAGGGAATTTTTTTAAGAAGATATATTATCTAAGGAAATAAATCTATATAAAGAAGGAAATTTATTAAGGATGAGAATATGAATTAATACATTCTATCATAAGTACAAAGATTTTATAAGCTCCTGTGGAGATAATATATCATAATTTAAAAACATTTCCATAAATATTCTCTTTGACGTTCATAAATTAACAAAGGGTTCTATGTTCATTAAATGTTATTATTTTTTCTTTTTAAGTAATGTGTTTCATACTTCACAATAAGGGGTAGATTTTTAGTCATTTTTTATACTTTATACTTATCCTTTGCTAAATTTTTAAAATCATAAACAATTTTACACTTTCATAAAATTTTACTTTTCTAACTTTTAAAGCACAATAATTTTAATTCCTTTTATAGAAAACATTTTTTAAAGAATAAAAAATGGATATAATTTAATACTTATATAAAAATATTATTATTGAATCTGATTCATAAGACTAAACATGTGTATGGTCCATCAAAATTAATAATTTAATATCCATTAGATAGACTAGTGTTATATATATCAAACAGACCAAATTCCTATCCATCAGACTAAAAATGGTTCTAATACATTTGACTGACCATAGTTCATTTGATTTGAGCGATATACTACTACATATTCCATCAGAGAATCCAAAATTAATAATCAATGTAACTTGAAATATTTATATCAAATATAATTCTTCGTCGAATTGTAGTGGTTCTATTCATAATGACATCAGATAGAATTATTTTTTGATATCTCAAGTAAAGATAATTTAAGGGTATCAAAACCAACTCAAGTATTCATGGAAATATAGTTGTTGGAGGGATGCATATAAATAAGAGAGGATTTTAGGATATTAGAGTCTATGATTTTGAAACACAACACATCTGAGATTTTTTACTACATGAAAAATATTACTCTAATGCTTTGAAATTTATTCATAGATTTATTTTTTAAGGATCCTTAGTGAGGAATTGTAAAATACTTATAACTTTTTTTTGTATTCAATTTCAATATTGTGGTCTAGATCGGGGGATTCTTGGGATAGTAATACAGGTGAATCTGATCCATCATATTAAGGTATTATGAGTATTAGAATACAGTTGAAATCAATCTATTTGATCATGGACATCCATGGTTTTAGAAGAAAGAGATATTCTAATCATGGTATCTATGTATTTTTGGGAAAGGAAAGACATATCATTATAGTTATGTCTAAAATGGTGGATATCATAAGTCATGGTTTTTAAATTCTTTAACACATAAGGTTAAAGTGTAGAATTTCTTTTATAAATCATGTATGTCATTGTAAATTCATTATAACATTTTCTATTACTTATTTATACAAGTTTAATATTATATTGTGCATTTACATTAGAATTATTTTTTTTAAAATCATTCTAAGAAACTATTTTATAAAAATGTCTCATAGAAGAATATAAAAAAAATTTATCAGAAAATTTCTAAATCTGTTACATACAATAATAACTAGATGAATTTTGATTCTTATTATATTGATGAAAGAGGTTGTTTGTTTTGTGTCAATTTAAAATTTTAAGCTACAATTCCCCCCTCTCTTATAGAATTCATATACTCTTATTATCCAACAATTTTGTTGATTCAAGTTTGTGGCAGTGATGAAAAAATATATTTCGTAATATTTTATCTTTGATGGATAAATACATCAAAGATCATCTATGAAATGTTTTTGTACATTGAGTCACACCATAACAATATTATTTATAGTTTAATGATACACTATGGTTGGTGTATTTGGTAGGACATTTCGTTCTTCATTCATATTATGTGATCTTCTCACGACACATTGGAAACCCTAATCTTTTTTTCCTCCTCTCCCACTCAAGAATTATTTAGTTCCATTGAATCTATTTTTTTAGATGCATAATTGCATGTTTTTTGGAATATCGGTTATTAAATAAACTTCACACCTTGACCCTTATCATTTTTCCCTCAAAAAGTCCATTATTCATTTATTTTCTTTATATTCGTGATACCATTAATATTATCCAATATTAATTTCAACCTAGAGATAACATCATACTATTTTATCAGTTCAGTTAAAGATCAAAAAAATAAAGTAATTCAAAGAATTTATTTATGAATTTAATATTAAATTTACATTTTAAAGGAATA
Source organism: Viscum album (assembly GCA_963277665.1). Lineage (NCBI taxonomy): Eukaryota > Viridiplantae > Streptophyta > Magnoliopsida > Santalales > Viscaceae > Viscum > Viscum album. Next base: position 582,982,627 of record OY728164.1, on the reverse strand, counting down.
ATAATAAATCTTTAGAAATAAAAAACATGTTTTGTGAATTTCATTCTATTAGAAAATAATATATCTATCCTTCACTTCCAAGATTTTAAAAAAAATATTCAATTTATTGTGATGAGTGGGAGTAAAATAAAAATAATTTATTGAATCCATCTCCTTATAGTGATTATATTATTTCATTTTAATTAATATTCTTTATTAGTTTCAACCATTGGATAACTTATCCTTTTTCAAAAATGTATGTAGATAGGATAACCATTAATATCATAGAAAACTATAGTATATGATTTTATTGTGGAAGATGTCTATTAATCCCCAACTAATAAATTTGATGAACTATTAAATAAAATTACTCTTTATTGTATAATGAACACTATAATTTATTTTATTTATTTTGGAATGTTAGAAACATACCATGATTTAAGTATTAGTTTATTTCATATATAAATATCATTAACATCAGTAAAATATATTTGAACCTACCACCCATCAGGATAATCATCTGATTAAGATAATAATTTATTTTTAATAAAATTATTTATTTAATTAGTTGCTTTTATTTTATTTCCATTACTAAAAATTTACATCTATAGTGATGAAAATAATTCCATTTAATAATATATGAGTAAAACATAAATTTTCTAATAACTAATATATCTAAACATATGAAAATTCTATTGAATCACTTGTTTTTTATATTCATTTCCTTTAATATTTTGTAATTTAAAACACCAAAATAACTAAATCATTATCTGTTAACAACTTTGGTGATCCATAAATCATATGAATAATTTTTATCTCCTTATATCATAAAATCAGAAAATAATTTAATTAAAACCTACAACGGAAACTCACACTGTTATTGTTTTTGAATATTTGCTATATAATTTACCTATGTACATAAAATTACATAAAATATTACTTACACATTAGTAATAATCCCTTTTTAAACCAAAATCATTAATGAGATATATGTTTTTAATCCATTAACAAATTATTTTTATGTTATATCATAGCCAATGAAAAATATAGTCATAGAGTAGGACTTTCATCCACTATGGTAAGTTCAAATATAATCAGGTATCATATTTAACAATATAATGGGTATCGTAATGGGGGTATGAAATGTTATTTCATTCCAACCTCACACACAATCATATTTTGTTTTTGGGGATTCATAAGTTAGGAAAACAGTGAAATTTCATGAAAAAATCGTTATACAACACCATTAAAATCACATCATAGGGGTTGTTATGATATATAGATCATTTAATGTGATCATAAGTCACTAAAATTTCTATGAATAATAAACTATGATTCATTTGTACATTGTTACAACATTCACTAAACAGTTAATTACATTAATATTTATCATTAAAATCCCACAACAGATATTTCTTAAGGTGCATTTCCAGAGTCATAAAGCATGTTATCTATAAAAATCATGTTATTAAGGGATAAATAATTAACTCGTTAATTATAACACAAAAGTTAATACATTCATTGATTGATGATCATTATAAAACAATATTTATAAGACTTATATGTGGTAGAATTTGGGTGTGTGATGATCACTAAATCTTGGATGAGACTATCCAATACCACAAAATCTCTATACATCCTTCATTCATGTTTGAGAATATAAAATCATGAAAAACAATGAAGTTAAATTCAAAAATTGTATAATTTTGTTGCCCAATGATACATCACAACTCTGAGATATAATTAGGCTACAAATTTTCATCACCATTAAACACATTCAATGATGATTTTAATAATGTAGTGCATTGATAGTGAAAGGAAAATGTTTTATGAATATTTTTACTTTCTAGTTTACATAGGTTTCCTTAATCTATTCCTGATTAAATTGGGATTCTGTTTTTGTTAAATTATACCATCTAAAAAACTGTACTTTAATCACTAATAATACCAAGTCACGGTATTAGAACATTTCATACAAATATATTTAGAAATCATATTTTAAATATGGAAATTCTGTATTAAATTACATGTCATAGGTAAGTAATTAAATATAGTATAATATAATAAACATTGGGTTTTATATCATGTAATTTTTTATATGATATTGTATTCTATGACCTAATTAAAATTTGATTATATAGTGTATTCATATAATACAACTTCACCCAATAATAAAATTCAATTCCTTGCACCAGGATTCATAAAATAGAGTATTATATCATAGATTATATATATATATATCACTATCTATGATATGTGATATCATATTCAGAGAATGTACTATTAGTTGAAAAATATGATTGATTGTGATAGGCACCATTTCTATTAATCATAGTAGACTCATCCACTCATGTCCAATTTATGTTTTCTAAAACAATACCCTATTACGTTTAGAATTTGATTTGAAAAAAAAATTTCATATTTATTAAAATAAACTATCAAATTGAGTTTACATAACACCCCAAGGTTTTATGAAAAATAGTATTTTTAATTTCATTGATGTTTTATGTTGTACGCTACACCTAGATTAAATTGCGCTATACACAACATCGTCTTATCTTATAGTATATGAAAAACTATTCTTGGCTTATGTTACACGTGAAAACAACCTTCCCCGATATCGTGCGTTCTACGCAATACCGAGTTTCACTAAACAAATATATTTTATTAAAATATTATAGCCGTTATAAATAGTAATAGCCACTTTTTGAATTTTTTTAAATTTTATCATTCAAAATGGACTTCATTTTTGGATTATAAATATTTAAATTATCATAGGTTTAATTTTTTGTATTTTTCTAAAAACTTTCCATTTTTGATGAATAGTGAAAACACTGAGTTGTTGGTTAAAACTGACTTTTTATTTATATAATCATTTATTTATTTAAATTTATTTTAGGTCAAAATAGATACATAATACCTATAAAAGTTCAATTTAATTCATTGGATTCATTTTATAATAATTTAAGATATATAGAAATTTTATAGATCTTTTTACAGTCTTTTACCCACCTCCTAGGAGAATTTGAAAATTTACATAAAACATAATTTTACCACTTTTGTGAGTTTAATTTCAAAAATATGAGTGACACCGTCGATATTAGTAAGTAAAATTTTGTTCATTGAGATGAAAATAATATTTGGTGAATAGTAAATGTTAACTTTTATTTACCACGGTTAAAATTAAATAGGGTAATTAAGGGTAAAAATGATATTATTATTACCCTAACACATGTCATAATGCTACTGGATAAGTTTAATTTGACCAAAAACAACCTTAGGATTAAAATATTACCCTTTGGGTCTACATGGATTAGATTAGGAAATTTATTATTATTTAATTTAAATAAGAGTTAAAATAGTTAAAATCTATGTTTATTAACTAAAACATTTTTAATATTGGTATATACATAAGATAAATTAGACTATAAATATTAATTAGAAAGATAAAAATATTTCCTACATAATGGTATTTTATTTATGATTTTTAAACATTAAGTAATTTAATTTATTTATGACACAATGATGATGCAGTAATGACCTTATTAATGAAATATTAACATAATTGATATTATAAATACCATAATAAATATAATTTGAGACTTTTTATAAATTAAAATAATTTTATAGGGTAATATAACATATTAGGGTTGGTTAGAATTTATTTTTTTGATGTAATAAAGCTGTTATGAATTTAGAAAAAACAAAATACCAAATAGTCTCAAAATTTTCATAAAAGAGTATTTAAAACAAATATTATATTATTAATTGATATAACGGTCCTAAAAATCTATGGTTAGGCCAAAAATCTTATATAATAATATATATGACATTAATGGGCCAATTTGGGTTTTATTGGAAGTTTATAGTAATTTTATTAACCATATAGTGTAAGAATACAAGAAGACACGTTAAAAGCTAAATTATTTAACTTAGAGTTAAATCTAAATGATAAGGTTAAAATGGTAACCTAAACTTGTCGAAAACCTATTGGTTGAGAGGATTTCGACCAATCCCCACATTATCCTAGAAATACGTCACTTTGGAGCCATTATACACCGAATATGAATTTATTATAAAATAATATTTTATGCTTATCCTAAGGTGCCCCTCACCCCTCTTATAAAAGGGAACTCCCAGTTCTCTCTAATTCAAACATCCATATCCATTTGGCTCAGCCAACCCCTAGAACAATACCCTCTCAACTATCCTCCATTTATCCTAGAGGATTTTTTTGTCATAAATCCATCCTATGGAACACATTTGATCAAATTAAAAGGAAGAACCCGAAGAAGAGGAGTTTCAGACACTTTAAGAAGAAATTAGCCCTTCAGTAAGGGATTATTTCATCTCACATTAATTTCTGTGAGACATATGCATTAATCATCATATAATTCATTTGTATGGCTTTTATTCTTCCCAGGAATATTTTATGATTTTTAAGTATGTAATATTTTTTTATTTTATCACACATATGATTCCACCGATCATAAATGGTAAGGGATAATTTTCCAAATCTCATTTTTATCTGAGATTCCTTATTTGTAAGTATTTACTGGGGTTATATTTTTCTTCGATGTCCATAAAAATGTTTTTCATAAAGTGTTTAATATTCTTCCATGTATTTTTAATGTCATGTTTAACCATCTTTGACTTTTACATTGTGTTATGGAAGAAATATTTCTTTTTTTACCACATGAGGAACTTTCTTACATTTCTAGAAAAAGTACGAGGATAATGTTTTTTATCATATATGACATGAGGGGATTTTTACAGTTTCATAACTCCTATTTTCATGAAGCTTCCTCTACAATATTTCCTGATTATTTTCAACCAAATCCTTTTCTTTTAAAATTTCATGGCATTTTGTGAAAAGAAAATGATTTTGAAGAAGAATGAATATTTTTCTCAAGAACTCATTTCAAGTGTTTTATCAAAACTATTTTCCATATAAAATGATAGTATTTAATATGTTTATGTATCAATTATAATGTATCTATTATTTACATGGTGTGATTTTTCTTATGATTAAATTATATCCATTTGTTTTATATGGATTATGTTACGATGGGATTATGTTTATGAAACCCATTTTATTGTTTGGGATGTGATGAATGATTTATGTTTATCTTGTGGCACAAGTAATAATGATTTCATTATGAGATGGGTGGGACCTATATCTACCTTCAATGCATTGGGTAAATATTTATATCTCATGAGATATACATGGCTGGAACGGCAAGTTAATCCAGTTCAGTGATACATGAGTGGAATGAGGACTGAACTTGATTCGGTAAGGGACTTTGTCCATTATGATTGTCTTGGAAGAAATGCCTTGTCTAATATAGAAATAATATCCTGTGCATAATGGTTGCCAAAATTACATGTTTTATTCTCATGCTATTTTATCATGATTAATGTTCCTTTATGATCTATGCCTTATGTACTGCCAATATTTATTTCAAAACTCAAGATATTGATTATTTAAACTTTATTTTCATGTTTTTATGTTCAAATGTATATGGTTTGTTTTATTTTCTCCATTCTTACCCTTACTGAGCATTTGAGCTCACCCTTTTTGTGTTTTTCCCCAAGATATAAAGAATGTTTTTAGGTTTGAAAAAAGCGAATATCGTTATGGGAGATGTCGAAGATATTTCACAATGATAAGAATATTATGTTTCGATTTTCCAAAGACACTAAACAAATACTGTCTTTTGGAATTTTTTTTTGTAATGTATTAAGTATTCCGCAAAAGTAATGTAATTTCTATGTACGTCAAGCTATGGGTCTCTATAGTTTAATTATAGATAATTATCTTAAAAAATAATTGAAATTCATAAAACATAATTTTTATTGATTAATAAAAGTATTTTATATATTAATTAATTATGAAATGATTATGATTTACTAATTAAATGTTGCAAAAATTTTACTATAGATATTACATTAATGTAAAGGGTTAATATAAAAATATATTATTCAAATTTATATGGATTATATTATAATTTAAATATAATGTGTTTAAAAAATACATTATAATATTTTTTAATGATATTAAAATTTAACAAATGTCTAAATATAAAATGTTCATTTTTATAAAAATATGAAAATTTCTTAAATATTAATTTTAATTAATGGGTCTTTTTTAGGTTATTATTTAATCTTCATTAAAACTATTTTTTTAATTGATTAGATCATAGTTAAAAAAGTATTAATCATATGACATAGATTTTATGTAAAATAGTTTACGTCATAATGATTATATTATAAAATTTTTATATTTCCTGAGAGATGATATACTTAATATAAAATCCCATATAATAGATAATTTGGAATCTTATTATTATTAATTTAATATATAAGTCTTATAATCAATATTATGGAAATCCCATAATAAATAAATCTAAAATTATAAAATGTTAAAAGTTAAAATACATATTTATGAATTGTCAATGGTATTTATCTTATTTTAAAATAATTATAATGTTCATTTATTTAAAGGTAACCCTGTACATTGTGGATGATTATAAATTTATTTTAAGTTATAAATATGTTTATTATTTAGTTTAAATTTATTAAGCTTATTCTTAAATATTTCCAAACCTTGCATTAAATGTTAGGTACATCAATATGAGATTTCGTTTTCATCTAACTTGACCTTTATTTGTAGTTGAAATTATTTACATTAGTTTAGTTGTAGAATATAAATAATTAAAATTAGGTTTTAATGTTCTGAACAATTTAATTATCTCTTGACAAAAGAATAACCTAGTATAAAAACAATTGGTTATACTTCATACTAGCTGGAAGGTTATTCCTTATTCAAAAAAGGTCGGTATCAGCTACTAGAGGCTCTAGGATTATTCCTATGGAGACTGTAAATCTAAAATAATAGAAAAACATTACATGTTGATTTCATGTACCTTATAAATGGGATGTCGATGGATATTTGTAAATTTGTTTAGTATCTATTTTTTGATTAGTAAAAAATATTGTAGGTTGTATAAATATTTATAAATTAATGTGGTTTGGTGGTAGGAATTGGATTCCAAACTAAATCATTAAAATCATGTAAACATAAAGGGAATATCAAGATAAAATATGGTGAGATTAAATATACTTAAAATATAATGTGTCAAATTTCTTACAAAGTGAACTTATTTGTTCCTCAATCCAAAAAACATGGTGGACACTATAAATGATTAGTATCATGGATTACATGTGTCGAACAATGATTTTATGGGTTCTCTTGGATCATCCTTGGGTCGGTTTTCCTAATGTATGGTGTTTCATACCCCATCTTTAACTTTTTAATTATTTTTTCACTTAATTTATTATTATTCATTTCCTTGAGATTTAGTTATAATAATTCACTAATTTTAGATGTTTTCATGTTTCAGTGTAGGGGTCATGGTTATTTCATAGTTTGAACTAACCATATGGTAACAATTTGAGTTACCTATAATTTTTAGAAGAACCATTTTTCATGGCTTACCTAACCACATAGAAAATATTTTTGGGTCTATAGGATATCTCTTGTGAATAGAATATGGTTGGTATATGGGTTGAATACGATATTTCTTAATTGGTCTTCTTGACCATAATTTGAATGTTTTTAAATTCCTATTATATCCCTCACAAATAGAATGTTCCTTCACCCACTATTACACTCCATTCACATGAAACCATCCCATGGAACCCAAACAGTGATTGTCACCCCCTTTAACATGTATTGTTTCCCCTTTTATAAAGATTCATGCTATTTTTTTAGTGATTTGGAATACTTTATCTCTTCCATCTCCATTCTATCTAGTTTATTATTTTTATATTATTGTTTGTGGGTGTTGGATGAACCATTGGAGGGGTTTGGTCCTAATTTCATATGTATTTTGTTCATATGGTGTGAATATTCATCTTCAATCCTCATTCTCCCCCCTCATAAAGGATTCACATTATCTGATAATGTTACAAGTAGTTGTTTCCAAGATTTTTCATTTTTCATAACAAGAGAAGTTATGTAAGGATTTTATAAATTCACTGCAATAGTATTTATATATGTTATGGATTTGATCATATGCTAAAAAGGGTTAACTCAATGGAGATATTTTTTCAAATTGGGGTTTTCAACTTTCTGAAGTTCCCAATCATGATCCAAGTTTCACATAGAGGGGGATGGGGTAAATCAGTGATATCTTTTTCTTTTTAAGTTTCCGTCATTTTGAAACAACCTTCACATCCTGTTAAATAGTTTCTTCACAGTTGAACACACACAACCACAAGAACACAAGATTTACAAGGTTCGCTATTCAACAATAGTAGCTACGTCCTTGGTAGGGTACGGAAACAATCTAGTACCACAAAATCCACTAGAAAACAATCATTCGATGTGGAATACAATGAGTAGGATATACCCTTACACACGTGTAGAACATTGAAAAAAATCCAATAGTGTGTGTGCTCCCTCATATCACAAATAGGGTAATGTAATGATTCTGTTCTTCTTAATGAACTTTCAAAAATCAAATCTTTCAAAACAATGCTTCACATTCCAACCCAAGAGCTGGTAAGAACCTCCTAGGGTAGACAGCTTGTGTGAAACTCCCTACTTGTGCACCTTCCTTATTGCATGCCACCTGCTTGTGTGCCTACTAAATACTTGCGCTCCACCATTGAGCAAAACTCACAACTTCTGTGCCACCATTGGTTATACACATGCCACTTCTTGAAAGCACCTCCCAGCTTGTATGCCTCTGGATACTTGTGTTCCAAAACATGTACGCCAAAACTTGCGCGACAACACTTGCACGGAAACACTTGCACGACAACACTTGCGCGGAAAAAACCTGTGTGCCTTATAAATATCCCTCAACTTGTGCACTGCTTCAGCTTGTGCACCGTCCTCTGCTACTTGCGTGATCAGAGCTCGAATTTTATCTTAAGTTTTGAACTCCTAAAAAATGAATAGTCAATTCATCTATTTATTGGCATTTTTGTGACTTTCATGCCACATACACTTGCATGCCAATACTTGTGTGCCGATCCATTACTTGCCCGCCGCTTCATCCCTTATGCTCCCTTCCATCACTAGCACGACACTTTTTTTCCATTGTCATATTTTAATATGATGATTTTGGAATATGACTTGCACGAAACATACACTTGCGCTCCACTTATACATGTGCGCCACAGTTGCAAACCACTTATACTTACACGCCACTTTTATACTTTCACACCAATCTTTAACATTCCTTCCATTTTATTTCCTTTGTCAAATTTTGATGTGATGATCTTGAAATATGACTTTGGCGCCACATACACTTGTGCTCCAATACTTGTGCACCAATACATGCGCTCCACTCTGTACTTGAGCACCACTTTTGATTTGCATGCCACTTTCAGTCCTTTTCCAAGAACACTTCCTTAATATCTATACTCTTCATAAGGCATCGATCACAAGTTCTCTAAACTTATGATGTTTTTGAAATAAAAATCATCAAATCATCATCAGGTTTCTGGGCCTTTTAAAAAGCGAATTGATTTATCTTTTTTGATAACAATATACAACACTCTACAAAGGCTAATTCACAAACTTATTTCTCCATCCAACATGGTCCTAACAATCCCCCCTTTTGGATTTTTTTGTCAACCAAGATTCATAAATCACTAAACTTTGTAACCTTATGCAATGGATTACTTATCAAAAAATCTAAGCCTACGTGAGCTAACTCATTGTAGGAAACAAGAATTATTAACTGCAAAAACCATGTTATACAAAATGTAGTGACTATTAAATTGATTGATCGTATCTCCTCAGCCTTCTTCAAAAAAACATTCAATATATTACTTCATCATTCATCAATTATTCAACTTTCTTGGACAACAAAATTGTTTCCTACAACCACTCCAAAAAAATTAAGAATAGGTCACACACATACATTCTTGATTCATAGATTTCCCACAACTCCCCCTTTATTCATGCATCTATAAGGATAGATTAATGAAACAATTATCCCCCTTAAAAACACAATACAAAGGTAAGATGACAGTGGGGACAGAAACACATCCCTTATCCTTGATGATAAGGAGGTTTGAAACCCATGTTCAACCTCAATTTTTCAAATTGTTGATTCGGTAATGGTTTTGTGAATATATAAGCAACTTGTTCAGATGTAGGAACATACTCCAGACTCAATTCATTATTCTACACATGCTCTTTGATGAAGTGATACTTTATATCAATGTTTTTTGAACGATAATGTTGTACTATATTTCTTATAAGAATTTTTTGCACACTGATTATCATAACCCAAGAGAAATGGTAGCTTTACTTCAATAAGTATATCTTCCATCTTAGTCTTCATCTACATTAGTTGAGTTGTATATTGAGTCGCAGAAACATACTCAGATTCATGTATGCTAAGAGTTACTGAATTTTATTTCTTGGTATGCCAACTAACACAACTTTTCCCCAGAATGAAAACTCCACCTGATGTGGATATTCGATCATCAACATTTACTACACAATCAGCATCAGAATACCAGAATAGATCAATATTTCTTGAGCCATCATACCTAATTCCAAAACTTGTTGTGCCTTTGATATATCTGATTATTCTTTTTCCAGCAATCAAATGTTATTCTTTAGGAGCACTCTAAAATCTTGCACATAAAGTAACATCATAGATGATGTCGGGTCTTGAGGTAGTCAAATACAACAAACTTCCAATCACCTTTTAAAACACATTTTGATCAACTTCTGGGCCTTCTCCATCTTTAAGAAACGTGATTCCTACTGAAATTGGTGTGGAAACTGGTTTTTAATTTTCTATGCCAAACTTCTTCAGTTGTTTCGTAGCATACTTTTCTGGAGAGAGAAAAATGTGACTCCTTTTCTGTGAAATTTGTAGTCTACGAAAGTAATTCATTTCACAGAGCATGGACATCTCAAATAACTTCTTCATCTCCTCAGAAAATTTTTCACATGATCATTCATCATTTCTATCAAATATAATATCATCGACATAAACAATAACGATCAGTGAAAACACCTGACATTTCTTGATTTAGAGATTACTGTCAACCTTCACTTTCATAAAGTTCATCTTTTTTAAGAAAGTATCTAATTTAGAATACCAGGCTCTCAGATCCACTTTCATACAATAAAAATCCATATTCAATCATCACATATAAATTTCATCTTTTCTAATAAAAAATCGACAAGGTTGATCAATGTAGACTTCCTCGTCAAGGTCACCATTCAAGAATGCGGATTTTACATCCATTTGAAAGATTTTGTGGTTTCATTGTGCAGAAATTGCAAGAAAGATTATGATTGTTTCTAATCTAGCCACTGGAGAAAAGGTTTTATCAAAATCAATGCCTTCAATTTGTGAATACCCATTGCAAACCAATATTTCTATATTTCTTATTACCCTACCATATTCATTCAGCTTGTTCTGGAAAACCCACTTTGTACTAATAATGTTATTATTTTCTGGGTTGGGTACAAGTTCCCAAGTATCATTATTCTCTATCTGATAAAGCTCTTAATTCATTGAAGGAACCCATTCTGGATTCTAAAATGCTTTATTTACATCATTTGGTTTAACATTAAAATAAAGAGAAGTATGTGATATACATTCATTTTTCTTATTGATTGAACCCTATGATGTTTATCTCTAATAATATTCTGAGCCTCCACAAGTTTCCTGAACCTAGGATGAGTTGTTCGAACTTGATGCTCATCACTTGATATTTATGAGTCGAATTCCTCTTCACCAGTAAGATTATTACAGTCTATAGCATTATCAGAATCATTGGCAAAAGCTTCTCTAACCTGATCAACTTCCACATCAATATATGAATCTTTTTATTTCTCAAAAATTTCAACAACTTTTACATATGAAGATTCAATAGTTCTTCTTGTTTTTTTGTTGAGAAATATATGTCCTCTTCTTTCTGAAGCATAGCCAAGAAAAATTCCATCATCTCCTCTTTTCTAAAAACTTCCAAGGTTTGCACCTTTCTTCTTAATAATTCATGGACTCCAAAAAACTCTTAAGTGTTTCTGACTTGCAGTTTTTTCATAGATCATTTCATATGGAGTCATATCTGAGTTTTTTCTAAAGATAAATCGGTTCTGAATATACATAGTAGTGCTCATGGCTTTCCTCCAATAAAAATGAGAAAGACTGTATTCAAGAAACACAGTTCTCCCCATTTCCACCAAATTTCAATTCTATCTTCCGGAAACCCCATTTTGTTGAGGTGTGTATGGTGAACTGAACTCATGCCGAATTCGATGATTCTCATGATAACATTCAAAATATTCATTCTTATACTCACCACCATTATCAGCTCTGAACTTATTCACTGAATACTCACATTCATTTTCTACTTTCCTCCTAAAACTCTTAAACATTCTCAAAGGATCTAACTTTTGTCCCATGTACATAACACAAGTAATGTGAGTAAAGTCATCAATGAAAGTAATGAAGTACATATCTTTATTTTATGATTTTATTCGCATTGGTCCACATATATCAGAAATTATAAGTTCCTATGGTTGTTTTGAACGAATTTCTACTCTCTTATGAAAAGAGTTTGTAATCTTCCCTTTTTCACAAATAGTGCAACACCTATCTCTTCTTCTTGATAAATCAGGCATATCTCGGACACTGTCTCACATTGACAACTTGAACATATTTCTCTGACACATATGTCCCATCCTTTTATTGCATAACTTATTTTCATCCACTACACCCATGTAATAAGAGTTCTTAACATCACCAATTTGGAACAAATATCCTCTTTTACATTGGCCCCTTGTAACTATAATTCCATAATTTTCACTTTTCACAAAAAATCTATATTTTCTAAAGATAACTTTGTTTCCCTCATAATATAGTTGTGACACACTATGCAGGTTATGTGTGGGCCCATCAACAAATAGTGTTTTCTCGGATTTCATCTCTTCATTTCCAATGATGGCTGATCCAACACCTTTAATCCTTAGAGATCCATCATTTCCAAATGTCAATGTTCCTTATTTGGAGTCTTTCTCATTCTCCAGCACCATTATGTCTCCTATCAGAAGAGAGGAACATCCAGTATCAAGAATCCATGGACGTTATTCTTTTATGGCTTTCATAGATGTTTCGACAACAAGAGATTTTTGTTCTTCCTTTTCCTTCACTTTATGTTGTGCTTCCTCCAATTTCCTAGATATTTCAATGTGTTCTGGCCAGACAACCATGCACTCCTTTTTTCCGAAAACATCAGACCTGTCCCATTTAGCTTTTATAAACTATGGCTTTTGAGAGTTCTTAAGAATATTTTGTTGCTCTGGTAGCACACTAAGGCTGACCTTGGAAATATGTTCAGGTCGATCACATCTATCACAAATAGTTTCTAGTGGTTTGAAGCTATTCTCAACATTCACACCAGTCATCTCAAATATCTTATGAAATTTATTTGGAGACATTCTATTTTGAATGGATTGACTCCCCCTCAATACTTTTCTTCAAAACATGTGGAATAGTTATAATGTTGTTGGTTGAACCAAGACATATTTACCATGTGTCCAAATCCACCACAATACCAACAGTAACCATAGAAAGAATATTTTTCTTTGAAACTTCTATAATGACTAGATTTGTGAACATGCTTCTCAATAACCTTCTTAATAGAATTATGCTGACCATCAACCTTCATGTTTCCATTTATGACTCCCTTTCTCATTTCAAATTTAACCGAACCAGAAGTATTATAAGTCTTTCTTGACTCGTTATTTTTATGAACTTATGATTTTTCTTCATTGCTGACGTTGACCACATATATGGTCTTTCTAGCCTTGTTCTTGTCAGAACTAGTTCTATCTTTCATTTCGACCTTTGTGGGTAACTTTTGTGGATCTTTGTTTGGTTCATTCTTACTAGAACATTCACCAGCTTCTGAGATAGAATTTTTGAAACTAATATTCATTTTTTTGGATTTATAAAGATTATTTTGGACAAGTTCCAACTCTTTTTCTTTTTCATTCGGCTTTACTTCAAGATGATCATTATGATTTATTGTATTCTCAAGAGAAATTTTCAGATCATCAATCTCCTTTTCCATCTTAATTTTATCATCAGAAAAACCTTTTTGATTATTTAATGAGGAATTTTCATTTATCATCTTGTTGTTTTCTTTCTCAAACCTTCTTATCTTTCTCAAGCATTCTTTCAACTCTTCTTTCAAATGACATTCAAGTTTATTTTCCTCTTCTTTTGAACTATTTCTCTCGTACTCTTCATTATTCACTACAGCAATAAAGGTATTTGCTCTAGTTTTTTCAGAAAATAATTTCTCGGATTTATTTTTGTTGGCTTCTTTATCTTCATCTTTTGATAAAAAACTTCTTCATTTTGATTTAAAGAAATTTTTATCCTTCCCCTTTCAAAAATATTTATCTTTTTCAGCTTGTTTCATCCAAAACCTTTTTTCCCTTCTGTTATCATCATCACTATCATATTATTTATTCTATTGAGGACAATTAGCCGCAAAGTGACCAATGGATCCACACTCAAAACATTTCAAGGGAATATTACCCTTGTATTTCCATATACCTCTGCACACATTCTTAGAAAACAGGGATAAAATTTCATCAAAACGCTTACATACCTCATATTCGGAATTAGATTCACTATCATCATCTTCAATAAGAGTCTTCTTTAACATCTCTCTATTTGAAGCCTTGAATGACATTTCTCTATCAACTTTGGTTTTTCCCTTCATAGTCTTCTCTCTTATCATATCATAAGTAATGAGACTGCTATGAAAATCATCCAAGGATAATGTTCCAGGGTCTATGTATTCTAATGAAGACAATTTAGCTTCCAAATTGTTAAGAAAAATTCTCAAGATCTTCTCGACCACTATAGAGACCTCAAACATTTCACCAAGAAATATGATTGTACTTACAATATCATTTATCATGCTAATGAAATCCCCAACAAATTCAGATTCTCCCATTTAAAAGTCTTCATACTTCAGTCTCAAGATTTGTAGTTTATCCTTCTTCACTTTTGTATTTCCTTCATAGATGTTCTTCAGTTTGTCCCAGATTCTTTTGGTTGTAGCAACACCTTTCACTCTTAAAAAATCAATCTCAGAAAGAGATGAAAGTAATGAATTTTTAGCTCTTCCATCATTCTCAAGATTCTTCTTATCGACAGGAGTAAGAGGAACCTTATCATCAACAGTAGGAAATCCATCTGTTGTAGTTTCAAGAACATCATATCCAAGATACATAGTATAAGGAATCGTTCTGTCCTTCCAGATGTGATAATTCTTTCCATAAAAATGGGAATCCCCTTACTATTCACACAATTTAGAGTATCCATCACAACTTCTCTTCAACCAATTCAGAAAAGAATAAAATAAGGGAGAATGCATCTAATACCAATTGATGTTCCCAGTCTGGATCCAAGTATCACTGAGAGGGGTGGGGTGAATCAGTGATATCTTTTTCTTTTTAAGATTCTATCTTTTTGAAACAACCTTCACCTCCTGTTAATGAGTTTCTTCCCTGCTAAACACAAACATACAAAAGAACACAAGATTTACAAGGTTCACTACTCAACAAGAGTAGTTACATCCTCTCTATGGTATATAAACAATCATGTACCACACAATCCACTAGATTACAATCCTCTGATGAGAAATAAAACGAGTAGGATATACCCTTACAATAGTGTAGCATTTTAAAAACAATCCAATAGTGTGGGTTATCCCTCTTAGAAAAAATAGAGTAATGTAATGATTCTGTGCATATTAATGAACTTTAAAACATCAAATCTTTCAAAACAATTCTTCACTTTCCTACCCAGAAGCTGGTAAGAACCTCTTGGAGCAGACAACTTGCGTTCCTCTCCCTACTTGCGTGGCTTCCTACTTGCGCTCCACCTTCTTGCGTGCTTTGCTACTTGCGCACCACCTTTTGCACGCCTACTCAATACTTGCGCACCACCTTTAAGAACATATCACAACTTGTGCCCCAACTTTGTCTTATACACAGGCCACTTCTTGAAAGCACCTCCCAGCTTGCGTGCCTCTGGATACTTGCGCGCCAAAAAATGCAGACCAAAACATGCGCAGTAACCCTTGCGCGGTAACACTTGCGCAGCAACAACCTATGCACCGTAAAAATATCCCTCAGCTTGTGCGCCGCTTTAACTTGTGCATCGTCCTCTTCTACTTGCACGATCAGAGCTTGAATTTTCTCTTAAGTGTTGAACTCCTTAAAATGAGGTGGAAAGTAATCTATTTATAGAAATTTTGGTGACTTGTGTGCCACATACACTTGCGCGCTAATACTTGTGCGCTGCTACATTACTTGCGCGCAGCTTCATCACTTGTGTTCCCTTCCATCACTAGTGCGACAATTTATTTACATTTTCATATTTTGATATGATGATGTTGGAATATGACTTGCGCACAACATACACTTGCGTGCCACTTATACTTGCGCACCACACTTGCGCGCCACTTATACTTGTGTGCCACACTTGTGTGCCACTTATACTTGCGCGCCACTTTTTGACTTGCATGCCAATCATTAACTTGCACGCCATTTTATTTACATTGTCAAATTTTGATGTGATGATCTTGAAATATGACTTGCACGCCACATACACTTTCCAGCCAATACTAGCACGCCATTACTTGCATGCCACTCTTGACTTGTGCGCCACTTTTGACTTGCATGCCACTTTCTTTCCTTTGACAAAAACACTTCTTTACCCTCTATACTCTTCATAAGGATTGTGTCACCTATTCTCAAATCATATGATATTTGTAAAATACCAATCAGCAAAGCATCGTCTAGTTTATGGTCCTTTTACATAGTGTATTGATTTATCTTTTTTGACAACAAAACACAAAACTCTGCAAAGGCTAATTCTTCAAACATCCTTCTCCATCCAACTTGGTCCCAAAACATTCTAATAGTTCACGTGCAATAATTTAATTTATGTTAAGGGGTTTTATTATAGAATTAACATATGTGCAATTTTATGTGTTTTGAATTTTTTCTTATCTTATATATTTATTATACATTTTTGTGATATTTTATTAATTATTTAGGGATTTTGTGATAATTTTTTATGATTCCAATATGTTGGTAGGATTTTAAAGAGAATTTCTCCCCCATTTTTTTTGAAATGCGCTTCAAGTGTCATAATATTTCTAATTGGTTCCCAAATGTAGTGTCTATATGTATGTTTAGGTATATACAAATATGTATATATATATATATTTTTTTAAATATATATATGTCCTGCTGTATGTAAATATTTATAACACTTTTTTGGAATCAAAATGATCATTTGGAACATAAAAAGATAATATAAATTGTGAAATTATTTTTGAAATGGTTGTTTAAATAATTTTTTGACTGAAAATAATTCATTCATTAGAATAAACCCCCTTTTATGGGATAAGGGAGATCCCAACATAACATCAACGACATAAAAAACAACCATGATTCCAATATCAAAGGGAACATATCCAAAAAAATCATTCAAGACTGTAGAGAGAAGCCCCTACAAAGAAAAAAACATTAAGACCATCTTCCACCTTCTCTTCGTTGCTCAGCTAGCTATCCCGTGTATGGGTTCATGGGACAGGTACTAATGGAAATGCCATACCCTCTCAAACGTACAAATCCAAATAGAAATGACCAAGTGAAAACTCTCACTCTGAACCTCATCTGGAGAGGCCCCTTTTAGAAGAAATGGATGCATATTCCATTAAACCATGAAATGTATAACCACAATGAAATAACCACAACCATGTTTATTCCATGATGAAAAAAAATTCTGAAATATCACACAACAAACCATCACAGATGAAATTATTCCCTTCCCCGTGAATCCTTCATGACTTTGTCAACCTCCATCATTGTTCATCCCAGAAAAAGTCTTTCGCACTCCACATGTCTCCCACCACCACTACAGCCGTAGAAGAAACCAGAAATGACTTCAAATAATGTTTTGAAAGCACGTGTTTAGTTTCAATGTATAAGGATCAACTAACACTTTATATAAGTGAATTTTTCTTAAATTATCCACCTTCCTAATCTTAATCCACATGAATTAATGATACATGGGTTTGATAATTAGAAATTATGGTTGATGTTATATATATAAGATATAATATGGGAATTATTAAGATGAGTATGTGATGGTGGGTTGAGGTTTTCCATAGGCATAGTTTTTGTGGTGTTATATGATATTTGAATTAATGAGATGGAATACATCCTTCATAGTCCCCTATTTTTAATATCATGGGGATACAATGTGTTGTAGTAAGAGTATAAGAGACAATTACAATGTATTAATGTTTTTACTAGATATATCCCCCATGTTGGATACATTCTGATCGTAGGGGAGTGCAACTAGTGAGTTTAGTGGAGAGCATCTATTAGGTTATATACAAGTAATGTGTCAATATAATGAAAAATTATTTCAACCAATTATATACAACTCTATCCCATAGTATTATGAATATTTTCCTATTATTTTATTTACACTTCTTCATTTCCATTTATTACATAGTTTCTTAGTTCTGTTTCAAATTTATTTTATGAATATTTAATAATTTCATTATTTTGATGTTTTATTATTTTCATTATATCTATCTTCATTGTTTGTTTTGATTCTATACATTATATCATTGTCTGGTTATTCAGTTAATGTCCCTTTAAACTTTTTTTTGAGTTTTATATTGTGTATCTAAATGAAATGATTTTAAAATATGTTTTTTAAATGAATGTTTTTAAATTGAATGTTTTAATGATAATTTTTTTGTGTTTATTGATATATATTATTGGTTTTTAAAAGAAGATGTGGGAAAATATTTGATTTGTATTTTCAATAATGATAAAAATTATATTTAAAAATATCATATTTAAAAAAAATTGTGAATGTTTTTAAAAAGTATATTCATGGGATATATAGTGAAATTATACTGGGAGGTTTATCCCAAACTTTAAATACACCACCCGATATATGTAGTCCATGTTGTATTCTGGTACGTTAAGGTTATAGTTTTGTACAACTTATAGAGTTGTAATATTGATCTTGAGGATGGATGGTGATATTAATAATTAGGAGATCTAGTGGGGTATTTTAATATTTAAATTATTTCATAGTTGTGTTGGAAAAGATATATTTTCATTGTGTTTGGGAATTTATTTAATTATTTATTCGTTTGAAAAGATTGTTCTATAATATTATTATGCACCATTTGGTTATCTTTTTTTAATTTGGTTATTATTTTTATGCATGGACATATAATGGTTATACACATCATTCCCAAACAATAGTATAATTACATTACCATTTTTATCACAACTTATCTGGTAGAAAACATTAACACATTCTTGTTTTTTATTCCATGCAACTTATTTCTAGTATGGGGTGATCAGGAACATACATTGGGTCATGTCATGTGTAAAATCAACTTCCATATTTGGGAGTGTCTCAACTTCATACATGAAACAATGGTATAAGATCCTAGGTTCCTTAGAGGGATAAAGTTATTTAAACTTTATTTCTATTTAGTAAGTCTAGTAAATGGGATATTGGATTGTCATATCTTAGGAGGCAAGTCAATGGTTGTTTCTTAATCCCCATCATTCTTGATGAAACTTGAGTTAACAGGGGATATTGAGAATTAAGTCTTAGATATGAGGATTATTTTATATTATTAAAGATAAATATTGATTTAAATTTATATTTGATTGATTCTTAATTATGTTTCATTTATTCATTCTATGTTTTTTTAAATTTTCAGAGAAAATTAGATAGAAAATGGAGGCTAATGAATTTCCCGCCCAACGTAAAAAACAATGTTTTTCATGTGTGCAAAATTCTATGAATATCTCATTGGATTATAACACGATATGAACATTTTCCATTAAAAATTTGGTAAAACCATGAACATTCATTATCCTCTTTATTTTTTTCTGAGTTCATTTTCTATTAGACTTATTTGTAATATAAATATTCTAATTTGATATGGATTTGTGAGTTTTTTATTTGGTTTTCATGATTATTTGGTTAAATTTATTGACATTTTTAATGATAGTAATAATTTAAAAAAATGAGAACTTGTTTTTAAATATTTATAAAGAACATTTATAAGATGATTTTAGATCAAATTCAATGTTTGGAAATGTTAAATAATGTTGCAAAATAATTTTTTTTTTCAAAAAACTATTTCTAATGAAATGGAATGATTATTAAAATGTTATTGACCTTTAAATATTTTGTGTCTTAGTGGTTTTTTAAAATAGTGTTCATTGTTTGATTTCTTAGGTTTTATTAGTTATAGTAAATTTTTATCCATTAATTTATTGATCCATATTTTTTATTAAATTTTTTTATCCTGACTCCATGGGATGTTTTTATGGATCATAGGAATTACATTTTTTTTGTTTTTCATCATGTTAGTTACTATTAAATAATGAGAATAGTAATTAATACTATGGACCCAACCCAAACACCAGTTAGAGTGGTAGAACAAGAACTTCCCAATTTCCACTCATCTTTCAAGGTCAGCTAGAAACTCTAATGTATATAGAGTGGCTATATAAGATTGAAGGTGTCCTTAATTATATTAATACATTTGAAGCCTCATGGTTGAATACTTTTGTTGTCCTATTTGGGGGATAAAGTCATGATTGGTGTAAAATCATTGTTCCCCTTTATAAGTAAAGTAGAAAATCATTGTAATTATTTGATAAAATGTCTATTTCATTACATTTAATTTAAAAATTTAATGTACATTGGGATATAGAACATTTAAACCTCGTGTAATATAAATATTTAGTATAAGACCATTTCACTAATTGAAACATATTTACCCTTATCACTATAGAATTATTGATCAAGTAATTACTAGAGGATCCACTTTTCAAAAGGGGTATTTATTCTAATCATAGTTATAGAATTCATCTATATATTTCCATTATGAATGAGATATTGTAAATATGTTCATGATGGTAGACGTTGTATATTGGGGAATACCCCTCAGGGATAGGAATCCATCCCTTTCATCATTACTGAGAGATCAATGTCCTATGAGAAATAGAGGTATTATAGACCCATATTAAGAAATGATAATGGATTGTAAGGGTATAATTTTTTTTCATTCATTGAATAAAGAAGTAGTCATTTGGTTCCATCAATGTTATCGGATAATGATTTAATTATTTTTTTGAATATCTTGATGACCCTAAAAAAATATGGCCATTTAGTCCATCATCAAAATCTTTGTTGGATTGTTAAATAAAAAAGTATGTAATCTTAAACATAGCTTTGAACATGATGTTTTTCCTCCGTATATCTTTCCTAAAACCTCTTCTACATTCCACTATCATTTGATCTTTGATTTCTTTTTGACTTGGGTCTTTTTCATTGGATTTTTTGACTGTTAATGATACTACGAAAAGTGTTATGTTTATTTATTATGTTATTATAGATTAGGGTTTAAATATTAGTGATCTTATTGGATTTCAATTTATTGAATAAGAGGTGGTTCCCTATTATGTTTTATATAGATTAGTTCATCTCATTTAACCAACAATGATAAGTGATGCCTTATATTGATAGGAGACATATTATAAGTCTCATACTTTAATCTCTTCCTTTATAACTATTTCTCTTGTTTGTTATTTTAAATCTATTATCCCCAAATTGTGGTTTTTATGGGGGTTATATTCCATGGGTATCACATCTAATATATAAGGATGTCATGTTATATATTTTTTAACTCAGTTATATCTTATAGGACTTCTGTGGCTTTATAGGGGTAATAACAGTTATGGTGGGGAAAATTTTAACACCCCCAACCATCATATTCCACAATATTTTTTCTATTAAACGAATAATTTTATTTTTATGGTATTCTATGAAACAATGTATTAAAAATTTTAGAGTTTTCTATTTTTAGATCACGGAACATGGTTGGTATATCTTTAGTACTGACCTTGTGGTAACTCTGTGGGAGACATGTAGTTCTTTATAGACCCAGTTTTAATGGTTTGAAAATGGTTTTCCTAATTGTGTGCCCAAACTGTGAGGTTATCCTCGTGATATCTAGTAAATTAAATATGGTTATCTCTTTTTTTGTAAAATATCACAACACAACATTGCATCTTGGACATGGATAAAATTATTATAAACTCTTATTCTATCTCTCAAAAATTAAACTCTCCCTCACCCTCACTCCTCCCATTCTACCAAAATTTGTCATAGAATCCCAATGTGTAACCTCTACTCCCTACACATTATATATTTTCCATTTTCCATCAAATATTGGTATGTTTTAAAATGTTTTTGCCTCATTTTTCACTTATTTAATGTTTCATTCTTTATATATTCTCTTATTTTACATCATAGGGGTCTTTAATGAACCCTTGGTTTCTGGTGGTCTAGATTTCATATAGATTGGGTTTCGAGGGTGTTCAAATTTATTCACAATCCTTTTCTCCCTATTCAAGATGGATTAAAATCATCTCCACATATTTCATGTAGGAATTACCCTTAATTTTTATTTTTCTTTATTGGAAATGTTAAGCTATGGTTTTCTAAATTCTCTCGCATAGAAATTATGTATTCTATTTATTTGTTCGAATGATCAATATGGTTTCTTAAAATATTAAAAACATTAATTTGGTGGGTTTTCAGTTTATAATGGTTCACATTGAAGAAGTTAATTGGTCTTATGTAACACCCTAATATTTTATTCATATTTATTTTCTAATGAAATTGATGTTTTTGATATCGCACTTTACAAACAATAGTGACTTTAAATGAACAACATTATACTATTGAATTATTACGATTTGATACGATATTTAATACCAAATATTTTGATTGGTTGGTGATAATTGAACTATTTTAATTATAATTTTTTTAACATTTTTAAAATGAATACATTTTTTATTAATTGATAAAATGAATTGACTGTCAAAAGGAAAAGTTTTTTTATAAAAAAATATTTTTTTATAAAATATTTTTTATATTAATAAATTAAATTAATCATTATTTATTAATGATTTTAATGAAATTTATAGATTATATATTAAATAATTGTTTTTAACATTTATATAATGTTTTTTATTTTTCTTGTGATAAGAATATTTTTAGTATTATGCTTCTAATTTATTTTTGTTAAAAAATTGTTTTTCTTCACACGTATATTTTAATATGGATTTATACCACTTATATACATTTAATTTTGGTAAATTGATACCATATTCTAAATCCCTAAGTACGTATTTGGTAAATAATCTAACATTATTTCTTGTCATTGTGAATAGTAATTGAGGAAAATAATAGTCACCTCAATAACAATAATTCAGGTAATTAATGTTAAAAATAAATTAATAGGGATAAAAATACATATAACAACTATCTTATTTATATTTAATGATTTTATGAAAAACTTATTATCAAATATTAAATTATATTAATTTTTTTTTCAATATTTCATTCTTATTGACATTAATATTAGATTATGTAGAGGAAAATTACTAAATCCTATCCTCTAGCTTCTAATTTCTTATATAAGTTCCAAATGGGATAATAAGTTGTTATAAATGAATATAAAATTTTATTTTGAAAAAAGTTATCTATTAATATGAAATTAATTTACTTATAAATTTTTATAATAGTATGATTACATTAAATTCTTAGACAATGATGGCATATATTTTGTGAAATAAGATGAAAAATAAAATTAAATGATTTTAACTACCTAAAAATTAATATTTTTTTGGATTGATTATTATGTAACTTAAATTATTTGGATAATAATAATGTATTTTTTTTTGGAAAATGTTGTTATTATAATTCTATCAATTTATTAATTTCATTAACATAATAATATATGAATATTTCTTACAATTAAATTAATGGAATATTATGTTAAATAATATATTATTATAAGATATATTGATTATAAAAATCATGTTGGAGGAAAAATGGTTTATGATATGGTAAAAAATAACAAGTATTTACCATTTGTGAGCCAATTATTAGCATATAATTAAATTTAAAACCCCATATTATTGAAAACATTTTTACTATGATTAAGTATTAATTGGTTAAAGAATTTCTTAAACGAAAATATATGTTTTAAAATTTCAAATAAAAATATAAAAATATTATTGGATGTTCATATTTTATCATATCCATATATTATCATAAAAAACAATTCTCTATTTTCTAGTTTCATTGGAAAAATAAGTTATTATATTTATATATATGAAGTAATTTCAAATCTGCCCTTTCCTCATCTATAAAAAGATACCAAAAATCCTATATTATTCCCACCATGTCGAGACATGAAGCCCTTAAAAACTTTGAAAAAACAACATTTAAACATCATTATATATTTTTTAAGGATTCAGTCTTCTCAAAATAAATTCTCTAGGGTCCATGGGTTGGGATCTAAAGGTTGTTTCTCAAAGAGGTAGCAATCATCTTAATTGATGTATTTCATTTTACATATTCTTCTACCTAATTTAATTTTTATCTATAAATTACAATATAATAAATTTTTTATGTACAATATCCTATGATTTTATTATATTTATTTGACAACGTTAACACTTCACCTTTCCCTTAAGTGTTAATAAATTATTTTTCACATGTTTTTATAGACTCCCACCTCCACGAATCGAATGATTTCTTATCTATACCAATCATTCATTGATGGTTATTATGATAGATTTAGTTTTTATATATTATTTTTATGATATTATAATTATTTTGGGAAGTTGAATTACTCTTTATCATTTTTTTCTATATATCAAATAGTGGAAACATCACTCATGTGTACGTACAGAAAAATCTATCTATGAAGTGATGAAATTCATTTTTCATTACTTGTTTTTGTATATAGTCAAAAAATGCATATAATTATTACATATTATAATTATTACATGATTAATATTATAGATATTAAGAAATATTTATCAATGAGTAAGTATCATGACTTAAAAACTAAAAATTTCATAAAAGAATAAATAGTTGAAACTCAAGAATAAATTTTTCAATAAATAATTATTAATAAATAGCTATTGAAATTTTTTAAATTGAAATATATATGGAATTATTAATATGAATATGGTTCAGTTATGTAATTTTTATAAATCTAAATTCATTATATTATAGTTGATATCACTTATGAATCCAAATGTACATGAGGTATGAGTTTTACAATATAATTTATTTTTAGTTGGGATTGTGTATTCGTAAATTATAAATGATAAAATTATATGATTGTTCCATATCAAATTTAATTTATTTTATAATACATTAGTTATTAATTAAAATTATATTTTCTCCTTTCATTTTCCTATGTTTAATTAATAAATTTATAAAAAAAATTTCTTCAGAAAACATGCATTGTTTTACTATTTGGTCAAGAATATTTTTTTCCATGTACATATTTTTTTTAAAAAATTTAAAATAATTTTTATAATACTCAAATATGATTGTTTAAAATCATTTTTACCAATTTTTTAGTTTTTTGATTTTTTTAAAATGAATCATCATTTCAATTTTTGAGTGGGTCACTTTTTTCTTTTTTGAAAAATCGTGAAAGAAAGATTTTTTTAACCTAAACGACATGAATAAAATTTTATACATTTACAAAAAACCATTTATATATTTATTATATTTCATATTTACATTTCTCTTTTTATATAAAATGGTTTCCTTATTATTTTGGATTTTTATGTTTATAAATAATTAATATCAAAATGAAAAAGGTATTTTCCTATATAAATGGTTTCTAGAAAATTGAAAAATTATTTTCTATATTTTATAACATCCTTTTATTTTACTTATGAATCACTAGGGATAAAAATTTGCGATAATATCCGTATTCTTTTTCTGCATGCTTTATGGTTTGGAGGTGAAATATTTATTAAACTAATTTTCTTTTCCATAGGTTATGTTATGATATAATGATAAATGTTTTCATAATAACATGGTATACAAATGAATGGATCTTAATTAGTGATGGGTGGATAATTAATAGACCTCCAATGCATTGGGTAAATATTAATGATTTATGATCTCAAATGGTATACATTAGTTTTTTTAAATCCAAAAGGATGGTACATATGAGGTTACCCCAAGACCAAAAAAGGGAACATGAGAGGTTATACCTACTTGAAATATGCACATAATAGGTCATACCAAGAATAACATGTTATGAATGACTTTATGGGTATCGTAGATATAGTATTATTATAATTATGGTTATACCACACGTTATTCCACATTTTATGACATGTTATTAAGATAATGTTATGGCATCAAGGTGAATGTTCTTTCATTTCCTATTGATTCAAATATTATGACATTCATTCATAATTCTATTAAAAAAATTTATGATCTATGATTTTTTAGGAATAATTTTCTACTGTTTTGATCTTGGTATAACACCCTGATGTTCTTGTTCTTATTAAATGATTAATTATATATAACTTGTTTTCCCTTAATGAAAATCTAGGATCCCCAATTTTCAGTTAACCTTTCCCCATGATATGAATAATGATATTATGTTACATATGTCTAACAAGTCACTTAGTTATAAAAATCATAGTGGGAGATGAGAAAAATTTTATGGGACCCATATGTTAATATTGTTTATAAGAGAACATCAATTGTTTAAATATTTAATAGATTCTGTTTTCATAAAAAAAATATTTCATTCTTGATACTATCATGGAGATATATCTATTTCAGAGAACTACATGGGGTAGAAAATCTGAATGGGGGATTTGGTATTAACTCACACATCACTGGTTCTTGATGAGTGGGCCAGAAATTGTACCGTTGTATAGATATAATAATGGGATATGAAAGAGTTAACTCACATTTTATATAAAAACTAGTATAATGGATTATAATCTATTATGATCATGTTTGGCCTAATTAAAACATAAATATTCATATATTTAAATAATAGTGTCATTATTTAGATATTTTATTATTAAATTTTCCTATTATATGGAATCTCACTATGATTATTACGATTGATACACCTCATTTTAGTGGGTCTACTGATAATATTAATTCTATGAAATTGACAGGTACCATTGATTTTTTACCCATAGTTTGAAGTATGAAAATGTACTTTTGTTTTTTTATCATTTGTATGGTGAAATTTATTAATTGTCCACACTCATCGAGAATAGTATAAAATTGGAAGAAATTTGTTTTATGAAGGAGGATGATTTTTTAAGGATATTTTATAGTAGATAATTTCCTAATATTATTTGTATAAAAATAGTGAATTAATTCCTTATGATAAAAGAAAATAATAATGAATCCATTAGTATAAATGAGGAAAATTTTACTTATATTTTGAGGTTTTATTTTTAAATTAAAATTTAACTGTATAATATGATTTACAGATTCTTAAGTATCTTAAAACCATTCCTATGAAGAGTGTTATCCATAAGGGACTTTATATTTTTTGAGGAATTTTTGTGATCTTTTATCAATGTGGAAATTGAGATTGGAGTTACCAAAAAATATCATGTTTAAAAAAAATTAAACATTTGAATTCCCAAGAAATTCTATTAATAATCCCCTTGGGTGGAAGAAGTTGAATCTTCCTTTATGTCATAAGTGTGGAAAGAATCATGGAGTAAATTTTTATAAGGGAACAAGAAAATTTTTTCTATGATAAAAAGATTTTTAATATGAAATCCATCACATTCCTTGTTGGAAGAAGCTAAATAATGATGCATATAGAGAAAAATTTACAAAAAATTTACCATCCACATGCATGTGCTTAAAATACTAGGTGTATGGTTATTATAATAACCAATGATATAATATTAGGTTTAATTATGATGATAATGTACAGGAACATCTTAAGAGCATAGAGAAAGAGAAATATCATGTGATCACTATCGTTAATATTGGTTTTGATAACAAAGTGTTGAAATGTATACTTACTATCCACTATATAAATTATAATATCTTATTTGAAATTGGTTATACCCACTCTTTTATATATGAAAAAATTACCTAAGGTTCTCACATTACCACCTCAACAATTAAATGGTGAATAACTAGTGAAAACATCTAATTGTAAGATGATCATATGTAATGTATATGGTTCTTGACCAATTAATGTTTATTGGAATTTAATTCTTATATTTATTTTCATTCATCCTATAGTTGAATTTTATATTATTTTTTACATGGATTTTATTTATTTATATAAATCCCATATCAACAATTGAATAAGGAAATTCACATTTTGTATTCTAAAGCAGAATATAATCCTCAATCGGTTGGAATAAAAATTATAACTTATAATATATATTTTATCCTTTACTTTAGTGTTGGAACAAATTAATAGTGGGTATTTAACTCAAAAGTTTGGAGATAAAATCAACATTGATGATATTTGTTGTAAAAGAGTTAATTTCTTCTTGGACTTGTTTCATAGTTTTATTTTACTCCTAATGTTGAGTATTCAATTGAATTCATACTGGTGATACACCTATTTCAACAACTCTATATAGAATGAAACCAATTTATTTTTCAGAAATGAATGTGAAAATAATAGAGAATCATTATAAGGAATTAATTCAACCATGTTCATCACCAAAGGATACACCTATTTTTTTACAAGAAATATCGATCAATGAGACTCTACATTAATTATTTTTAAATTATCAAGGATATAGTCAAGAATATATATCTTTTATAATGTATTGAATATTTTTTATATAAATTTATATGATATAATTTTTTCCAATATATATATATTCAATTTGGATAATATAAATTAGAATCAAAATAGGAGATATACAATATAAAACCTCCCATTTTGTTATGTACTCTATGAATTTATAGTGATGTAGTTTTTTCTACCAAATGTCCCTGATATCATCATAGATTTAATGAATATGGTTCTTAGAGAATAACATGATTATATTTTGTTTAGATTTAGAAATAGGTTTCCTATATGTTCTATGATTAATGAATTTAAATAAGATCACTTGATAATTGTACTAAAGAACATAAATTAGTATATGTTTTATGAAAAATTTAACAAGAGTGAATTTCGGAAATTGAAGGTTTCATTTGGGGGATATATAATCTAAAGTGGGAGAATATCAGTGGATCTATAAAAATTGATGTTATTTATCATTATCCATAACTAACCATAGTAAATGAAATCCATACATTTCATTTTTTGGATTGATATTATCGATGATTTTGTAAAGAATTTATGACAACTATATAATCCACTTATAATGTTAACTTGAAATGGAGTCAAATACCGTTATACTAATAAATATTAGGAAAATTTAAATAAAAAAATAAAAAATTGGTTAGTGAACATGTTCTCACACTACCATACAATAGATAAGAATTTGAGATCTATACTGATGCATTTAATTAGGGATTTAGATTTTTCAACATAGTGAATGATATTGTGATAGATTATGAATCATGTAAATTAACGGATCATAAGAATAATTACCCAGTGAAGGATTTGGAGTTATCAACAATAAATTTTTTCATTACTGATATGGATCCGTTATGTTTCTATATAATGGTTAAATATATATATATATATTGATATAAATTTTTAATTTCTGTAGTCATTTAAAATGAGTTGAATATTCATTAGAGAATATGGTTAGAGTTATTAAAGATTGCAACTACTCAAAAACATTCAATCCTATTAACATGAATATGTTCGATGATGCTCTGAGTCGAAAGAATCATGATATCTTTTCAATGTTGATCATTAAAAAACATCTAATATTTATAGATTTAAGATGTATGGATTTTAAAATCATAATGGAATGAAAGATATCACTTCTTTATCAGATGATTTTTCAACCATATATTCCTGTGAATATTAAAGAAATAAAAAAGGATGATAAAAAGATATAAAAGAAGGTGACAAATGTTTCTTACATAAACCATGACTATGATGTAATGACAAGGTTCATGAACTCAGTATGAATTCCATAAAAACTACAACTGAATACAGAGATATTCATGGAATCTTATAGATCATCAGTCTCTACTTATCTTTGAATATATAATATTTATAAAAACCCAAAATAGTGTTCATTGATGGGAAAACATGTTGGGAGTTATATAAGAGTATATATATCATAGATTGGTAAGTTATAATGTTACAATTGAGTCATATAAATATAAGGAAATGTTACAAAAGTTACAAATACCATATTGGAAATGAAAAAACTACATACTAATTTCATTATTGGACTCCACAAAACATCAAAATTCCATAATTTTTTTATTTTATCTACTTATTATGTTTTCACACTCACTGGTATCATATAATATTTATCTATTTATTTTTATTCCAAAATATACATAAATGATTTTTTAAGGTTTTATGTACTACCTTATTCTATTATATTTAATGAAGATATGATGTTTACCTAATAGATCTGGAGAAGTATTCAGCAATCTCTGGATATAGAGTTTCCTTTAAAAAATTCCTATCATCCTAAAAAATATTGTTTGTTTTAGAGAAAAACTAAATCCATGTAGGATACATTGGGACCTAGTACATCAAATTACAATGTTGGTTGGGAGTATCACCTTTTTCTAGCCACGTTTTTATACAATAATATCATTCATGTGAGCATTCAGATGGATCCTGATGATGCACTCTATGGAAAGAAGTTCAAAAATTTTACTTTCCAGTAAGAATTTTGAGGTAAGAAGCAATTTGGAATTTATATAACTAGGAAAATTGAATAGATGTTAATATCTATATAGTAGGATGTCACGGAATCTCTGAGCTGATAGAAGTGTTACGCTTCCATTTGATGACGATTACTGGAATTAAAATTTAGTGAGAATGAATTCTTATGAATTTATATATTGAATAATATTATTTGAATCGTATTTAATGGAAGGTCAATCTATCGCCATATTATTCCCATTGATATTATTGACTGATCTGAGACTATATTGTATCAGTTTACACTTCTAGTGAACTAATATCTAGTTCATGATGTGTTCAATGTATATCGCCTAGGATAATACTGATAAAATCCAAAAAAATTATTGAAATTAGAGGTAGTACTAATGGAGAATGATATTTAATAAAAATAAAAAACCAATATAATTCATGGATCACAGAATAAATGTTCTATAGAACATGACTACTGACCTGGTTAATGTTCCCTCGAGGAATCACAAATTCAAATAAAATACATAGAATATTGAGGATGTAATAAGACAAAGATATTATAGTTTGATTATATCAAATTGATGGGATTTTGAGAGAAAACCCTTTTTAAGGGTGGTATAATGTAACCCCCCATGATTTTATGTATATTTCATTTTAAATACACGTGAGGTATTTAAAAGTTTTCGTTACCTGAAACACTGAGATTAAAAAAACCACATTATATTATTGAATTATTAATATTTAATGGTAGTGTTATCACCAATAAATTATATTTGAAATTATGAATAGAACTAAATAAATTATACAAAATATTTTTAAACCTCTATAGAATGATTTTATGTTACAAATTATTAAAATCATTTAAAATATAAAAATAGTTGTTTTTTCTGGAAAAACCATATTTATATGAAATATGTATTTATCTTTTTAAATTAAACTAATCCCTATTTATTAATTATTTAAAAGACATTTTTATATTATGTGTTCATGAAAATGTTTCAACATGCATCTAAAGGTGTATAGTAAGCATGTGATAATAATAACTCTATTATAATTATTGAAAACACATTTGTCTTAAAACGATTTTTTTGAATATTTCAAGATTATTTTAAAATGGACTTCAATCAGTCATAAAAATTTAATCTTGTGAAATGGATTCAATATAAGGGATTAGTATTTACGAATTTTATAAATTGGGAAAATATATTTTTTGTCACCATGAATGTTAATCATTGTAAATATTTTTCACATTTTTATGGTTAAATCAGGTAATTAAGATTAAAAATAATAGGAAATGGCATTAAAAATATATATAATAGCTTAATAATATCCATTGGAGGGGTTTATTTCGATGATACTCTTCCAATATTTGACTATTTTAAAAATTGGTGCCATTTTATTTTAATAATAACTTTAATATTAATTTTAGTAATTGAAATTTCCAATATATATCTCTATTAGATTCAATTATTAATAAATGTTAAAATAGGGATAGAAATATGTTATTAATGAATATAAAATTTTAGTTTTAAAATAATTTATTTAGTTTTATTTTATTATTATTTTTTAATTTTAGTGATGGTGTAATTAACATAAATTATCCACAACATTGAAACAATTCTTGTGAAAGTTTTAGGAAAATAAAAGTATATGAGTTAAAACAAAATGTAATATTTTTTGGAATAATAATTGTTGAACAAAAATTATATGGTTAAAAATAATGTATAATTTATTTTTGAAGAGATTAAATGTAAGTCTCATACAAGTATTAATGTTATTAAAATAAATATATGAGATTTTTTCTTAAAATGGATTTAGTGGTAATTTATGTAAGATAATATATTATTAAGTAATTAAAAAATTAAAAAAAATAATGAAATAAAAAAATTTATATGGGTTCTGGTATACTATTTCATCTTTTGACAATTTTATGCTAATTTTTATCTTATATTTAAATTTATAGTCATTCAGTATGGAAAACATTGTGGCCAATGTAATTGTTAAAATTGGTTATTGATGGGGATAAATCGAATGATATGGTTCAAAATGTATCATAAAACCACCAAAATGTAATTTGTTAAAGGTATCTCAACTTCAAACTTTCTTAGATTCAAAATTAGTTCCATTTGGTTCGACTTTCAAATAATAAGGTATTTATTATATTTAAATATTTTATGTAATTACAAGTGTGTCCTCCTGTTCACAATAAAACGATTCAACCATTCCACTATTCCTTACAAAAATATGAGGAACATAGATAAAATAAAAACTAACAAATTGGATGATAAATTTATTTACTCATATTATGGTATTATTGT
Source organism: Viscum album (assembly GCA_963277665.1). Taxonomy (NCBI): domain Eukaryota; kingdom Viridiplantae; phylum Streptophyta; class Magnoliopsida; order Santalales; family Viscaceae; genus Viscum; species Viscum album. The sequence continues at coordinate 582,949,550 of OY728164.1, read as the reverse complement.
ACTCCTTACAATACCATCTCGCAGGTCCCTGACAGGAGATCCAAAGGAGGTTTCTCAAAGAGGATGTAATCATCTTAACTGATCTCTTTCATATTACTATTTATTTTACCTCATTAAATTTTATGAAAAAAAATCCAGTATAATAGAATAAATATATCCCATATTTTTTTATGTTATAAATACAATCTTACATCTTACCATCATGTGGAAAATAAAAGTATCTCTTGTGCATATGTGCAGAACACTCCCTCCATGAATCTATATGATTCATTTTCCATCACTGTATTTCATATATGTTTTTTATGATGGATTTAATATCTATATATATTATTAGTAATATAAAAATTATTTTTAAATTTAGAATTATTAACTACCTCTATTTCATTATATCAATCAAAAAGTGGAACAATTACCCATGTTTACATACAAACTATAGTCTCCCCGAAGTTGTGCAGTTTATTTTTCATCATCACAATATATATATTGATATAATTTTTTATAAAGAGATTAAATATTATAATTACCACTTGATTAGAATTCTGGATGTTATATAAAAATTACCAAATTACAATGACCACAACTCCCCAACTGAATCATTTACAAAAAGGAAATAGTTAACACTTAGAAAAGATGTTTTAATAACAAATTATTAATAAATGGGTGTTGAAAATTTATAAGGAAAATCTATATGAAATAATATAAATTATTTTGGTTTTTTATAGAATTATAATAAATTTAAAATATTATAGATGTTTTTACAGTTCTTAGGACGAATAAAGGACATCAGGAAAGGGTTTTGAGATAAAATCCCATTTTATTAGAATTATTTATGATTCAATTTTAAATGATGAAATTATATGATATTTCTATAAAAAAATATTATGTTTTTTCTTATAAATTAGTAATTTATATATATTACATGTTTTGAATTCATTTTCTTTGTAAGCATTAATAAATATACCTATACACTGATTTTAAAGAATATTGACATTGTTTTACGATTCTATTGTGAATCAGTTTCATCCATTTATATATTTTATTTAAAATAATTAAATATTGTTTTTAATATTAACTTATGAGTGTTAAAATTAATTTTATGAATAATTTAATTTATAAAAATATGTTTAAATAGAATCATCAAATTTTTATCTGAATGGGTCACTTTCTATTTTTTATTGAAATTGTGAATGAAATGATTATTTTAACATGAATGACATGAATAGAATGTCATACCATTATGGAGAATCATTAATTTAATGATTAATATTTATTATTACATGGTGAGTTTAAAATAAAACGTTTTATTTCATATATTATAATTTTTTCGTCATTTTAAATTACTAATTTCACAATTAATTATTCTTCCTCATGAAATGTTCCCATGATATTTAAATGTAATATTTCAAAGAGTATAATATCCTTTGACGTTACTTACAATTAACCTGGTATATGATACTATTATAGAATAATTATTCCATAGTTGGATGGTTTATAGTTATGATGAATAAATATTAACATATTTTCTTTCCCATGGGTTATGTTATGAAGGAATGATAAATGTTTAGATGATCCTGCGGCATACATATGAATGGATAATGACTATGTGATGGGTAATAATGTTATACCACCCCCAATATATTTATTAATGATTATTTTTTATGAGATAAAATGGTACACATGTGGTTATCCAAATCCAAAAATATTGTATACAGAAGGTTAATCCAAGGCAAAATGAGCTTACATATGAGGTTATCCCAAACTCGAGTAGGTACATGTGAGTTTAGTCAAATACTATCATGTGATGAATGTATTAGTGGGTATACTTGACCTAATATTCCTATTATTATGATTATTGTAATCTTTATTCCACACTTTTTTGAAATGATCTTATGATAATGTTATGATCTCATTACTCAATTTCATTGATTTCATTATATTTCATTTCTTATGAAATGTAAATATTTATTATATGATTCGTGATTAGGATTTGTGAGTTTATTGGTATAATAATTTAATCATACTATCATGTTCTCATACCCTTACTCTCATGTAGAACATAAATAATCATTGATATTACCTTAATTTTTCTTTTAAATGCATTTGATTGGACCCTTTATTATGTTTTATTTTCCCTATTATATAGTGAATGGTTTTAAGTTTGATAAGTCCAAGAGTGGCGATATTTGTGAAGTTTTATGTTTAAGATGATGTAGATATCTTATTTACTATTTTTTTATTGATCCATGTTTCCAAAGAAAATAAAACATTACAGTCTTGTCATGGATCTTAATTATATGTAATGAATTTTTTTCTAATATTATGAAATATTTGTATATGGAATGTTTGAATTTCCACATGCTAATGATATACTGTTTGTAAATTATCATTAGTGGAGTTTTTTGTGTTTTTGAGTTTTCCCTATGTTATATATTGACTGTAAATGTTTCTGATTTATGATAAATTATTTATTATTATTGTGAATTTTTATTTTTTGGTTTGTAAAAGATGGTTATTTTTTAAAGAATACATTCACACCTTTTATTCAAAAGAATTTTGTGTGTCAAATAATTTTATATTAGTTCTCAAATGACTTATATATATACAGGTCTACATGCATAAAAATATTTATAAATATATATATATATATATATTAACATGTAAAAGATTATACTTATTAGTATGGATGTTGAAGAATCATTTTTCTCTAGAATATGCAACACAAAATATGATACTATTTTGGATATGTATTTTTTAAAAAGGATTCCAAAATGTTCTTTTAATTATCAATTTATATGTCCCAATTGAAACTTTAGATATGTGAATTGGTTCAAATGATTCAAATTCAGTAGTTATTTAAACATTGATTTATAAAGACTGGTTTTGATAAATGGAACTCATGGTTGATATTTATTTGAGACAGAATATGGGATTCTATGAGAATTGTGTGTGAATATGGGTTGAGGTTTCTCATGGGTACAGTTTAACTTTTTTTCTAGTATTTGTTTTTCTAAAATAAGGAATACATCCTTCCTCCTCATCTATTAATAACATCATTGAGAATCTAGATATCATAGTGATAAGTTGAATGATAGTTAATATCCAGTCATGATTATACTAGATAAATCCCTCATGTGTGGGATACAACATGACCTTTGGAGAGTTCCACAAAATAGGATAGTTGAGAGAATTCAGTTGGTTACTGATTAAGAATGAATTTATGGGATTCTAAATGAGTCAACATGGGTATGTTCAGGTTCATCCCTATGGATTCTTATTAGTTTCCCATGATTTTATATAAAGTAAATTTTTTTATTTATAACATGGTTATTTAATATCCAGTTCATTTTAATGCTATGACATTGATATAATTTTGTTATTATGTCTTCTAGTATAGTTTCCTTGTTTTATTATTATCTTTATATTTTTATCATTTGGTTGGTTTCATTCTACACTTATATTCTAATGTAATTATTTATTTAATGTTCTTATTGATTATTTTCTTAGTATCATCTTGAGTTTCATTAACAAAATGTTTTTAAAAATGGATTTTCAAAGGAAAATATTTTGAAAAAAATATAAAAGATATTATTATAGTTTCCTAGATCATATTATTGGTTTTTTAAATCATACATGTAAAAATATATGACTAGTACTAACCAAAAATATTTATGTAATATTTTAGACTATTATATTTAAAACTAGTGTTACAAATTTTTTGGAAAATGAAATTTTGTGTGAACTATGGTAAAATACTTTTGGGATGTTATTCCCACACCCTAACTACACTAATAAATGGATTTCTTGCATGTTTAGGTTCATGGAACAGATCTCTCAGGGAGCTTTCATGTTGGTCATGAGGATGGATGGTGACATGGAGTTCAGTTCAAGTATTTTGGTTTTTCTTTTATTCCATATTTGGTTTAGCCAATTCCGATTATTATTTTATTATATATTATTTTTTCTCTTTTTTTTATTTTTATTGGGATTCTTATAAATTCTTATTATTTATTTGGTTTATTTTGTTGGCATAATTTTTTTATGTATGGATGTGAGATGTGTGGTTCAACCATTTTATAATTTTCTCGAATTTATCTTACTTTATATCTCTACTTATCATAGTGAGATCATTCACACACTTTTGTTTTAAATGTCGTGGTGTTTATCACAAGATCAGTGTGATTGAGAAAACGCCTTAGGTCATGTCATGTGTTAGGAATGGGTTCCATGCTTTAGTCTTACTCAAGTTAGATAATAAATAATTGGTATTAAAGCCTATGTTCTTAAGATGTTTTGGGGTTTTAAGGCACAAATTCTATTTGGTAAGCCTCAAAGACATGAGATAGTATCATTAGAGATTGGGAGGTAGGTCATGAGTAGGTGCCTAATCCCCAATACTCATGATGAAATCATGAATTAATATAGAATGTGAGGATTAAAGTATTAGTTATGTAATATATTCTAGATTATTCTAATTTACGTATGATATTAATTGTTGGTGTTTTGATTATTTTTAGTGTATTATTATGTTCTTTTAGGTTTCCCATAATTTGTGAAGAAAATGGGACCGAAATGAGAGGGGAACTATTTTCCATCTGACTAAGAGAAAAATTAGTTCCCTTGAACTTGGTTTTATGAAGATATAAATGGTTTATTTTATATTAGGTATATTATCTATCAAAATATGTGGGAAAAATTTATATTAACTAAAACCTTCATATTTCTATTTTGAGTTCACTTTATTTAAGTCTTTTTTAAATTATGGGTTATTTTTATTTGTGATGGATTGTTGGGGTCTTATAATGAGTTCATAAATATTTTTCTGAATTTATTTATATTTTATAATGAGTAACTAGTTTAAAATAATGAAATAATGGGATTGAAAATCTATAATGTATATTTATAAGAGGATTTTAAATCAAATTTTATGTTCTGAAATGTGAAGTGATTTTAAAAAACACATTTGGTTGGAAACCTATTATTAAGTAGAATATTATTATTTTTAAATAGATCCATGTTGTAGACCATTACATATCTAAGGTATTGTCACATTTTAAAGTCATTTTAATGTATTTATTTCTTGGGATTTACTAATTGGGTTATTTTGGAATTAAAATAATCATTATTATATCTTGTATTTTATTCCTTCATTTTGATCAAACATCCTAGAAATGTCTTAATAGATGATTGTAATTCTTTGTATTAGGATGATTCTTAACCCAGTTCTTCTTAGTGCTTATGTTTAGTTATTTATGCCATTTTCCTAACCTAGAAACCATGTAGAGTGAAACAACCAAACCCTCATATTATACTCATATTTAATGGTGCTCAGGGACCCCAAGAGGCTATGGAGTCGATATTGAATATTTATGGAATCATCATTTCATTTAAAACTTCAGACGCCTCTTCAATGAATACTATTTCAGGAATTATTTAGAGATTGAATATAAATTAGTGGAGGATCATCATCCCCCTCAACTATAATGAGGGATGTGTTGGGAATTCATTTTTACTAAATTTATTATATAGAATTTTAATTATAATGTTAATGTATATAGGGAGACTAAAACCATGAACCTCCCTAAGGTGATCAATCACTGGAATAGAATGTCACCTATTTCAACTGTTTGATCCATTTCACTCAAGAATTGATACATGGTGACTCTTTGAAGGTACAATCTTTCATAAGGGTCTTTATATAGAACTAATTTCTAGAATTCCTTAATTCAGTCTATCTTCACTTGAGTTTTTGATCAATAAAGCTATGATTGTGTAGGTTGTCTCTAGTGCCCAAGTTAATTGTGACGGTGAACCAATCCCTTTTTGAATTATTGAAGGATAAATTTTCATTGAGAATATAAATAATGATGTACCCAAATCAATAATTTATGTTGACATGGAAGGGTATTATTTTTCTTGAATCATTCCTCCCATAAAGCGGTGGCCAAACAAACACCATTAGTATGGTCATATCATTCATTCTATGATAAATTTTATAGAAAGTAAAAAATTCTAGTTTTATCTATGTTAATGTGTTCAATCATTAAATTCTGTGAATCTTAAAACATCTATAATATAAGGAATATCAACAGTAACATGGATACTGATGGTTTTGAATTCAATTATTTCATTCGAGCTTACTTTTCTTCCTTTTTTTCATCAACCCTTTCCTTAATTTTGGTTTATTTCAAGTCTTTTGGGTTGTTTAAAAAATTTCCAACTCCATAATTTATTTTTTATACTTTATGGTTTTTATAGATTGTGGTGTTAGGCTTGGTGATCGATAGATTTTTCCCTTTGTTGAAAGTGAATTTGTTTCGTATAGTATATTTCTAATAGATTTTGGTATCAGTTAACTGACTATTCTATATGAGAGCCTTATATTGTGCGGTGACCTCCCAATGGTCTTATAATTTTAACTCCAAATTTGAAACTGATACCCTTGGTTTTAATTCTAGAACCTTTATGATGGGGCCCTATTTTATGTTATATTATTTTTTAATATTGTATTATTTCTAATCTATAATGATGTTTGGTCTTCTTCTATGTTTTGAACTCTGTTTCATCCACTTCATAATCAATTACATTATAGGGGTAGAAAGTGTTATGGTCAAAATAATCTTGACACCCAGGGCTTTAACTTCCCCATTATATTATCTGTTAACTAATTATTATTCTTTCCCATGAATTTTGGGTATAACATTAATTTTTTTGTTAAACTCTTATGTTTCAGCAAAATATGAATGATTGGTTTACAATTTGTACTAACCTTGCGGTAACCAAATGATTGGCTGAATGTTTTTTGAGGAATTATTTTTCATTTTATGTGTATAGTTTAACTATCCTTTTAAAAACAATATTCCTATTTTGGTTTTCTTTAGAAAAGAGATCATGGTTGGCACACGATTTGGCACACAATGCTTCTTAACAATAAACAATTCCTATAATTTTAATAATTTTGAAATATAGGGAAACCCCTATTGAATTAAACAATATATCACCCTCCAATTATACACATTATATTGAAATATTTTCATAGATACCAATGAACAACCCCCACTCCCCCTTATGTTTTCCCCCTTTTCCGTTGAATCTTATAAAATTTTTCTATGTCGTGTCATCTATCATCTCTTCCTCACTCATTCATTGTTATCTATTCTTTTTTTATTTATATGTTTGGATTTTGACTATAATATAGGTAGGTTGTGTTATTAATTTCTTATGTAATAAGTTCTTAGGTTGTAATGATTCATCCTGACATCATGGTGTCCCTATTTATAAAGGATTCATGTTATCTGTGATTTTCCCATATAGGTGTTTCCATTATTTTATAATTTTTTCAACAATCCATGTTTTTCATAGATTTTATAAATGATCTACCTTAGAATAAATATATGATAAAGATTTATTAAAATACCAAATATTGATTCATTAAATGAGATGGTATTTCAAGGAATCATGTTTCACATTCAAATGGATTACTTTGAAGAATGTTATCTGTGTTAAGGAGTTGTTGTTTGGGAATTTATTTTATCAGAATTTAATATGTTTTAATTTTTTTATTATTTTTTAATTTAATTATACATTTTTTATGTTTCACTAATTTTTAATTAATTTTTTATGAATGTATTATATTTACTATAATATTTTTGGTTTTAAATGAATGGTTTTGCAGCATGGTTTCAAATGTGTTTCAAGTGTCACATGTTTTTAAATTTTTTCATAAACGAGGTATATATATTTATGTCTATGTGATTAAATTTATGCACATATATATATATAAATATTTATTTAGAATGAAATGGCTGATTTAGAACATAAAAATGGATCTTAAAAGATTACATAATTTTTGATATGGACGGTCAATGATGTTTTTGAAGTTGTGGTATTAGATTTAATATCCAAGGCTTGTGTTGTAATTTATATGTGTTAATTTTCCTTATGATCCTCACTCATAAGTTAAATCCTCATGGATTTGTGACATATTTTTTTCATAATTAAATGTGATGGATGTTTCTCTTTATATGAGAAAGAATATGGGTCTTAGTGATAATATCACGTATGGTTTGGTTGAGGTTTGTCATGGGAATAACATTCATTTTGTTTTATAAACAGTGTATATTAGAAAAGGTTTTCATACTTAATAATCATATCTTACTAATATCATAGGGATCATCATTTTCATTGTGATATACAGAGTGATCATTACTATATAGTCATCATAAGATTGGCACGATTCACCATATGTGGGATGTATCGTATCCTAGGGGAGTTCCACAAGTGAGGATAGTTGAGATCATCTACTTGGTTGTAGACTAGAATGAATTGATAGGCCAATATAAAATTCCACCCATGTATGTGTAGATCCCTCTAATTATATTATAATGATTTTCCCATGATTTTATATACCATTTTTTATTTTCCATTTATTACATAGTTATTTTAGTTTTGTTCCATATTTTTTGTATGATTCATCTATACATCTATTATTATGTTTTATAGTATTATTTATTTGTTTAATTATAGTCTCACGATATGAATTTTCATGTTTTTTGATTCTACCCTATTTAATCCATGTTTTTTAATTAGATAATGTATATTTTGACTATTGATTGAGCTTCTTCTTACGTAGCATTAATGAAGTTTTTTATAAAAGGGTTTTTTAAATGTAGGTTTAGTAATGTAATATTAAAAGCCATGTTTATGGATTCTTAAATATTATTTTTGGTTTTTAAAAAAGGATATGGAATCAAATATGAGTTGTATTTTCTAAAATGATGAATATGTTATTTATAATGTCATATATCAGACATGTTTTTAAATATTTTTCAGAAAATTCAAATTTATACGATATTTGGGTAAATATTACTTTTTGGTTTATGTACATACCCTTGTTACAACACTCAATGTTTCTAGACCATGTTCCATTGTTATGGGTTCACGGTATGACCTTATATTAGTCATTGAGAGTTTCTATTTATCATGAGAATAAATGGTGACATAGATTCACTTGGAGATCTGATTTATTTTTTTGGTTTTCGTTATGTCATAATTATGTTTTACTGGACCCTTTTCTTTTTATTTTGGATTATATTTTATATTCTATTATTTACAATATGAATATTGTTTTTTCTAGTTGTGGATAATTTTTTCTTTTTAAATTTGAATATACTTATTTCTTTATGTATGTCAGTCTAACGTATGAACAAAATATGTTAGAATATCATCAGAATTGAACTACAAGTTTTTCACTAATTATCTGGGAGAAATCATTCCTAGATTCTTGTGTCTGATTCCTTGTAAATGTATTCTAGCATTAGGAATTTGGTAATGCACTTAATTTATGGTGAATGAAATTAATTTATGAAATGGTTATCTTTGATAGTCTTGTGATATCTAATTGCTAGTGTTTTCTTTGGGTTACATTTAGCAGGGAAACCCAAAGTGATCGAATATTAGAGGAATAGATTTGGGTTTTTCTATATGATGGATTAGATAAAGAGATTTCTTCCTGACTATACAAGATTCATATATGATAGGATTTGGATATCTCACTTATTGAATAGCTATGTCATTAGAAGAACACCCAATCAATCTCATTGATTAGTAAAATATAGATAATTTCCAACTAATAGATTTTTTATATTTAAAAGGGTTAATCATTTCAATGGAATCCTGTGTGATATAATTCCAAATTAAATTTCAATAAAACACCATAATAATTTGATTAAATTTTTATTTATAAATAAATAACATCATTAAAAAATATCACATTGAGATTAATACTTATCTAGAAGAAGATTCATGTAAGAGATTACATATGGCATAATATGAATTTCCTTTGAGGCCAGGGGATGTCTGGGGTGTTTGGTTCTTGTTCGAATCCCAAAAACCATATTTTGTACAGGAAAAGGCATGTCACATGTTTAATAGAATTGGTGCCTGGTAGGACACATAATTTCTTATTTCCATGTGAGGCTGGATAGTGGGAAGCTACATGCCACACCATTTTATAAATCATGTTTTTTTTGGAACATGGACATTCAAGAATGTATGCAATTTTGATAGTTGCTTGAGAGACGGTTTTCAAATATTTAGTAAAATTGTTAAAGTTAACCATGAAATGTGCCAATTTTTATGGAAAATGGAATATTATTGGAACATGGATTAACCATATGTTCCACCAAACCATGTGACCCAGTTTTTTTTTAATTTAATAAATTTACCTTAAATTAATAATTATATAAAATATAATTCCTATTTTATTCACCCATTGTGAAAAATCCTCTTGGAGAACCCATTCAAGATATTATTATAGGTATCAAAGAGTCCCCCTATCTAATTTTAGATAATAAAATTATCAATATCATTGGATCATCACTACTACGATCTCAATTCCTTAGGTCTCAATCATAATTCTTCTAATTATGGACAGTTCTATTTAGGTGAATGCTAATATGACCTATTTTCAGGGTCTTCCTCTACATTTTATTTTTCTCCCAGTTTGAGTCGAATAACAAGTCGATACTGTATGATCCACCCACTATGGACATACAAGTATGTGGTCTTCTGATTTTATTTTAAAGTAGTAGTGTTTATATATATGACTTTGTATAGCACACCCAATTTTTAGAGCGATTACCTTGAAATGGATTTTAATCCTATTTTAAAATGAATATTCGAGACTAGTGTAACTATTGACCAATGATAATTAATGAAGGTTCTGTACCACAAATGAAAACCACCTCATTGGGTGTGTTATTAATTATGTGGATAAACATGGTTGGATTAAACATGAATTACATTTAATGCATTCTATTAACACTTTCTAAGAAATTTTAATTGTTTAAGTGAATTTTAATTTTTATTATGATATGAATTTTCAATTTAATTGACAATCAAAGAGGATGTAATCCCTGTCCCAAAACTATTCCCATTAAAGGAATGTTTAAGCATTAATATACATATTAAATTAAATACCCATTTGAGTAACTAAGTGGTGATCCTTCAATACTTATCCATTCCATGAGTTACCGTATAAGGTGGTTTTTAAATAAATTGAATAAGGTGATTACCAATTATATAATTAAATGATATTGAATTCTTATATTCATTGGGTGACACATGGGTTCTTAAAAAATCATTGAAAGAATCATTTGGCTTCTACCATGCATATGCTTGAGTGACACTTTGACTCCATATATTGATTTCCAAGGATGGACACATAGGGGCTGTATATTATTTCCTAAGTTATACTTCAAGTCCTTATAGATTTCCAAGGAAGGACTCAGATGGTAGGTTATTATATATTCCATCAGTAATACTGGTCATTTTTTAGTGTGACCACCAAGGACGGTCTCTATGGAGAGTGATGTTATACCAAACCTAGAGTGATACCTAGGTTTCTATGAGGATCTCCTTGTATTAGAATGTATGGTGTTAGTTCCATGATAAGACTGGAGTGATGCCTATATTCCAATTTTTGAATTCCATGTATGGACACATATCCTAAATTCAATAATGATTAAAATGATAGATATGATGTATTTTCAAATACAAAGAACAATCCTTGATTTAGTTAGTGACTTATACCTTAATGATGGATAATTTATGAATATTTCGTCACATACTTTTATGAGGGATGATGGTCCACATTCCCTATCTTGAGACATATTTTTTAAATGGAAATGATTAATTAGATGCACATTTTTATCATATGAGGCTAGAATTCCTATTAATTAAGATACTTTTTGGAAAGGCCGAAGTGGGAAGTAAAGGACGAGAGTCCATGGGAACCTAGACCTTTATGGATTGTTTACTTTTAGTAAATACATTATCTATTATATTTATGAAAGATCATTTTATAAATATATATGTATATTCAATGAATGGATGGAACTTTACCTTAGGTGGGTTTCTGCTGGGATATATATCTCACACCATTTTCAAGTTGCCTTGGGAACCCAAAGAAACTATATGATTTAATTAATGGACAAGTGAAAGTACTCTGATACATGTGTTTCATGTAACATAAGATAAAGTTAGAGTTAATTATATCACAAGATAAAATTATTGTTTCATTTAGCATAAAAATATCAATATGATTAAATTTATTTGATCAAAAATATATTTCACACAATCTTATAGTGTTACATTATAACCCCATTAAAATGAATTTCTCTCATTAAATTCAACACCTTGGTACAAAAAAATATGGATACTTATACCTCATTAAATTTGCAGGTCCCCACATACAATCCCAAATCTAGTGGTTTCACCCCAAAACATTGATCAAGTGACTGGTATTATTTTATAAAAAATTATCTAGTTGATCTATAATCTCAAATAATTGTTTCTCATAATAAAAATCATGATTCAGTGTTTTGGCCTCTATTTCTAGAACTTTTTGTGGATTAGGTATGTTCTTACTCAAAATAGATACATGGACCATGTCATGAACCTAAGAAATTCTTGGAGGAATCACTATAAAATAATTTATTTTCATAACATGATCAATAATTTCAAAGGAAAATATATACCAAGTGCTTGGTTTCCATAGAGAAATTCATAGAAATGACATCTCTAAAACTTAAAATTTTATAACACATTGATGATTATATGTATAATAGTTTTGGGAAATATTCCTATATGTGTTGTTGAATATTTTGAACCTTGTCTTTAATTTCATTAGCTATCTCAGGTCCCAATATCATTCATTCTACATCTTGATTCCAATTCATTGGATTTTAACACTATTTTATATAAATTGATTCATAAGTAACATTTTGAATACTTGATTGAATGTTAATGTTGTAAGGAAACACAATATGAGGATTGTGTGGAGGCCAAACACTATTTAAATCTACATAAAAATTTAAAAACATACCCTCTATGACATCATAGGTTTTTCTACGGTCTTTTAAGTCATTATGTAATTAAGACCATCAAAATGGTTCAAATAGATTTTTTGATTTTTCAATGAATATTTCCCAGTGAGTGTCAAACTATGAGTAAAAAAGGCCTATTGTCATGCACTCGGTGACTATCGATTAAAGATTAGTGAGCCATTTTCAATGTTATTGCTACTATCTAACACTATTCCAGAGCCACATCAACTTGTATTATCGAGATAATGATGTAATTTCATTGAGTCCAATTATTCTATCCTAAAAAAATGAGGACATTTTCTTATACTTTGACTCATCTGTAGACATATTCTTAAAGAAAAAGTAAGACATATCCTCATAAATATCACTTGGGATCTTAGTCAATTTTTCTCATCCTAGTTTCCAAATCTAAACTATACCTTTTCTATAATACAAAATATATAGACTCAGGATTTTATATATGAATATTACATCTTTTTAGATAAATATTCAATAAATTAAATAGATAAACACTTGAGGACCTTAATCGTTTATTGAATATGTGGAATTGGAAAAAAATTATAATATTTCCAAATATATTTAACATTTCACATAAATATCTTCTATATTACGACTCTTTAAAAAAACCTAATTAAATCCTTTCATTTTAACAAGGGGAAAGGAAACATAAGAATGAGAGTGCTTAGTTGCTCAGTTAGGTTAAAAAGGATATATCTAACTAAAAAGATCATATAGGTATTGGAACATGAGAATAAAATTTGAAACCCATACCCTATATATAATTGATCATAAAAATGAGTCGTGAAATAATTATTTTTAGTTTATATGACATGAATCATAATAGAATATATGAAAATGATGCATAATAACCTAGCATTTTCATTATTCATATATATTTTTCATGAACATATACTTATAATATTATGAACAAATATAAATATAGTTAAGTTAACTTAGTAATTTGATAAAATCAAATAAAAACCTCTCATTAACTTATTTACATGCAACCACAATCATTAAAAATGTTATCCAAATGAAATATAGGTCACTTCATAACACAATGATCATGTATTTAGGTTTATAGATGGAATTGTGAACATATAATCAGGTTCAAACATCAAATTTTGAACATTTAATAATGTTCACCCACAACATTTTGGAACAGTAATGTAGTTCAAGAATAACACATTTACTCATGAGTTATCCATCATTACCCAATGCATTTAAGGGTGATATAAGTCCCACCCATTATATAATGAAAATATTAAATATGTGTGCCACATGATCATAAATCATTTATCATATCATACCCATGAAATAGATTTTTTTTTATATAAATTTCATTATTTCCTTTAATATAAAAAAAAGATAGATTTCCTAATCATTTCATCATTTCATTATAGCATAACCCACGAAAAAATTCATCTTTCATAATAATTTTATCATTCATATACCATGGATAAGAAATGGGTTTCATAGACATATTTTCATGATAAACCATTTAGGGAAAGAATAATAATGGTATCATTGGTTTATATCCCATAAAAGCAAATGTTATATCAAATGGTGTTATCCGAGATAGAGAATTATTTAGAAATATCACTTGGAACATTTCATGAGGAAAATAAATTCTCTTTATGGAAAAAAATTCACAAATAAAAAGTAATAAAACCTTTTGAAATTAATTTTCTTTAAAAATAATATTGAAAATTAAAAATTTAACCTCCAAATAAAATAATGGTCATGACGTTGTACATGATAAAATAAATATTCCTTTCAAATTTTCTAAAAAATCCAAACTATAATTATTCAAAAAAAAATAAATAAATATTCCATTAAAAATTAAATAATTTAAACTTGGGTTATATTTTCTCTACTATATCATTTTAATAACGTTTAAACATTTTTTAGATAATTTAAAAAAAAAATTCGAAGAAAATTGATTATTTAGAAAAAGATGAGTTTTATTTTAATCATTTTCATAATTATATAAAGTAAAAAATGATATTATAAATTAAAAAATTACTTTAAAATATCATAAATGTGAATATTTAAATAAAATTAATGATAAATATTGAGAATTAGATCACAATATTTCAACATATGAATCTTAATAATAAAAAATCTCAACAAGTGATTTGATTGTGACATGAAATCATTACCACTTTGGTAACATTTAAAACATAATAACCATGAGATAGATATCCAAAAATGGATATATAACTCACATAATATTCAAGATATTATCATAAAATTCATTCATGGGAAGTATAAACACCTCATGATAGAAATAGTTGATCAACATGGCATGTGTCACACAAAAGTAAAAGGTGAGAAAGAAATCCATTACCGCTTTAGTAAAAATTTAAATCATAATCCAACATAAAGTATAAAGTTTAAATAAAATTTTAATATCATGAAATGGAATATATTAATGATATTACATTTCAATTTGATAGTATATACACCACACAAAATAAACTAGTGGTGAATCTCTATATGTCTACCAGAAATAAAATAGAGAAATAAAATCCCTCACCTTAAGCATCGACTTCCATCGTGCACATTCATACCATCTATATTATGAATAATGTTTTTTTATAAAACTATTATATAACCATAAATATATATATATATTATCATATATTATTTACATATTACTATTTATTTCCCTTTAATTTAAGAATTCATTATTGAAATCACATTTCGGGTAATAACCGCTTATATATGTTTTTATAATTTTTTTTAGTCCTCTAAAATTAATCATGATTCCATCATCTGAAGTATAATAATCATGATATAATAATAATTTTTATATATAAATTATAATTTTAATACCAATAAGTAATTTTAGTTTTTATAAATGAAATATGTTACAATAATGGATATGGTATGCCTTGCGTACACAATATTGAAGTTTACATTTTTCAATGATCACTATGGAAGGAAACTATGTAATTTCTTATCATTAAATAATTATAATATCATCATAAATACAATATTATTTCTTTAAATATACTGATAAATATCATCCCTTTTGTGTGGTGATGAATGGAGAGATTCATATGGATTCGTGGGGGTGCTAGTCCATACATACACGAACAACGTTAACATCTTTTAGTGTGATAAAAGGTAAGAGATAAAATAATATATTATCTCTTAATATTGATTAATATATCATTAATATAATAACTATTTCCTTTATGTCACATATATTCATTTGATTTATCCTTATTATATTTCATTTGATGAAATAGTGAAAAACAAAACACATCACTTCGTGAAGCAGTAGTTCGTTGTACACACAAGCGACGTTGTCGTATCCCCTAAGATATGGAATGTAAAATAGGCATATATTATATAATGAATAAAAAGGTAAAATTATATTATAAATATCATATATATACTTTATATCCATCATCCTATCCAATCATGTGAGGTGGTTTGGGTGAAACAAAGGACATCGGTTCTTGAGGCTTTAGTTCGTTATACACACGAATGATATTTTTATAACCGATTTGATGGAAGTGTCGATGTTTTTTGGTATTTACATTAACATAAAACAAATATCATTATATAGAAAGTATTGAGGTTATTATATTTTCATAGTTAAATAATTATTTAAATTGGTGAGGAAGAAATAATATTAACACACTCATTGGATAATGTTACCTATTCCTCGGGTAACATCAATTGGTTTTCACTAAAAGTATTTCTAGGTTGAATTTATTCCTAAAAATAAGATTTTAGGATGATTAGATTGATTTTTATATGCTATTGTCATGTTTTGGATGATAAAAAATGGTTTTAAGGTGTCTTCAGGAGAGGATATGAGTGGCCTTTTATAACTTAGGTGGCTGACACACTTGTATGTTTCGATAAGAAAATAGTGAACCCACCTTTTTTATAAGTAAAAGGTTATAAAATAGTGTATTATCAAGAATTATAAATTATATGGTTGAAATATGTTCATCCAATATATTTTATACAAGTTTTTATGTCATTTTAACCCTTATCTTATTATTTAAACCGTCAGAAAACCTATTTTTACCTTAACTATGGTTAATATAATATTCTAATTTTTATATTAATTATGGTAAAAAATAAATGGAACTTATCAGATAATTTATTTTATGATGATTCAATATTTATAATTCTTCTATATCAAATTACATCCATATAAGTGAGAAATTTTAATATAAAATTTATCACAGAGATGGGGCGAGAAATCTAGTTTTCAAAGATAAATGTTCAAAATTTTTGATATATTATTTTGGAAAATTAAATAAAACAATGATTACAATGAACTAAATTTTATTTATAGATATATTATTGAACTAATTTTACTCAAAACCCTATTCAAAATATAATTAGAAGTGATATATAAATTAAAAAAAATTGCTATTAAAATTCCGTATTATTCGCTATTCATCAAAAAAATTAATCGTTTGAAACTATTATAAAAGTTTACCCAATGGTAATTTTAACATGATAATTTATATACAGACCATTACTTTTTAAAATTAATTTTCAAAAACATCCAAAAATTACTTTTACTATATGTGAATAAAAAGGGGAGAATTTTTTTTTCCAAAAATACAGGTTGTAAGTGTAAAATTGTATTTATTCTTATATCTTATCTATAAGACACATAATATTAATGTAAAAAAATTACTGAATATATACTATATACATTTTATCATAATCACTAACCCTAAGTTATTTTTTAATCTTATTAAGGTAAACATGTTTTTGGCATAAAAATAGTAGTCCAAAAAATTATTTCCTTTATTTACATGTAGTTTTTACATTTATTTATAATTAATTAGTCACCAAATAATTCAGTTTATATACATGTTTAGACCATATATTTTTAAAATATAGTTAATCCTACTCTTACTCAATATTCCAATAATTATGGGAAAACAATCATATAAAATAATAACATTTGAATAGAATGTTATGTTTTTTTATACAAAGTGTAGCTTGTATTGAGAGTTACACTCAATGATGGCAATAAATCATTCTCAACTAATCATTGACAATAGTACAAAAAATAGAAATGTTAAATTTATTTGAAAATTTATATATTTCAAAAATTCTCATGTAGTTACATTCTACGACCCTTAAAATATATTTTTCCTCTGAAATTTGTTTTTTTGGTACCAAAACCTAAGGATGAATCTGTGTGATTACCTTCTAAGATTCCCATATATCTTCCTTAAGCTAGTGATTTTACCCAAAAACATTGACAAGGTTAGAATTCTTGTTTTCTAGAACATTGTTTGTTCGATCGAGAATCTCCAATGTTTGATCCTTATATAAAACATCATTCTCTAATAGTGTGACATCTGAGTTGAGTAAATGTGATATATTAGGTATGTACTTCCTTTAGAAATATACATGGAAGACATCTTGAAACTGATAAAGTTTCAATGGATGATCCAAGAGAGAAGCTATGGTCTAAATATGGTCATGAATTTGTAGGGTAATTGTATATCTTGGGCTTATTTTACCCTTATTTATTCCATGAATAAATTTATTGAAATTCCTTCTCACCAACATCAAATTCTATATCATATTAACAATTATCTTCATAAATTTTTTTCATATTTTCCCATATTTTTTGGAGAATGGATCTAATATTATATTCAATTTATTTATCTAGATCATGTACCAATATCAATCATTCTAAAACTTAATTCTATTATGATGGGGTTCTATACTTCATCCTATAAAGATATTCATAAAGAGTCATCTTAATTATAGAGTGAGAGCTATTATTGTAAGGAAACTAAACTTATGGATGGTGTTAATCTTCACCACCTTTGATATACGTAGAACAATATCTTACCACATCCTATGGAGTTTTAATTATTCTTTAGACTAACCATATATCTGAGATGAATATATAGTGATGAAACTATGCTCTATATCAAGATCTTGCAAAAGACTTTAAAATTTTTAAAATAAACTTTTGATCCTGATTTGATAAAATAGAATGCTTTGCTTCATTCATACCGTAACATGAAATTGTTGAATATCCTATAAATTTTATCCAAGGATAATTATTCTCTAATTGAGATAAAGTGTTCTCACTTCATAAGGATATTAACTATAACTCAAGTATAATTATTCCATTTGGAAGGTTTTGGGGACGTCTGATGAAAAAAATCCATAGTGATGTCTTTACAATTCTTCTTAGTGGGGATAATGGTCATAGAATCCTTTTATAACTTTTTGTCTTGACCATAAATAGATTACATACTATGCATCAATATTCATACTTATAAATATTTCTATTTGTGTTGTCCCACCAGGAATAATGTTTTATATAGGCCAATGGAAGGTGTTATATTTTTTTCTCTAATCGGTTGTGAGTTCAAGCACCATAGTCTTGTCAGATGCAACAAGTTCTCTCCCAGCTTATAAGTTATTATTTTTCTAAAACCGTATTAATAAAAACATTTCGAAAATATTTATAATATATAATTAATAAAAACTCAATGATAAGATAAACCCAAAATTTTACCACTATCATTAATTATATATCGATAAAAGGAATTCCACCTAAAAACCAAATTGTTTTATTGGTATAAATTTCTCTCAAAATATCATTATTCTTGATAAACTCCAAATACAAAAATATCTCAAAAGGGGGTTTTAAGGATTTGAAATTATTTTCAATATTAAAATCATTAACCAATGATGTAATCCATGACTATCAAGTTAATCTTAAATTGAAAAATAAATTATTCGAAAATTAAAAAAATCCTTGTATTTTTCATGATTCTTATAACCAATATTACTTTTCCAAAATACTTCTACACCATATTTTTTGAATCCAAATACATAAATATTTCAATCCTTCAACTTTAATGATTGTTATATAATAGTTACATTCATGGTCTGGAAGATAATTGTTGGGTTAGGATACTGAATTAGATGATTCCCATGTTCCCAACACATTTTTTATTAAACTCCTTGACAATTCATCACACTATGACCTTATTTTATAAAAAAATTCATCTTCTCTGCAATTTGAGATATTCAACAAGGTTCTTCTTCCCAATTTTTTTATATGATGGAATATAAATATTATTTCCACTATGTTCATTAACACATGAAATTTTATATAATTCTATATAATTCTTATTTTATGGGTTATGAATATCATCAAGATTCATGATTTTAATCATATGTCATGGTAGTTGATTATTCATAATCATAATATAATTCACTCCATCCATCATCCAATTTTCATTTTAATAGTCACTAAATCATCCATCATATTCAATGATTACATTTTTCCTTTTAGTATGATCCATTGTATACAACAAAAAATTATAGTGTGAGAAAAGCTAATCATAGTGTAAAGCCTCATTATCATAACAAATTACTTATATGATCTATAAATCCAAAAAATAGTATAAGAAACCATAGTTTTATCCCATTTCATTCATAGTTGTCCTCTGTTTACATCCTTCAAAATGGTTTGTAAATAGTTAGTAATTTTTCAAATCATTTCAGTGTCAACCCAAGATTGTGGAAATTCCAGTTTTCATTCACAAAATGGGGATCAAGTCTTGCTCAATGAACCATTTTTATTATTATTTCCCCTAATTAATTTTGTTCTTGAGCCACATCCACATATAGTATCTAGACATGGATTTAATTTAATGGAAATCACTTTCACTATCCTTTACCAAAATTTCATGAAATTTTCATGTACTTTTACTCATACATATACTTATCCACCGAGATATCCCAAGTCATAAACTAAGAAATAGTACTTTGGATCTAAATAAAATTTTCTCATCCAGGTTTCCAAAGGATAGATATACATTCTCTCAGATACCATCTACAGAGAACCATAATTCTCATTCATGGATTTTACATATTTTTGTATTAATATTAATTTTCATAAACCAACACATTCCTAAGGCTCATTGTAATTTATTTTATTTGGATACTAGGTACAAAATTTTCTAATTTTCTGACTGATCATTAACATTTCCCATAACGATCTTATCCTTTAGTATTCTTCACAAACATATCCAATATAAAATCATTCTTTATTACCTTAGGAAAGAAAACATAACAAAGGGTGAGAAAGGATGCTTAATATCGGTAAGAAAGAGATATGTTCATATAATATGATTATATGGGAATGAAAATATGAGAATAACATTTTAAAAACATACCCTGCATATTATATATCATAAACAAAAGTCCTAGCATAAATCTTGATAGTTCATTATACATGAATCATAATTCAATTTCAGAACATGTGAATTGAGGAAATAACAATATAATAAGATTGAATTTTGTCATAAATATCAGATTAAAAAAACTATATCATGAATAAATAGATACCAAATCACTTATTAATTTAAGGACATGAAATCATTTCCTCTCATAAATATATGGACATGAACCCAGGTCCACGCATAACATTTTGAATATAAAATAAAGGTCAATTAAAATACTATGAACACTTAATCAGGTTCCCATATAACATTGTGAACATATAAAATGATTCACACATCTCATTTTTAACATGTAATCTTGTTCACATATAACCTTCTAAACATGTAATCTGGTTTACACATATCATATTTACTCATGAGTTATCTTTACCCATGAATTGGAGAGATATATAAGTCTCACACATCACATAGTGAAAATAATATATACCTCTTCGACAGGATCATAGAAAATTGATTATATCATAACCCATGAAATGAAATTGGGTTTATATGCATTTTATCATAATATAAGATAGGGAAAATTTATAGGTTTAATAGTTATTTCATAATTTCATCAAATAATAACCCATAAAAAATTAATCAAGTTTCATAAAATTTTATCATAAATTACCCATGGAAGAGATACAAGTTTTATTTATATCATTTCTTGATAAAATATTCATATAAAGAATAAGAATGTAATACTTGGTTCATATCACCAAAAAATCATATGTTACATCAATGTATTATATCTTAGATCATGAAAGATTTTGAAATTTCACATGGAACATTTCATTAAGAAACAAAATTTCTTTGAAAATTAATAAAAAAATCATAAAATCTATGAAAATCATTTTATTTCATATATAACATGAAAACATTCATATTAATCTTCAAATAAAATAATTTATAAGACATTGGAATATTTATTTTATTATAATCATGTTAAAAAAAATATTTCTCTCACATTTTTGGTAATAGTGAAAATAAATTGTTTAAAAACAACATGAATATTAACGTAAAAACATTATTGTAAATAAAATTAAAACTGCCGTAAATTTTGTTTTATAAATTTTTTAATATTTTTAAATCCATTTTAGTAAACATTTCTAGAAAAACGGTTTTGGAAGAAAAATGTAATTCAACTGAAAAGTTGATTTTTCTTAATAACATTTTCACAAATATTCTAATTATTAATGAGTTTAAAATGGTATTATTACTCGAAAATTTCATGAAACACATTTATAGAATAAAATTTATGAAAATTCAAGCGAGTAAGATCAGAATATTTGAATATTGAAGACTTTATCATAAAAAATCCTGATCAACAATGGGATTTTAACATAAATCCATTACTATTTTGGTAAAATTAGAAGGATAATATCCATAAAAGATGGATTATAAAATAAAAAATTAATCGCCAAAATTTTCTGAAGAATAATCATAAAAACAATTCTTGGTATGTATATAATACAAATTAACAATATTTGTGCTGAATATGTCACTCGTCTCGTGGAATAAAAAGTAGACATAAAATTCCCTTACATCTATGGTAATATTTTGAATTGTAAGACCAAATAAAGAATAAAATAAAATTATTATTTTAATACTATCAAAATAAAGATATTTATAACATAACATGTAAAATGGGTAGTATTTACAACACATAAAATAATAAAGTGGGGAATTTTCATATGTCTCCTAAAAATAAAAGAGAAATTTGAAATCGTGTACCTTATGTATTGACCTCCTTAATAAACAGTAAATCCTCATATATAATAAATATTTGATTCTTATAAAAATATTATATAAAAGTAATTACATATATATAAATATATATATATATTAGATCATATTTTATTTACTTATGACTAGTTACTTCCCATTTATTATCAAATCCTTGTTAAAATTATGTTTCATGTAACAATCGATTTGTTTTAAACTATGTTTTGATTTTTTTTATTTTCTATCTAATTAAATAGATCATTCTTACATAATATATAGAATAATAATCAAGGTATAATGATAATATTTATTTATCTATTATACTTTTAATAATAATCATGAAATATGGTATTGATAAATGAATTATGTTATGATCAGGGAGATGGTATGCCATACGTAAAGATGAGTGACGTTCCCATTTTTAAAAAGTCATTATTGAATGTAGGTAAGTAAAAATTTTTATTTACATAATGATAATAATACCATATATAATATATTATTAATTTAAATATATTTATACATATTATACATGTGATGTGGTGATGAAAATAGAGAGTCACATCGATTTGTTAAGGTTGTAGTCCAAACGAATATGAAAAACATTAACATCTTTCTGTGACTAAGAAAGTAATAATGAAAATGATATATTATCATTTTAGAAAGAAACATATCTTATTAATATCATAAATATTTCATTTAAATCACATGTATTCATTAATTATTTCTTTATTAATTTCATGTAATTCCTTATTTAAAAACGAATCACATCACTTAATGAGAAGGTTGTCCGACAAACACATGAGTGATGTAATCGTATCCACTATGGAATATAAATTAAAAAATTATATATTATATAATTACTAAATTAGTATAATTAATCTATAAATATCATATATATACTTTATATACATTATCATACTCAACTACCAGATATGGTAATGGAAAAATAATTTACATCGGTTTGAGGGGTGGTACTTTTTTATACACACAAATGATGTTTTCACAACAAATTTGATATAAGTGGGGATGTTTTTTGTTTATTAACATAATATTAAAACACACTAGTATATTTAATATATTTATGTTATCATAAACTAATTTTTAAATAATAATTGGAAGTGGAGAATGATGAAATAAAATAAAAACACTCTTTGTTAAGCATTACCTCTTCTTCGGGTTGCCTCGATTGGTTAGCACCAAAATCATTTTATTTTTAGATTTATATCCAAATTAATCTTTAAATTATTAGAGGATTAAATTCATAAATTTATTTTTAGTTATTTTATGAAATAAAATCGGTTTTTCTGTTATTTAAATATTATAGTGTGTCACGATTCATATTGAGGTGAGTAGCACACATAAATTTTTAAAAAGATAAATGTGCAACCACATTTTTCAAATGAATAAATTGTCAAAAATGGATTATTATCAATAATAATACACTATTTGGTATAAATTGGTCAATAAAATATATTTTAGATAATATTTTAGGTTATCTTATACCTCATATTTTTAGTTTACCCTCGGTTAACCTATTTTACCTTAAGTACAGTAAATAATTATTACTATTTTTTCAATTATTTCTTAGTAAATATATATTTAACTTATTATATAATATAAAATATTATTATTTAAAATATATAATCCATTTTTTCAAATTACTTTTACATAATTTTTTAAATTTATATTTAAAATTAATTTTGGAGATGCAACCAGAAAGCTGGTTTTCAAAGAGAAAATGTTTAAAGATTTACAACGTTCTTATATCAAGATTCAATATGAAAATGACTTAAATTTGATAAATTGTATTAATATAAATATAATTTTAATAATTTTAATTTAAAACGCATTCAAAAAAAATTTATCCTCGTAAATATTTTAATCTAAAAGTCATTTTTCAATAAAAATTCAGTATTTTCCACTATTCAACAAAAAATTATTCTTTTCAAAAAATTATAATAAAATTACACTATGATAATTTTTTCATTATAATTTTAGTATTTATATTAATTATTTAAATGAAATATCTAAATGTGTCAACAATTATGTTTAATCAATGTGAGGAAAAAGGCAACAAAACTGTTTTTTAAATATGGTGTTAATGCATAAAACTAGATTTATTCTGATCTCTTGTTTAAAAAACACATAAGATTAATGTTATAAAATGTATTAAATATATAAAATAGAGATTTATTTTAAATAAATCAATAGAAATTATTTTTTTAATTTATTAATGTAAAACATGTTTCTGTTCATTAAAATTGTCTTTCATAAAAAGAGTCTTTATTTCCAAATAGTTATTATTTAAATTTATAATTAATTGGAAACCAAAGAATAAATTTTATATACATGTGTAGAAAATATATTTTCCTAATTTATTTAATCTAACTAATACACATGATTCCAAGGAATATGTGTTATATATCACAATAAAAAATGTTATTTTAATAGTATCTTATGTTTTGTTTAATATTGATGCAGTGTGTTTCACATGTTACTCTCAATGTTACGTATAACATAAGATAACCCAATTTTTTCATGTAATTAAATATAAACATAGTGATTCATGTAACAAAAAATTCAAAATGTATTTAACTTATTTTTAAAAATATATTCATAAAATCCCATGCCTATAAAACCACAATCAATCTGGTGTAAATTTTTTAAGACATTTTGGTTAGGTTGAAAGGGTTATAGTTCCAAATTGACATTTTTTTTCAAAAGGAATATTAAATGGTTATGAATTATTACAATATATTTTTATATTGTCCCATTATTATTACATAGAATACCATAATTAATGTTAATGGAGAACACATTAACTGGAATTTATAGAGGAACATTTGAACTTTAGTACTCAGGATTCAATGAAATACCCTCCCAATGAACAATATTTTTTATAGTATCTCAATCCAAAATTATTAATTATTATAATTAGTAAAGTGAAAAATTTTATGATTTAAAAAGATTTTATAAATCTTTAGAGGAATCTCATTTTTCTAGAAATTTTTTTCTTGGAAATCAGTTAAATTTGAAATCAATGTTTTTTATAATTATTTGTAGGAGTTAGATGATGAATATTTTAAATACCTGCTTAAATATGTAATTGGAACATATTATTTTCTGATACTAGTTTCAATAATGGAAATTATAAATTGAATCCATCATTAAATAACTCACTGAATTATAACTAATGTGGCTTACCTCAAACATATAATATGTCATTATAATAAAAAATAACAAAATTCTAGTCAAAATTTTAATCAAATTTAAACAACATAAATAGAACTAACTATATAATATTATAATACCAATAATTAGTTCTATAGAATTTTAATTATGATATCTCAAAAGTAATAGCCCCACAACCATGGTACATAGCATTCAATGGGATTGTGATTCTAATCCTATAATATGAACAGAGTAAAGGCTCAACCTGAATTTAAAATATTTTTTAAAAAACGAAATTTGATAGTTTAAATGAGACAGATTCATTTATCTATTATCCAGATCCAAATTGGTATTACCAAAAATAATTGTTTTAAAAATTACAAGATCAACCATTATAAAAAATTTATTAAGTATCCAGTTCATACTAGAATAATAATTGATAGATTTTATTCATTGATTTTTTATTATTGAATCATGTTACTAAAAAATACAATTCATATTTATATTTTATGGGTCAAATTTTATATTGACTAGACATAAAATCTAATTATTCATCCCTGGGTGAATTCTCTACTTTTGTTCATATTCTAATATCTCTAGAAGACCAAAATACGATAATAGTCACATATCCCTTTGGAAGATTTTCATACCAAAGAATACCTTTTGATTTGTTAAAGTTCACAAGTTCCATTCAACACTATAGGGTATGTATCCTTTAAAACATTATTAAGAGATTCTTAGAGGTATTCTAGGATAATTTTATACTATATAGAACATTATTTGTTAATTTCAATTAAAATATCATAAATATTTAAATAAATTCATAGAATTGTTGTTGGATTTAAATTTTGAAACATGTAATTTGATAGTGGTGATGGTAAATGTTCTTTCCCAAATAATTTTTATGCGTGGAATTTAAAAGGACAAGGAATGTTTTTATATAATTTAATTACTGACTAACCCCACCACTATGAAAAACCATTGATTATTTTTAGGCCATGATGGATTTTTTAATTATTTATTGGGTATGTTAACATAAAAATTAATCATTGATTTACCTAATAAATAAGGAAATTGGTTTTTTATTTGATGATTCTTGGGGGAAATCCGTAACAAGCTCTTGTAAATCCTAATGGCAACCTCTATAATCTATCCACAAGACATTATTGAACCCTTTGATGAATAGTTTGATTCCTTTAATCATGTTTAGGGAGATGTGTTATCCCATAAAATAAATTTACATTCACTTATGATATATTAAACCTCACAAAAAATTGATAAATACCATGTTAATCACATAATAACATAAAAGGAGTTTTTATATATATATATTTTCATTAGATACATTTCATTCATGTTTTTTAAGAAGAATAGTAACTATTTATCTCATTGTGAAGACTACAAATATTTTATAAATAATTAAGAGATTATGTAATGATTAGATAGATAAATAAAATTGATAAAATAAATTGTTCTATAAATCAAAGACATAATAAGGATATTATAGTTTATTTTCTACCCATAATGTCATGGTAGATACACCCATAGACATATCCATAGATGATTCTTTACATGTTAAGGATTTGTACAAAGTCACCAATGTTCCCCGATATGTTGCCTTGGTAAATTATTTTGTCACATGAAAGATACCTATATTCTATTATAAGAAATATATTCTTAAGAAAATATATGTATCAATGTATTTTTTATGGGAATAATCTTTTGTGAAAAAATCACGGTGGTAAATAAATTTTTAAGCGTTTACTAGAGGAAGAGTTAAAATATGTACTTTTTTCACACACTTGTATGTGGATTCCATATTAGACCAAAAATAATGTCTAAACCCGTTCAAAAGGTTGGGTTTTTATTTGTCCAGTATTTTTAAAATATAGTATTGAATTTTTGGAATCATGGAAAATTTGTCCATTTACATGAAGAATATCTAAAAGATAGATTTCATGTAAACAATTCCTCTTTAATTTGGTTTTTTAATATTTTTCATAAGAAGTAGATTATGTTTCAAGGTGGATTGAAGCACAAGAAACCAGATCTGATGATACAATTTTTTTTATTGAATTCCTAATATGAAATATTGTTTCTTTTTTATATAATACCTTGAAAAATAATTAGTGATCAAGGAAAAAAAATTTATAACATTACCATGTAGTCCATAATGAATAAATATATAGTACACAAAAAGACCTCAAAACATAAAACAATAGAAGAATATTCCATCCAATGTCTCCATATGATAAAAAATGATTACTTTCTAAAATAATAGTGCAGCAAAGATGGAAGGACTAGTGTAGGAATTCAAAGGATGAACTTTGGGCATATATAACTACTTTCAAAACCAAACTATGTATTACCCCTTATATAATTATTAATGTAAGATGTTTCTACCTTCTAGTTGATATGAATAACAAAAAATATTGGATATAAAGATGGTAAAATAATAAATTATATGGATAAATAGAAATTAATTATATACATGATTTAATTAGAGGAGATGAGAAAGTAATCATATTATATTTCCATTTTGAAAAATAACTAGAAAAATATATATATAAATATAAATCTAAATACAGGATATATATATTTTTGACAAATTTCTATATTTTCCCTCTAGAATATTTTTCATGCTTTGTAAGCTTTAATACAAGTGTACTAAACAATTTATAGTAACTAAAATGTTCCAATATAGTGTAATTTATATCATTTTAGTTGAATCATAGAACCAATTTAAAGCGAATGGAAAATATATGAAGCTGTTTAATGAATATTTTTTAAAGTAACCAACAATGATGTCTTGGTTACTCATTCCATCTTATGAATATAGAACCCCATGTTATCTCATAACTATATGCTAGAAAAGATTTTCACTTTTAAAACTATTATTACTTCTCAAATATTTTCTATACTTTAGTTATAATGATTTATAAGATAATTTATTGGAAGAGGGGAAAATATTTTAGTATGTACATATTTTGAGCTATATATATTTTTCTTTGATCTTATAAATTTATAACCTAATATTAATAATAATTAACTAATGATAAATATATTTTTAGAATCTATAGTTCAATTTTATATATTTTATTATTTATATTATTAGAGTTTTAAAGTGTTTTAGGATAATAAAACTAATACATAAAACATTCCTACACCATGGTAAATTTATTTATTTTTTAAGGATTCATTGGTTTTGAAATTTATAAAAGTTGATTATTATAGTAAAATTTCCCCCTTATTTCTTATAAAAAAATATCAAACATGGAAAATGAGTGTGATAGAAAAGATTGAAGTCTAATCAGAATTATAACATAAAGGAACATGATTATTGAATGTAGTACTTGAAAAAATTTCATTTTGAAAAAGATCACCCTACGAAGATTACTAAGAAAGTAGTGTAATTCTATTTTAACGCAATATAATGGGAAATTACAAAATCACATGATGTATTGAGATAGTTAGGCTTTGGGTGTGTGAGTAATAAAATCCATATTTAAATTCAATAAATTCATTGTATGTACATTGCTAAGAAAAATCAATAAGTTATTCATTTTCAAAATTGAATGGATTTGGATATGGGGAACTAAGTGGATAAGGGTGATATTAAGTTATAAGATTTTAATTTTTTGTATCAAGAAAGCTCACAATGGAACATGGGTAAAAATAACCCAAAAATTGGAATGCCCCAACCCCAGTAACCTTGAGTGGTGCCTTATTACGTAGCATTGGCATGATACAAGGAATCATGTCCTGAAAGACCGAATAGTATAGTATTATTAGAAACAAGATACATACATATGTTTAACATTACAACTTGAAAAGAAATACAACACCAATTTATTCCATTAGAAACCTCCAAGACTCCATGATTATTCTTTCAAGTCACTCATAACAAACTTCTTCATATATTATGAAAATAAAACATAAAAAATGGGTGAGATCAAACACTCAATAAGGGTAAGAAATACTACGGAGGTTAACATAAACATTATTCATGGTGAATGATTAAAAGCACATGAATTTACAAATAATAAACAAGAAAACATTATGGTAGTAATATTAGATGTGTAAATAATGCCATAATAAAACATGGTCATGGGTATTCTACTAGTCAAATAACCACATGAACTATCATTATTATTTTCATAATGAATGAATGTATAATGTCAAACATTATTGAAACATCTTTTCAAAGCCTCGGCCAAGACGTATAAAAATGATTTAGGCCTCCAAAAAACCATATATCAAATCGGGAAAGGCCTTGTCCAATTTTAAATCTAATTGTCTCATGACACCTAAATACGCATCGAGGATCTATAGTGTGCTCCACCTGTAACATACTACGTCCAATTCATTCCTCATATGAAAAGGCTGAAACATAACATAAACATTCGTATTTAAAAAAGCATATGAAATGTCAATTCATTAACCATAAATCATTAATGGTTTAAAAATTACAAAATTTACTATCGAACATATCACAAAACCTTCAATACAATATTGAAGATTTTTATCATAATAAATCAACTTCAAACAAGTTTTAAATCCATAAAAGGATGTTGACATAGATAAAAGGAAAACTATTTTAAAGAAATAACTATTTCTATTTTGAAACCATTTAAGAGTCACATAATTATAAAATAAACCATTTATTTAAAAAATATTCTTAAAATATTGTGAGGGAATCTTCGATGATGTTATATCCTCAGAAAATAAATGCACCCGTTGTATAAGTTAACAAAACATTCTAAGCTTAATTTTTTAAAAAATTTCATAATGTACATTGTTTGGAAAAGAAAAGAAAGATTACTTTCAAAACGTTTAAGAAAAAATAAGGGTATAAATTACATTAACCCATAGTCTAGTAAAGAGTAAAAATGTTTTGATATACATTTTTAAGAAAACATATATGTGGATGATAAAGAGGTCTTAGTGGATACTTACGTAAAAACAACCTTGGATAATAAAGAGATTGTGAAATTAACCCTTTCCTTGTACTTTTTCTTATTTGATGGTATGTTAACCTCTTGTATAATAATTAAAACACTGTTATTAAATTATACAAGAATAATATACATAAATATGATATCATATATGATCTGATAATATTGCTTTGGTAATAATATTTTAGTAGTGTCATAGTTTCTGGTGTTAAATGATTCGTTTTACTTTATATTATTGGTTTTTTTTGTAATTTTTGTAATGGATAGTATTTATTTTATTCATATACAGAATCAAATTATGTTCATGAAAATTATTTGTAAAAGTAAAATTAAAATTATTCTGGAATGAT
The DNA here is from genome assembly GCA_963277665.1 of Viscum album. Taxonomy (NCBI): domain Eukaryota; kingdom Viridiplantae; phylum Streptophyta; class Magnoliopsida; order Santalales; family Viscaceae; genus Viscum; species Viscum album. Next base: position 582,918,216 of record OY728164.1, on the reverse strand, counting down.
TATGATGGGAATGAATATCATCGCATTCATGGAGACGGTAATCTGTACGTACGCATGAGTGATAATATCATTATATTGATAATGAAATCATATGTAATTGAATGGTATATAATATATACAGAATCATTAACATGTCTGGTTTTTTATTTTCATCAGTTATACTCATTATTATACACATATCAATAATGAAGTGTTTAAATAACAAACTACACCACGACGTGGAGATAGTATGCTCTATATACCCACTTATGGTGACTTTACCATTCATATGATGGATAGAATAATGAATATGTTTGTAAAATTTTTATAGTAACAACATAGTATATAAAAGATACTAGACTTATTATTTTATAATGGAGACAAAAAATAAAGAGGAAGTGGAAAAAGAAATGAACATGAAAGAGGAGATGAAATATTTACCATATCTTCCGATTCTTCCTTTTGATTTGGCTAAAAGGGATCTATATGTTTGATTTCTGACCAAAGGAAGGCCTCTAATATGAAGGGATGGTATTTGGGAGGATATTTGGGCTTGTTTTGGTAGAGACAAATGGGAATGGAGGTGTGAAATTAAGAGAGGTGGATGTACCCTATTATAAGATTGGTGACGGTCACTTTAGGGAAAGCATGGAATATTATTTTATAGTGAAGTCATTTTCGGTTTTTAATGGATCCAAAATAATTTATTTTGAGGATAGGGTGGGGATGGGTCGAAAAACTCTCAACCAATAGGTTTTGTACTGTTTTATGTCACCATATTAACTTTATCTTTTATATTTAACTCTTAGTAAAAAATATTGGCATTTACCATGTCTCTTTATATATTTTTTCATTATATGGATAATCAACTTACTGTAGCAAGAAAAGAGAACCAAAGGTGGTTTATTATTAATATCTATAACCTTATAAAATCCATTTGGCTGACCCTTAGATTTTTATGATTATTATATCAATTAATAATATAGTATTTGTTTTAATAACTCAATTATGTCAATTTTGACACTATTTAGTATTTGGTTTTTTTAAAGCCATTAAAACATTATTACTTCAAATAAATTCTTCTTAACCAACCCTAACATGTCATATTAACCAATAAAATTATTTTAATTTATCAAATGTCTTAATTTACATTCATTTTGAAATTTATAATATCAATTATTTTAATATTTCATTAATAAGGTAATTACTACATCATCATTGTATCATAAATAAATTAAATTATTTAATGTATATAAATTATAAATGAAATAAAATTATATAGGAAATATTATTAGATTTATAATTAATATTAATAGTCGAGTTTATATTGTGTATAAACCTATATTAAAAAGTGTTTAGTTATTAATCATTGAATTTAACTATTTTAACTCTTCTTTAAATAAAATAATAATAAATGTCCTAAACTAAACCAAGTGGACCAAAGGGGGTAATATTTTATTCCTATGGGTTTTTTGTCCGAATTATACTTATCATGTAGAATTATTACTTGTGTTACAGTAATTAGGATATAATTTTTACCCTTAATTGCTCTATTTACTTTTAACCATGGTAAATAAAAGTCAAAAGATACCATTCACCAAAATTTATTTTCATCTTACTAAACCACTTTTTACTTACTAATTTTATCATTGTCGCTTGGATTTGTTAAATACAACTCATAGAAGTAGTAAAATTATGTTTTATGAAAATTTGCAAATGTTCCAAGTAGGTGGGTAAAAGACAGTAAAGAGCTCAATAAAATTTTTATATATCTATACTTATTGTAAAATGAATCCGATGAATTAAAATGAAATTATATAGGTATTATGTATCTAATTTGACCAAAAATAAATTTAAATAAAATAAATAAATATTTAACTAAAAATATGGTTTAACCAATAATGTAGTGTTTTTCACTATTAATAAAAAAATTGAATTTTTTTTGAAAAATACCAAAAATTCACCCTAAGCTAATTTTTATTTTCTAAATTCAAAAATGAAGTCTATTTTGAAAAATAAAATTTATAAAATTTAAAAAAGTGGGTATTACTATTCATAATGACAACTTTGATTGGTCGCGGTGTGTTAGAATCTGGAAGTTGCAAACAATGCAAGATATTGAATTATTCAAAGGTAAATGCACCATGGAATCTTGGGGTGTTACATTTTTTCTTCCTTCAAATAAATTCTCCTCCTAATTTTTAGAATACTACTGCACAAAAATATTTGGGTGGTTCTTAATCATATGTTCCTTTAGATCCCATGTTAGCTGTTCCATCTTATGGTTTCTCCATCAACCCATTACCAGAAGAGTAGTATGGTTTCATAACACTAGTTCTCTAGTATCATGAATATTGATAGGCTCTTCACAATAAGACAGATCAGGTTCCAGTTCTATTTCCTCATAGAGGAGTACATGTCTTTGGTCAGTCATGTATTTCTTCTAAATTGATACATGGAACACATCGTGAACATTGGAAAGACATGGAGGCATTGCCAAATGGTAATATTTTACCCCAATTAATTCTAGAATATCAAAATTTTTGATGTACCTGGGACATAATTCACTCTTCTTACCAAATCTTATAACTCCCTTCTTTGGAGATACCTTCAAGAAAACATGATCTCCTACATGAAATTCCAAATCCTTCTTTTGGTCATCGACATAACTCTTCTTCCTACTTTGAGATTATTTGATGTGGGTTTTGATAACCTTCACCTTTTCTATCATTTTATCAACAAGTTATGGGCCTATGGATTTTATTTCACCAATATCATCCCAACAAGTTGGTGTGCGACATCTCCTTCCATATAATGCATTATATGGAGCCATCAGAATATTTGAATGGAAGTTATAGTTATACAAAAAATTTAACAAAGGTAAATATAGATCCCACATACCTTGATAGTCAAGTAAGAATGATCTCCACATGTCTTCTAAGGTTTTAATTGTCCGTTCAGATTGTCCATCGATTTGAGGGTGGTGGGCAGTGCTCAAAAGAAATATAGTATTCTGTGATTTCTGAAGATATTTCTAGAATCTTGATGTAAAATGGGGATCATGATCTGAAAAAATCGATAGGGGTACTCCATGAAGTCATACAACTTAATTAATATAAATTCTTGTTAAATGTTCAAGTGGTAAATCTTCTCTTAAAGCAAGAAAATGTGATGACATGGTAAAATAATAAACAATGACCCATATTTTATTATTATTTATTGGAGTCTTTGGTAGCCCCATGAAAAAGTCCATCATAATATCAACCTATTTCCCCTCAGGTATGGGAAGAGGTTTCATGACACTCTAAGATGTTGTCTTCCAGCATTAACTTGTTGGAAAACTATACACCTTGAAACAAAATCAGCAGTCTACCTTTTCATATTGTCTACCCAAAAATGATCCTTCAAATCATAAAAAATCTTGGTGCTCCCATTATGTATAGAGAAATTGGGGATATGAGCATCATCCAAAAATTCCCTTTTTAGATCAGGTATATTGGGAAAATGACATCTCTTCACAAATTTCAAAATTCAATATTCATATACAAAGTCACTTAATCTCAAATCATTTATAGCTTTAATATTCTTTTAAAACTCCTTATCATTAGTATGAGGATTTTTAACCTTTCTAGTAATGATGGTTTGGAAACCATTTGAAAAATATTTGATGTTTTATCCCCCATGGTTATTCCCATATCCATATTTTCTAGATCCAAGAAAATTTGATCACTTTCAACTCTCATCTTGTTCAAAACTCTATTATATTTTCTTCTCAAAGCATCTGCCACCTTATTTTTCTTCCCCAGGTGGTAGTCTATTGTGAAATCATAATCTATGAGTAGTTAAATCCATCTCCTCCGCCTCATGTTTAGTTCTTTTTGTGTGAAATTATATTTCAATATCTTGTGATTATTATAAATCTCACAATTTTCACCATAGAGATAGTGTCTCCATATATTCATAGAGAAGTTTACAGCGGCTAACACAAGATCATGAGTGGGATAGTATTTCCCATGAATTTTTAGTTGTTTTGATGCATAGTAAATAATTCTATCATTCTACATAAGGACAAAACCATGTCCTTTCTTTGAAGCATCACCAAAAAAAACAAACCCATCGTTCTCTGATGGTACAACAAAAATAAAAGCATTGAATAATCATAACTTTAGTTCATCAAAGCATTCCTCACAATATTTTGTCCAAAAAAATTTAACATTTTTACATGTAAGATTGGTTAATGGGTTAGCCAACCAGGAAAAATTCTGTATGAAACATCGAAAATAACTTGCTAAAACAATAAAACTACACACCTCATTATATTCGTTGGTGCTGTCCGTTCATGGATTGACTTGGTCTTTGAAGGATCAAAATATATTCCATATTTAGAGAAAATATTTCCAAGAAAATAAATCTCTTGATGCGAGAATTCACACTTGCTAAACATCCCATATAATTCTTTTCTTCTAAGAGTCTTTAGAATAATGCACAAGTGATTTACATGATCTTTATAGCTTTTGGAGTATACCAAGATAACATCAATAAATACCACTATAATGTCAAAAATAAATTCTTTAAAAACTCTATTCATTATATCCATGAAGATAGAGTGTTCAATAGTCAATCAAAAAGGTATTACTGTAAACTCATAATGCTCGTACCTGGCTCAAAATGCTGTTATCGGAATGTCATCCTTCTTCACACACAACTAATGATATCTAGATCACAGGTCAATCTATGAAAAATGTTGAGTTCTATGAATTTGGTCAAATAAATCATTAATGCGGGGTAGGAGATACTATTTCTTTATTTCTATAGCATTGATCTCCCTTTTTTCAATGCAAAACCTCATAAATCAGTCTTTCTTCTTAACAAAAGGAAGAGGGGCTCCCCATGGAGAAACCCAATGGGGAATAAATCCCTTATGACTAAATTAATCTAGTTTTTTATTTAGTTCCACTAATTCCAAAGTGTTCATTCTATAAGGGTTCTTCCATATAGACCTTGAACCAAGAATTAAGTCAATAGAAAACTCAATTTCTCATTCTGGAGGATGTTCAGGTAAATCTTCAAGAAACACATCCGAATATTATTTCACAGTATGTATTTCCTCTATTTGAACATTCCATTCATCAAAAATAATTATTTCATTCTCATCCACCACAATAATTGAATTTATTAGAGCTACTGGGGGTGGATCTAGATAACAATCAGATGGTGACGTTTCTTCTCTAAAGATAAGGTACACCTTATCATCATTTAGAATGGTAACCTCCTTCTTCTTACAATAAACTTTCGCATCAAGGTCTGAAATCCAATCTATTGAGGATTATATAAAATTCAATCATGGGTATGACGATTATATCAGTGGATAAATAAAATTTATATGCTTGAATAGGAACTGATTCATAAACCATTGTTACAATGATACTTCTGTTAAGAATTTTTACTAACAACTGCCTTGTTAAATAAATTTTAAAATATATAATTTTCATAACAAACATGGAAGATATAAAACAATGTGATTATCCAAAATCAGATAAAGAATTGGATAAACTTGAGGAAACTATTAAATTACCTGCCACCACATCTTTCAGAGCTTCAACCTCAGCAATAGTAACCATATAATCTTATCCTTCATCCCTTGGGATTTTCCGAGGTATGTTTCCATGATGCTTGGGACATTTATTGGCACTATGTCCCATCTCCCTACAATTGTAGAATTAAAAATTGGTATCTTTTTTCTTCCCCTTACAATCCCCAGTAAAATGTTCCTTTTGCCCACATTTTTAGAATACTCCGTTTCCTATTAGATATGCACCAGGGTGCTTCCTTCCATAATTATCACAGGGAGGAAATTCAACTCTTCACTTCTTCCCTGTTTCATTATTTCCTTTCCCATAGTGTTCAGTTCATCTCTTCTTCTCTTAGGTTGCATTATAGTCTTAAGACATAAATAATTCCTTTAATGTCTTCATAGAACATGGGAAAATATATTCATACAATGAGAAGTATTTTGAGACTAATGCACGGTGAAGAAAATATTTCATCCCATAGAAGAAATGATCAATCTTACTTCTTGGGTTACATATATAATCTATAGAATGCCTTTCTAACATTGTGAAGTTAGTTTCAAACTTTGTGACATTCTCATCCTCCTTTTGTCTCAGACTCAGAAATTTCTTTTCTGTATCCTCTAGATGGTCATGATGAAAGTATTTTTCTAAGAAAATATCTTCAAACTCCCTCCATTCCATGTTGTATAATTCTTCATATCCCTACGTGTTTTGGATTAATGACCTACATTGATTTTTATCTCTTGTGGGGAAATAAAATGTCATGAAAACTTTTCCACTTTCACTACTCCCCCAAGCATGAAATATTTTCTCTATGGAATTTATTTGTTTCTTAGATACTAATGGATTTGTACTCCCATTAAATGTTGCTGGTTGTTGCCTCATGAATCGGACTAATATTGATCCCCCACATTGTGGATTAGGGTGATCCATACGGGTGTGGTTATTATTCATAACTTGAGTTAGTTGTCTAAGTATGGTGATAAGTTGATTAGAACTAGTTTAATCGCCAGCTCCAATATAATTATCTAGGGTTGGAGGTAAATCCCTACATGGATTACGTGCATTGACATGGTTTCCATTCCTTCCACTATGAACCATTTCTAAATAATGGAAGACACTAGATTAGTTGATGAATCACTATAAATAATTCTAATCATGTAAAATACTTAACATAAATTGAGAAATTTATGGATATAATCCATAATGAAAAAATGCTTTCCTTAAAGAGTTATATACTCTTAAATCCTTCATAATTTTTTTCAAATAAAATGTGAATTATCCAATGAATTTACCCTGGGAGTGTCGTAACCAAGAGTGTTGAAATGGTCATTGTCGTGTACCAGGATACCCTGGGTCAAGCCCGAAACTCCATGTTAGAGTTTTCTCTCCAAGGTACATCTATTCCAGAGCCGCCTCTACCTTCTTGTATCCATACCGGGATGTATTTCCTGGAAAATACACAAAATTTCTACATTACCAATATTCAAAGATGTTCTTCTATATTAATCCTCAAAGTTTATCTTAGGGTAATGTTCTCTAATCCGAGTTTATCTAAATATAGTTCCAATGGTTTGTACTATACCTCCTCTGATACCAACTATTAAGCCCCAACCCCTACTAACCAGTTTATGTGCATTATTACATTTCATTTTCAAGATACAAGGAGTCGTGTCCTGAAATACTGAACAATTTAGTATTATTGGAAACAAGATACATACATAAGTTTAACATTACAACTTGAGAAAAAATTAAAAACTAAATAATTATATTATAAACTTCAAAGACTCATATATTATGCATGTAAGTCACTCATAACAAACATCTTCATATACTGGGAAAATGAAACATAAGAAAGGGGTGAGCTCAGATGCTCAATAAGGGTATGCAATATATCGGAAGAAAACATAAACATTAGGCATGGTGAATAATAAAAAACACATGGTTTTAAAAATAAAAAACATTAACACATTATGGCAGGAATATGAGATGATTAAATAATTCCAAAATAAAACATAGTCATGGGTATTCTACAAGTCAAATAATCGCATGAACCATCCTCATTTTTTTCTTAAGGAGGGAATTTATAATGCTGGATATTCTAAAATATCATGTCATGGCCTCGGCCAAGCCGTCTAGAAATGATTTAGCCTCATTGAAAACTATATATTACATTGGGAATGTCCTTGTCCAATTCCATGTATAATTGTCTTATGAAAACTACAGATGCACTGAGGACATATAGTGGGCTCCACCAATCACATACTAAGTCCAATACATTCCTTATATGAAAATATTGAAACATAAAATAAACATTCATATTAAAAATTGCGTATGAAATTTCAATACATTAACCATAAACCATGAATGGTATAAAAATAACACATTCACATTCAACCATATTACAAAACCTTCAATAAAATATGGATGATATGTATCATAATAAATCAACTTCAATGAAGTTTATAATCCATCAAAGGATGTTGACATAGATGAAATGAAAACTATTTGAATGAAATGCCTATTTTTATTTTGAAACCATTTAAGAGTCACATAGTTATAAAAGATAAAATTTATTTGGAAAATATTCTTATAAGATTTTAAGGGAAGCGTTGATGATGTTATAATGGTGGAAAATAGTTGCACCCGCCGTATAAGTTAAAAACACATTCATAAGTTTTTCAAAAAGGTCATAAAGTACCTTGTTTGGAAAATGACGGAATGAGTCATTTCAAAACATATAAGGTAAAATAAGGCTATAAATTACTTTAACCCATAGTCTAGTAAATTCTAAATTTTTTTGAAATACATTTTTAAGAAAACACAGATGTGGGTGATAAAGATGTCTGAGTGGATACTTACGTAAAAACAACCTTGGATATTAAAGACATTGTGAAATTAACCCTTAATTTTTTTCTTTTCTATAGTTGATGGTATATTAACTTCATATATAATAATTTATAAATTTTTACTAAATTATAATAGAATCATATTCATAAATATGACATCGCATATGATCTTATAATATTGCTTTGTTAATAATATTTTAGTAGTATAATCAATTCAGCTATTAACTGACTCGTTTTCCTTTATATGACTAGATAAGTCATGTTTTTTATTTATTGGACATATTTAATTCAAATACCGAATGATTTTATGTTCATAATCATTATTTGTAATCATAAAATGAAAATTATTCGGTAATGATTACGTTGTGGAATGAATCTCATCGCGTTCGTGGAGATAGTAATCCGTACGTACGCACGAGAGACAATATCATTAAATTGATGGTGAAATAATATCTAATTGGATGGTATATCATGTATACATAATAATTAACATGTAATATTTATTATTTACATTAGTTTTTATCATTATTTTTCCAATCAAAATAATTAAGTGTTTCTATAACGAACTACACCGCGACGTGGAGACAGTAAGTCGTACGTACGCACGTATGGTGACTTTGTCATTCATATGATAGATATAATAATGAATACAGATGTCACATATTTATAATAACATCACAATATATAGAAGATAAAAAATTTATTATTATATAATGGAAACAACAAAGAAAGAGTATGTGGAAGAATAAAATAACTTGAAAGAGGTGATGAAATATTTACCTCTTCTTCAGGTTCTTCCTTTTGATTTGATTAAAAGGGATCCATAGGATGGATTTTTGACCAAATTAAGGCCTCTAGGATAAAGAAAAGAATGTTGGGAGGATATTTGGGCAGGGTTTGGTAGATCCAATTGGCTTTGGAGGTGTGAAATTAAGAGTTGTAGAAGTGCCCTTTTATAAGGGAGGAGAGGATCACATTATGAAAATCTTGAAATATTATTTTATAATAAATTCAATTCCAGTTTCTATTGGCTTCAAAATTATTTATTTCAAGGATAAGGTGGTAAGGGTCGATAAACATTCAACCAATAGGTTTTGGATTGGTTTTGGTCACCATATTAACCTTATCTTTAAGATTTAACTCTTAGTTAAATAGTTTGACATTTACCATGTCTCTTTTTATTTGAATATTATATGGTTAATAAACTTACTATAACAAGCCAAGAGAACACCAAGTTGTTTATTATTAATATATATATCCTTATATATGTTCTTTGGCCAGGATTTATATTTTTTTGGATATTATATCCATTAATAATATAATATATTATTAAAAAATTCAATTATGTGAATTTTGACACTATTTAGTATTGTATTTCTTTTGAATTCCATCAAAACATTATCACTTAAAATAATTTTTTTACCAACATTATCATATAATATTAAAATACAAAATTATTTTAATTTATCATAACACTCAATTTATATATATTTGTATAATTATAATATCGATGATTTTAATATTTCATTAATAAGGTAATTACTGCATTGTCATTCTGTCATAAATAAATTAAATTATTTAACGTATAAATATTATAAATAAAATACAATTATATGGGAAATACTTTTAGGTTTCTAATTAGTATTTATAGACGACTTTATATTGTGTGTAACCTTATATTAAAAATGTTTTAGTTATTAAACATTGAATTTAACTCTTTTAACTCTTCTTTAAATAAAATAACAATAAATGTCCCAATCTAATCCAATTGGACCAAAAGACGACGTATTAAATTTATAATGTAGTTTTTAGTCTAATTATACTTATCCAATAGAATTAGGGCATGTGTTAGAGTAAGTATGATATCATTTTTACCATTAATTACCCAATTTATTTTTAACCGTGGTAAATAAAAGTTAAAAGTTACTATTCACCAAAAACTATTTCTATCTTATTGAACCAAATTTTACTTACTGATATTTACCGTGACTCTCGTATTTTTGAAATTCAACTCATAGAAGCAGTAAAATTATGTTTTATGCATATTTTCAAATGCTCCTAGAAGGTGGGTAAAAGACGGTAAAAAGTTCAATAAACTTTTTATATACCAATACTTATTATAAAATGACGACAATGAATTAAATTGAACTTATATAGGTATTATGTATCTATTTTTAGCTAATTTAAATTTAAATAAAATAAATAATTTTTTAAATAAAAAGTCAATTTTAGCCAATAATGTGGTGTTTTTCACTATTCATGAAAAATTGAATGTTTTCAGAAAAATACCAAAAATTCACCCAAATATAATTTAGATATTTCGAATTCAAAAATGAAGTCCATATTGAAAAATATAATATATAAAATTCCTAAATTGTGGGTATTACAATTCATAATGGTTAGTTTGATTGGTTGTGGTGTGTTAGAATCTCGAAGTTGCATACAATGCAAGCTATAGAATTATTCAAAGGGAAACATACCATGGAAGCTTGGGCTGTCACAGAAATGGTTGAAACAAAGTACCACTTTTTATCGATATAATTATACTAATATCTATTCTGATTTAAATTATCGAACATGAGATTTTAATTTAATTGAATTGAGAGTATAGGATTGTAAATTTATAGGGAATTCATTATATTTTCCAATAATGAATGAATATTTTAAATCTCTATTTTTTTTAAAAGTATATTTGGGACTAAGTATATTTATTTTTTTAGGATGAATTAATAGTATTTCATTTTAGTGAAATCATGTATGTATGTTTGATTCATTTGTCCCAATATTTTCAAATTACTTATCTTATTTTTAATGATAATTAATCCATTAATAGATTTCAAAAGAGGATAGTTCATTAATATTTTTTACTTTTGGGTATCTGGAGTTAAATTGCTAAATGGAATTATTCATGGTTATAGATACCATATTCATTTTGGAATTAATTTTAAAATCAATACATTGATTATAAATTTTGATATTACATTGATAATAGGCTTCTAAATCATAGTTTCTTTGAATTAGTTCATTTTGATATTAATATAAGATAAATATTATTCTAACAAATTATCTTTCAAGGGTTTCGGGTCAAAAATTACAAATTGATTTGGATTTCATATGATTACCCAAATTTCATAGGACTTCTTCCTTTAATTTCAGATGAAATCTCATATCCAACCATTATACCACCCATATTCTCTAATTCATAGTTGGTTAGAGTTTTTTACATTATTAATTTTGTACGACTTGTCTACTAATGACTTAGAACATCAATGTATTTTTGTGTGACTTTAATCACTTAATATGACATTAAAATTCATATGAATTGATTTTTATTCTAAGAAAATATATTGTTGACTTCATACATTTCTTTATATGGGAATAAAAATATATAAATTCCAAAAATAAATCGAATTCAACCAATAATAAAAAATAACTTTCATGGTGTTCCCATGTAGAGAAACAATACACTAAAGATTCAAAATAGAACTCAATGAATTAAAAAAAATGTGTTAATCATGGAGTCGACAATAGATGAGAATGTTTAATATTCATAAATAAATAATGCATACCCTCAGGTTTTTCATGTTTATTCCATCTGTGAAATTTGATATAGGCACTAAACACTCAAGGTATTCTAATGGAACAATGACTATAAGAGATAAATGGAGTCTACACTACTCATTAGGGGCATGCATATTGAAGGATTTCAATATCCCTATATCATTCAATAAGAATACTAAATTTTCACTCAATATGAAAGAGCTACCATTCAATGGTTGATTGAGCTGAATATGGTGGATAATTTTTGTTTATTTTCATTTACATTTAGAAACCTTCTCCAGTGATTGAACACTTGCCCTCTTGTGGTAGAGCTATGTACAATCTTCCCATTACCATTTTAATGAATGTAACTCTTTAATAATTAATCTCTCCTACTCATTTTATTTTGGCTTTCATTATTACCTTATAAAATTTGATGTCTAAATTTCTCTTTTCATTCAGTTTATTCTTTTCTCAGTATTTTTCTAGCACACATAGACCAATTAGACCTTCTTCACAACCTATAATAGTTAGTAGTGGGTTAATTCTTTAGTGATTGTAGATATCCAATAACATGTCTAAGTCGGTATAGTGAGTTGTAAGTTTATTTAATTTATTTATCCAGTCCAAAATTACCTAGTTAGGGTGATTAATGTGGTTTTAACTAATTTTAGTAAGGGGGAAAGAGATTTTATTTTATTAATGATTTCATAGGTGACTGAGAGGATAATTTGAGGTTGGAATACGAAATTTTATACTAAAATTAAAACACTGTTTTAGATTTAATCTTTACACACATACTTACATAAGGAAAACACACTTAGGACACACTCCTCCTTAAAGACAATCTGATTCTCTCTATTTGATATTTTAAAATAGTGTTCAATATTTTGTTTCCTAATAGACCCATGACAGGATCATCATCACCAATATTCAATAAGTAATCCTTCTTATGGTCATATATCTAGGTATACATTCTATAGATAACTCAACATATCAATTTAATGGAATTACATGAAACTATTTGAAGGATACCTTAATATAATATCTAATAATAGAAATATATTCAAGGATAAATCTTTTCTTTTTATCAATAATTTTAACCATATATTCATTCTAATAGTGAAATAACATACATATTTGATAATGTATTTACAAATATGATTAGTACTTGTCCATAAACAAGAATAGAATCAAAAAATGGGTTAGGATATAAAAATTAATTTCCATATATGAGTAATTGATATTAGATATTTATAAGGATTAATTGTCTTTTCCGAGTACAACATCAAATATTTCCAAAGAGAGAATAAATTGATTTATTAGGAGATTATTCTCCAAAAAAAATAATGTGGTGGTGTTATATACTTGAGATGTAATGATTGTGACAATTCATGCTTTAGCTAAAATTTTAACCACTTGGTCTTCAGCTCTATAATAGTCTCCCTAACTTATCAATATCTTATTATAAGAAATTTAAAGGTAAATTAAAATTCTCTTATTACATTATGTAATATAAAATATTTTTGTAATGGAATGTATCCACTAATGCATAATTAAAAAATTAAAAGATCCAGCTAAATGTGTTTACTATTGTTGTGTAAATTACTGAGTCATAAATCCATCCTTCTCCAAGAGAGTCATGAAATCCAAATGGATCAATTTTTTATTCAAAACATGAGTCAATTGGGGATGAACCACCATTAATTGTTTGACTCTCGCTCTCATAATATTACAAATCTCATTAAAGATATCATTTTATTACCCAACTCATCGTCACTTGGCATGATTCCACCGATTTCAATCTTTTTACTAAATTGATTTAATTAAATGTATGAGAATTCATGAGTCAATAAAAATATACTTGAGAAAATATGAACATATAAAAAAATGAATCTTACTTCCCATTTTTAGAAAAATTGATGACTTTATATGTCTCAATATATGTTATTTACGTCATTTTTCCAATTATGATCACTATGATAATCCCTAAAAATAACTAAAATGTTTATTTATTCCCATAATAAACATATGTTTATCTTAAACATTATATAAACTCATTTTTAACATAAATATCCATAAAGAACAACTAAAAATCTATTTGGCAAGTTTCTCTAAGATATTAGATACATAATATAACATATCTGAATGAAAAATATAAACATTTATTTCCATCTTCATTATATTCCCCTTGATCTAAACATACTTATTTCGCAATGTGATATATTATACAGATATAAACAAAACAATGGGTGAGAGAAAAATATCTATAAGGTGTAAATGAGGACAAAAAATGGGTGAGATATCATAAGAGTAAATGCTTATATCATGGAATAATAACAAAGGAATTATAATTAGTTACATGGAAACAGGTCATAAGTGAAAAAATATCATTGAATCATAATAATAATGATAATAATAAAAATGATTTGAAAAAATAATTATTTTCTTCATAAATAAAAATGAATTCCCACCACCATGACATCACAACATTATAAAAAATATAATTGCATCATGTTAATGTATAATATTATGGAAAATGATAACAACATCATCTGTACAAATATTATTTTGAACAAAGATAGATGCATCTTGTTCACACATTACATAAATATCCCATGAGACATAAATAATTATCTAGTTGATTATGGGTATGTGGAATTCTGTCCTGACTAGTCATAATAATATTTCGTAAATATATGTTCCACATAGAAAAATTTACAGACTAATAATCATGAAGTCCTCAATAAAGGCGATGAATAAATATATAAATTTTTTACAAAGTTATGTTATCTTATAATTTTCCCCTATTAATTTTCAATCCCATTAATGTAAATATTTATAGATCATATTATAAAGTTACAACACACAACACCATATTGAAACAGGTATATATATATATATATAGTATCACATATTATTTCAATAATTTTCTATCCCAATGTGTATATCAACTCATTGTTGTGTTAATTTAGTGTGTGAGACACAAAGATAAAATATTATAATAATGTTAATAAAAGAAAGTTATCTCTAAAAAATCAATCATTATGCCCTAAAAATACTAGATTCTTCATACTAATTATTTTTTATGCTTACAATTGTTTTAAATGGGTCCTTTAAACACATTCCTAAATTAAATATCTAATATTATTCTATAGGTCATGACATCAAATGATCAAATATTCTACCTCCATCAAAATTAAATATTTTATTGTTGGATGATAAAGGTGAAAAAACCTATTCACAATATATTACAGAGGTCAAAATTGGTGAATCCAAAGATAATCCCCTCTCAAAAAAATATATAATTAAGTTGAAAAGATACGACACATGAGTAAATTATTAGGTTATATTCCTCCATGAAATTTCATGCGATCTTATTAGTCACTGAGTTTACCTCATTACACATCTAATGAATCTGAACATGTTAATAAATAATTTTCATGCATACATTGATATGATATGTGATGGTCCAATGAGTTTCTATATACCCTTGTAGAGGGTTTTACACTAAGGAGGAGTCTTGTTATAAAACCCTAAAAGTTTGATACAATAGTTCCTCTATGGAGTGAGGCCTCTAAGAATATCCTTGGACTCTTATATGAGAGGATTATTTTTCTCATAATATACTCTAAAATATAAGATAAAAATATTCCCTCATGTCATGAATCATGTCACCTCCTAAATCATTCACTAGTCACATATTCCCTCGATATTGAGTTTGATCCTAACCTTATGGGGTTTGTAGAAATTATAACACCCTTTTGGTCTGATACTAGAGCCCTTGATGAATTTTGAATCAATAAGGGACCTAGTTTTGGTTATAGGAGATATTTATATTATTTTTAGGGATAGAATTGATCATTAATGAGGGATAAATATTTCAAATTTAAATATATGAGAGATCTTTCCATACCCTTATGTCCGAAATCATTTTTTAATGTGAAAATAATCCAACATACAACTACTCAAATCATTTCGAAATCTTGGAAATTGGTAAAATCCTAATCAATATTTAGAAATAATATATACAGATAGATTTATTTTGAGATTCAATGTCTATACAGGCCTTAATGATACTTCATATGAATCATTCTGAGTCCCTTTGAGGTGAAATATTTAAAACTGTTTCCCTGTTCATTTTTTTACAATAATAGAATTTCATATCTAATCGAATGCCTTTACCTTTAACTTCATTCTCGATAACATGCCTTCATATAAAAATGTGAATTATATTATTACTGTATTCAAAACAGTCTTGTTCTCATCATCCTGGTATCATAATGATCAATAACTAAACATATAAAGTACCTCCACATTGTACTCTTCAATCCCTTCACCCTTTATGATATATAGTATCATATAATTAGTTTGTTCTTCTTGTAATTATTCATTATAAAATCCTAGGAACAATTTTTTTAATATCATCACCTTGTATATTTTTCATCCAATGATACATAGGACCATTAGTAATGTTTTAATTTTGTTTCCTCTCAAAACAATTCTCTACACTCATCCTCATTTTCTACATAACATCATCTTCATAAATGACTCGCATAAATATTATTTTTCAAATATTAAATAAAAAAATTATGAGATATTTTTTATAATGATATTCTGATTTTATTATTTAATATCTTTATTTTTTCTTTTGTTTAAAATCCACATGGTCTAAATAATTATTCTCCTTTTAAAAAATTGTTTAATTCTATATTCCGCAAATACTTATCTTATTTTTTAAACTAGTCAAATAGTTGTTCTAGTAATTTATCCATATTTAATATTCATATAATATTCCAAATATCCCATTTTAAATATAGAATATTACACAAAAATACTCTCATGTAATTCTAATTTAACTTGAATTGAATTAGGGATCAATCACCAGCATCGTGATATTTCATCCATAATGAATATCTCAACATAGTCTAACATAAATATCCAAAAAATATTCATTGTTCTATGTTGTTATAAATTATATAATAAAAAAATTACATTCAACTAAAAAATATCAAATATTATACTCCTAATCTAGTGTATCTTCTCTATTCTCAAGGATAACTTATGTATGCTTATGAGTATCGTATATATGCTCAACAATATCTTATTCATGGCTTTTCATATCATCCATATTAGATAAAATGTTTTACGTATCACAAAACTTCTATAAAATTACCATATTTATCTCTATAATATATTTTGTATCATCTATAGTGTATTTTGTGACCTATGAAAACCGAAAATATGCAGGAAATATTTAATGTATCATAGTTAATAATTTTATTTTTTAAATTTTAAATTTTCATTTAGCATATATGATCCATAATATCTTAATATATTTCATTTTATATGAAGTTTATTATGTATGATCAAAAAATATTTCATTTATTACATTTTAGACTTACCTTCATCCAATATAATTTATATACACTTGGATAAGTTCTATTAAAACAAGAAAACCTTATCTAAGATATAAAATATAGATGTATCATATTGTAAACTCCAAGTAATTATTCCAATTATCTATATTCTTCTCAACATGCTTCTTATATATAATCTTATGAATCATATATATTTATTTACCAAATAACAACTTAAGCAGATAATTTTAAAACTTATTCAGATATACTCAAAACCACAAAAAAATATTCTCAAGGAAACTCCAAAAACATTAATTTATCAGGAAGCAACTGAAATAAATTTAAAAATATGACAAACTTTCATTATTGTATTAAAAGTAGTTATCAAAGCATCATGGAGAATATTTAAGCTAATGTTGAGTATTTAAATATATCTCCAACTTCCTCAAAATTTCCTATCATTAAATTTTACCTTCTATAAAAAAATATAAGATATTTTATTTATTTATATCATCATCTTTCATTCTTGATATTCCAAGGATGGAATCTCATATAATTAAGTTTTCTTGATTCATCTCCCATAATTTTAAATCCTTAAACTCATAGATAACCTATATTTGACAATTTTTTATTCATCCAATATCACTTTTTATTCATTCTCATAATGTACATATAAGTAAGCATCATAAAAAAGATTTGTGAACCCACACATATTTTCATCCTAAAATATTTATAATAATATTCTAAAAAATACAACCAACATTAATCTTCTAAAAATTTATCTAGAATGTGTAGGTTGGAGTACCACAATAACCACCTATTTATTAATTTTTTCAAAGACATTAAAATCTAATAACTCCAATCATTATATAAATTATAACTCACTGTTAAATATGATTATCCAATAACTTCACATAGTATCACACCTTTCTCATTTTCTAGGGAAGTATCTCAATATTAATATTTATTTCCAACATATAAATGTGTATTTAGTATTAATAACATACCTTCATCACAGGAAATAAAATTTTCATTTCATATATGCTATACTGACTTCACCATCTTCTCAACATCTTCACATCGCCTAAAACAAATCAATAGTTATAATCCTTTTTATATTTTAATCACCCCCTTTTATTTGTTGATTATAATAATTTCAATTTTCATTCAATATATTCTCAATATGCTTCTTGTATTGATTATCCCCCTTATTAAAAATAAATATAATTATTTACATTTAAGTAGGTAGCCATACTCATATCATGCTCCAACTATGATATAAACACCATATTTTTCCAGTTTTAAATGGTAATCCCAGATTCTCTTTTGAAAGGTGTGGCATGAAATTTCCAAAATAAGTGATCTATAAATTAACCAAATAAAATTATATGTGAGCTATCCTAATCTAAGTAACATGAGAGTTTAATCTAGACGTCCATATTGTCTATAATATATTTTTATGTGATGCCAACTAGAAAATGTCTTTCAAGGTGTTGTCTAATAATATTTTCATGGAAATATTCACATTTTCACAACATAATAAATGCATCATAACATCAATTTCAAGCATATTTATCCCTTCTCAATCTATCTAATAGCTCAAAAAATACCCCTTTGAGAATCATATTTGATTCAGTTAAAATAACTCTGAGAAATTTATTATTATTACACAACATTAGCTTTATCTATAAAATCTATATTCAAATGAAATAATGATATTCTATAAGATTATCATATTAAAAACACCCCTTGAGGGATAAATTCAAACAATATTCGTCATGCTTGGTCTTCTTAAAAATGAATTCCAACAATACCTTTATAAAGAAATGGTTTATTAGGATATATTATTATATCAATCGAGGAATTCCATGATAGAAGACACTCTATTGTGAAATAATTTCAATGAATTCCAATTATATTTATACATACCTTCAATTACCCACATAGAAAAAAACACTTTGAAATATATATGAATAATTTAACCCCACCCCTCAATTATCAATGAGAAAAAGTGGGATGAGTATTACTTATATTCCCACAAAATATTTTCCCCTAAATTTGAGTTTAACGAGAAAAATTCATGCTCTATCCTCCTTTTATTTTCTAAACCTTAGAATTTTTGTTAAATAAGGTCTTAATACTCTTCAACATGTTGTTCTCAGGTGGGATTGAAACTGTCACATTTTCTCACATACTAATTTAGTCCTTTTATACTTTCTTCTTCTTCTTTTCCTTTTTTATAACTATTTTAGTTATACAATCATGAATAACTTAAAAGAATCACCAAATTTATCCTTTTGTGGGATTTATTTTTCATAACATCATTTTTGGAAAGTAGATTCAACAGTTTTATGTATTTCCTTCTAAAAAAATACTCATATTTTGTAATAATATTCATGCATTTATTCAATGTATTTTATTTATTTTTTAAAATGTTTTTATAGTTATTCTCCATTTCTTGGGTTACACTTATTTATAAATATCTCATGTTATATTCTTGGATTTTTCCTAATAAATAGACAATTTTCCATTCTTGGATTTATTCTCTCAATTAATCTAGAAAATGTTTTATAGCATTTATATTCATATACTTCATTAAAAGGTTCATGATATTCAATTTCATACTATAATAGAGAAATCCCTTCATTAAGGTAGAATCTATAAATAAATTATTTTTAAGATATGTTTTCTCATCATTATTATTGTTTTTATACCCCAAGGAAGAATTTCCTTCCCTTCTTACAAGTTTCTTAATGTTTTTTGTAATTATTTTCGACTAAAAATATGAATTATACTTGTTATGATTATAAAAATGGTCATGATCCTAGTGATCATACTTTATGTATTTTTCATGCAGTTTATTTAATATTTCAAAAATGTTTGAAGTAAACTATTTTCTATTAATTATGTCTACTTTTCCATTAATTGAATTTTCTACCACTTAATATGAGAATTATATAATCTACATTAATTAAAATATTATTCCAATAATCTTATACCATTTATCCAAAACATTCCATAAAACCAACTATTTCCATTAAACCATTATATTTCCCATGGAACCATATTCTATATAGAATTTGAATCTCACATTTTTTATGTAGAGAGACAATAATTTTTAAATATTCCTTGAGAGATGATATTATTACACATAATCATGTCATAATTTTCTTAGTGGGCTTATTAGAATTCTTCTTTTTCCAACATTTCCATGATTTTATGTTGTATCCAACAGTATCCATTGAAATAGAAATAGGAAAAAAATATCTTGGATAAAGGATAATATTTTCTTTGAAGATGTACTATATTACTATTTAGATGATATCAGGATCATATTTCAATTAATGTGATTCTTTTAAGAGATATGTTTATTTTAATATGATTTCATGAAAGCGAGTCCTTTTTCACCTTCATGTGAGGATTCTTCTTGAGTGGTTTCATGATTTCTAAAATTAAACTCCATATTAGGAAAATTTTGATTTTGATATTAAATAGATTTAACCCTATATTCCCATTCATTTCTGATATTATCAAATTTTATTCATTAAATATAAAATTTTAATTCATGTAATTTCCATGATCCCTTATCCTTTTTTCATGATCTCCAATAGATTTATTTTTTGAAATTCATGGAATCTATTAGGGTTTCTTCTAGTGAATACATTATCTCCTCATAATATATACTTATATTATATATCTCATACATCAATTTTTTAATTAATCATCAATTTTGGGATTATTTTATTTTTGTTGAAAAAAAAATTAATTCTTCATCCTTGGGGTTCTTTCATTGTGTTCCAAAAATTACCACCTCAAAAAATCATGTGGTGATCATCTTCAAGGATATTTTCTTAAAAAATACTTTATATATTTTCCATAAATATGGTGGTTTTGGGTTGATTTTTTTTATAAGGGGTGGATGCTACATCATGTTAGCTTTTTTATTGATAATTTTATTTGAATATTGATTTCTTTTTGGGTCATTTAGTTTTTCTATTGTTTTTAGGGATTTAAGGGCCTCATTAGTAGGAATATTTTGTTTTTGGAATGGATAAGTCAACAGATCTAAATGTGAAAATCTAGAAATTATTGAGGTTACATACATGAAATTAATGTTTTATGAATGTTTTTTTAAAGAAGTATAAAATTATATAAAGGTCACTATGAAAATTAAAACAAGTCACAATTCATATACAAGGTTCATTATTTGTGAAAAATGTTAAAATAATTTCACTATGTTTTAGAGAAGAACCATATATATATTGGTAACCAACTATAAAAATGTGGAAAATTATAGAACCTCACTATGTATATGTGAGGGTAACTTTTTGAAACATATAATAGCTACTTGACTCTTGAAATATATAATTTTTTAAAATAACGATTATGTAATGAGATATATAATGTTCTTCATCTCATATGTAAGAATAATTTATAATGTAATTTGGTATAGTGGTGATCTCACTCTAATATTTAACATTCATCAAGGCATTACATAAGGATAACCAATAAAGTATTTTTGATAAATTTAATTTTCCTCATACATATGGTTCAGGAGGATGACATGTAATTTATATTTCAACAATCAATTAGTGATATGTATTTTCATTAGGACGATTCAAAAAAGTAATCATAATGAAAAAATGTATAATTTTTAGAGTGAAATATGATATGTAAAGGTAAAAGAGTATATACATAAGAATTAACTCATTTATAAATTTTGGAAGAATTCATCATCCATCCATGGATTACGCTATTATAAATCTCATAAATTATAATTGGTATTGTGGATAGATGTAGATCATTCTATTCTATAGAGAATCATCCCACTAGAACCTATCAAGACCAATGAAATAGCATGTCATGAAATATCATCCATGATATGAAGAGATTTTAGGAAAATATAACTCATACTTCCATTTAGATTTATCCAATCCCATGATTTATTTGATGATGAGACATGTTGGAATAATTAAGAATATTTGTTGTATAAAGTATCACCCCAATAATTTTATGGAATGTTTCTCTTAAATACGTTCGAGCCATATCCTATATTTCATAAATCACCGAGTTTCTTTGAAACAACACATGATTATTTAGGTAATAGTCCTATCATAGCCAATGAAATTAAATTTTTAACTTGTGTTCATTGAATTTTTAAAATATGAGATACACAATTTTGTTTAGGATGATATTTAAAGTCTGATAGAATTATATTAAATTTTGATGAATAGTAAAATGGGATAATTTACGATAAATGCTAAATAAGGGATTTATTGATTCATTGATGATGATCTGCTAATGTAAGACCAATTTGTTCTAATTCACATGCATTTATTAACATTATTGTTCATGGTACACTTATTATTCATTATCTTGTGAATAAATAATCAACTAAAGATTAAAAAATTATGAAAACCCTCTTCTCCTCCACTATAACCCACTTACTCTCTCCTCTCTTCAATCCTATCAAGCCTTGTGCCTTTCCAATATTCTTCCCAAATATCTCTCCAAGCTCCCCATTGTCCAAAAAACCCAAAGCCTCTTCAAAATACCAAAACCTATCACCTTAATAGGATATCAAAGGTGGAACTCTTAAGAGATAAATTCCTCATTCCAATTCCTTCTTTTCTTTTATGTTCATGTATTTTTATTTCATTCCTCACCTCCCTTAAACCAAATATTATGATAACTCTTGTAACATACATGCACTGGAAGGTTTGTTTTCCAATGGTATATTTCATTATCTTCTCTCATTTCCCCACCTTTTATTTAAAAGAAATGAAAGTACCGTTTGAGATGTTCCAATTTAGCACATTCATGGACAACGGTTTATCAATTCCTATTATTATCTTTAATTCCAGTAATGAAACCATTTTGTTATGGTTGAACTAGATTATTATATCTATAATATATCCTATTTTTGGTTCTGTAATCCTTTTGAAAAAAATGGTGTTATGTTATAAAGCAAAACATGTTCTTTGTAATCAAACACACTGATTAACAAAAACAGTTGTCACTATGTGTTATACAACAATTCAACTTCATTCCATGACACCAAATTATATTTAAAACCAGGTATTCTCATAAATTTGAAAGAATATAATATAACTTCAATTCTGGACAACCAATTTCATCTTACATGTTTTTCCAACCATCAATATAAAAGAACTGGTCATTAAAACCAAGCAAACAAACGAACTCGAACAATGAAATTGTACCTCATAACCAACCAAAATGGTTATAAATTAACATAAAATGATTATAATAAACCAATTAAATATATAATAGGTTATTTAATTATTAAATAATAAACCTAATTTGTTTATTCAGGTCATTAATAACATATGTAGAACACCAACAGATTTAAGGTAAGGGATCCTCTCTCTCACTTTTGTTCAAGAATCTCCCCTATGTTGTGCTATTTTATTAATAATACCTAATGATGGGGTATGTTTTCAGACCTCCCAAAAACATTCCTTATGATATTTATATAATGTTATACCCTTTACCTCTCATTAATCCCTCCCAAGAACACTCATTACCATGCTGAAATGTTTGTAAGGGGTATTTCTCATCTCACTTTCAATTTTGTGGGATTTACATTGTTCTCCTATTATTTCTAATATGTGGTATAGATGTACTGAAATTTGATATATATTATAATTATTATCTATATATTCATGGTATTATGTGATTCATTTGGTGGTTATTAAAATTTTTCAAACGGCTGAATTGTTTACACTGTGGTAACGAGCATTGTCTCAGTTTTCACATCATTGTGACTTGCTTAGTATTGTGCACCTAATCTTTCTTATCTGGTGTACATACATCCAATTTGTGATAACTCTTCAATTGAAATTATATTCAATATAAATTTACATATTCTCATATAATTTATGTTATTATTGTCTAAGTCGTATACCATTTTATATATGGTATTTATTTTGAATGTTATTTTGACTGTGGAAATATTGATGAATTTGTATCCTCTGTTCTATATGGATAATGTACAGGCGTATTGATCATTTTTTTAATATATTTATAAAGAATTATTTGGACTTGAAGTAGTGGGTGGGGCCTGCTACATCCCCTCGATGCATCGATAGGTCTCATGAGACAAATCTTTTGGCGACTAACCCTTTGAGTTTGTTCCCAAATATTAGAAAAGTTTCTACCCACAAAACTAAACCATTTTTATAGTATTATGGTATCATATGCAAGATACAGGAAATCCAATCAATAATAATTCTCTTTATTCATTATCATTTATTACTATACATGGGGTTTTCACTATGAAAAAATCAATGGATTCAATTTTATTCTCAATTTATTAATGGTGTGAGTTTTTCATTTATACACCATTCCCTATTGATTATGTAAAAAATTTTACAATTAAGTTATTATTGAGTAATTCTTCTGCTATTTTTAAACCCTTACTGATAATTTTAGCTAACCCCGTTCATTTTTAATTCAACAGGTGATGAATAAGATATCATTTAATGAGTCCATGTGGATGCAGTTTTTAGTTTTTGTTATGTATTATATTTTTTTAACCATTTCCAATGTAACTTTTAGTTACATATATGTATCTAGTATTTTCAAGACTACTAAAATGATCATTCCTTCAAGATTTTCATCCTTTTTAACCATTACAATATATCAAGTAATTCACCAGCTTTATTATAGATGGGTTAGGGTGTTACAGTTTATATCATATTATGTTTAGTACAAAATGTGGAAACTAGATTAGAAAACGTAGATTAGAGAACAAAGACCAGGGGTATTATTTGAGGAAAAATAGAAATGAGCATCCTGGTATTTTCATAATGAAATTATTATGAGAATATTTCAAGAAATACATCCCTGTCTGGATATGAGCAGGTAAAGGTGGCTCTGGAACAGATGTACCAAGGAGTGAAAGTTTCAATAAGGAGTTTCGGGCTTGACCTGGGGTATCCTAGTACACGAAAATGGGACTTGATGCAATATTGGTTATGACACTCCTAGGGAATATTCATAAGATAATTCATATTTTAATTAAAATACATTATGAATGATTGAAATATAAACTATTCCTCAATGAAACCATTTTTCTGATTATTGGATTAGTCATGCATAGGCGGAACTCAATTTAGGGTATGTATTTTTTTATGTTAAGATTATAGATTATGATTTGTACCCTAATTTATTGTGTTCCATTATTTAGAAATTGAATCTAATGGAATAAGGTAAATTAATACTCATTGGAAATGTATGGATCTCCCCACTGAGCAAGTCAACACAGTCAATGTTGGAGCAGATCTGATCGTGTGCATATTGGGACAACTTACTCAGGTTGTAATGAATAACAATTCCACAACTATGTTGGATCGTTTAATGCAGCAGATTACCCCATCTTTCAGTGGGACTACCAATCTAGTGGTTACTGAGAAATGGATCATGTCCATTGAATAGATAATCATGGAATTATGATGCAATGAAAATAAAAAGGTACTACTGGAATTATATTGTCTCAAGGGTGATGTTGATCAGTGGTGGTCCTTGATTCAGAATACCATGGAGGAAGAATAAATATAAGATATGGAATGGAGGAATTTTAAGGAAATATTCTTGGAAAAATATTTCCTTCTTGAGAAATGAACTGAAATGAAGAATAAATTTACTGGCTTAGAGAAAAGGGAAGAGGATATTGTTGTAGAGTATGAGGCTACCATCACAAGGCTATCCCGGTATGCCGTAGATTACGTATGTGACTCAGCCGAAAATATTGATCATTTCATTGATGGTCTTAAGCCAAGTATTCAAAGGTCACATGCATCTCAAACATTTCATCATATGATGAAATTGTATCAGATGCCATCAAAAAAGAGAAGGACTGGGTTGATTTGAAACAACACTTGGTTATTTAAGAGATAGTCATATACTAGCCATTGAGAATAGATTTTCTACTTGTGTGTTTTGATTTTTGAAAACCTGACATACACAGTTGTTTTTTAGGATGATATTTAGAGTTTGATTGAATTAAAATAATTTATTATTAATAGTAAAATGTGATAATTTATGATAAATGAAAAATAAGAGATTTATTGACTCATTGATGATGATCTACTAATGTAATCCCAATTAGATCGAATTCACATGAATTTGTTACTATTTATGGTCATGGAATACTTACTATTACTTTTCTTGTGAATAAATAATAATCTAATGATTAAAAAATTATAAAAATCCTCCTCACCTTCACTATAACCCCCCCCCCCTCACTCTTATATTCACTCCTCTCAATCCTTGTGCCTTGACAGTATTCTACACAAATCACTCCTCGTGCTCCTCCACCATTTCGAAAATCCCATATCCTCTTCAATATAACAAAACCTTTCACCTTAAGAGGTTCTCAATTGAGGAATTCTCAAGAGGTAAATTCTTCTTTCCAATTCCTTCATTTCATTTAAGTTCTTGTCTTTGGTTTCTTTCTTCACCTCCCTTCCACCAAATAGTATGATAAATTCAGTAACAATACAATAATGGGTGATTGTTTTTCTAATGGGTTATTTCGTTATCTTCTCCCCTTTCCCCAAATTTTATTTGAATGAAATGAATGAACTGTTTGAGATGTGCCAATTTAGCACATTCAAGGACAACTGTTTATCAATTTCTATTATTTTCATTAATTTTCCTCATGAAACAATTTATGTTATGGTTGAAACAGATTATTATATATTTAATAAATAATTTTTTTGGATCTAAAATATTTTTTTACAAATGGTATTATGTTATAAAAATTGTTCTTTGTAATAAAACCCACCGATTAACAAAAATGATTGTCATTGTGGTTTTATATAATAATTAAACTTCACTCCAACTAACCAAAATTAATTTTAAACCATGTAATCTCATGTATTTTTACTAGTAAAATATAACTTCAATTATGTACAACCACTTTCATTTAAATTTTTATCCAAATATGAATATAAGTGAACCAGTCATTAAAACCATGTAAACCAACAAGCTTGAACAATGAATTTGAACATCATATCCGTTAAAAAAAGTTATAAATGAACATAAAATTATCATAATAAACCATTCAAATATAGAATAGTTTTTAGAATAATTAATTTATAAACCTAATTTTTTTATTCTGGAGTTGAACAACAAGTGGAGAACACCAACAGATTTAAGGTAAGGGATCCTTTCTCTCAGTTTTGTTCTAGAATCTCCCCAATGATGTGCCCTTTTATTTTTAATACCTACTGATGGGTATGTTTTCACACATCCCCCATACTAACCTTATGATATATAAATAATGGGATACCTGTTTACCTCTCATTAATGCTTTTCAAGAACACTCGTTACCATGTTGAAATATTTGTAAGGGGGTTTTCTCATCTCACTTTCAATTTTGTGGAGTTTCCATTATTTGCCTTTTATTTCTTATATGTGGTATAGGTGTACTAAAATTTGATATATATTATCATGAATCTATTTATATTCCTGTTATTATATGATTAATTTTTTTTATTAACTTTTGGTCATATGAATCAATTAATTACAATGTGGTAATGAGATTTGTCTCAATTTTCACTTCGTTGTGAATTTGTTATTATTATGCACCTAATCTTTATTATGTGGTGTATCTACTGCCCATTTGAGATCACTTTAAAATTAAAATTATATTCCATTTAAATTTACACACTCTCATATCATGGATATGATTATTTTCTAAGTCGTATACTATTTTACATATGGTATTAATTTTTAATGTTGTTTTGACAGTGGAAATATTGTTGAATTTTTATCCTCTATTCTTTACGGATAATGTAAAGGAATGTTGATCTTGTTTTTAATATATATATATATAATGAATTATTTGTACATGCATCAGTGGGTGGGGCCCGCTACTTCCCCCTGATGCATCAGTAGGTCTTATTAGACAAATCAGTTGGCCACAAACCCTTTGAATTTGTTTGCAAAAATCAGATGGGTTTCTACCCATAGAACAAATCTTTTTTAACTGTATTATGGTATCATGTGCCAGATACGTGAATTAAAATCAACGAAAATTATCTTTATTCATTATCATTTATTATTATACTTGATGATTTCATTGTGACAAAATCTATTGATGCAATTTCATTCTCAGTTTATTAATTGTGTGAGTTTTTCATTTTTTCACCATGCCATATTGATTATGTCAAATTGTTTACAATTTAGTTATTATTGATTCATGATTCCTAAATTTGTAACCCTTTATGAGAATTTGAGCTCACCCATTTTATTGTTTACTTTCAACAGGTGATGTAGAAGAGATCATTTATTGAGTTCTTATAGAAGTAGTTTTCAGTTTTTGTTATGTATTTTATTTTGGTAACCTTTTCCAATGTAATTTTGTGTTATATCTATGTATCTAGCCTCTTAAATACTTCTAAACTGGTCTTTCCTTCAGGATTTTCATTCCTTCTAACCATTCCAAAATTACAAGTAATGCATCGAATCTAGTCTAGAGGGGTCGGGGTGTTACATATCATATCATGATATTATGAGAGATAAATGGAAGATATTTGATATATTTAATAGATCTAGTTATTTAGAAAATATCATGCATGAGAAAATTATTACAAACCTTGGCATGTCTGACTGAATACAAAAAACTCCCTTAAAAAGGGATCCATTCTATGAAAGAGGATTTCAATAATATATAGTAGATTTGATTGGAGTTTAAAAAATATGAGACATAATATTTTTTCCCGAGTGGACATGTTATGTTTAGAATATAATAACCACATAAATATATGTAGTATACAAAGAAAGATCTCATTTGTTTAGAAGAATATAAATTAATACTAACTCATAAATCAATGGGTTGAATTCTTGATGTTCTAAAAAATGGATGGTATTAGTTTTGTGAAGTAATTGATAGAGAGATAGAAATATTTTTTATATCTTGTTTAGAGGAGAAGGATAAGAGGGAGATAAAGAGAGAAGGTAATATCCCCCCACCACCTCAGTCCAATTTATGGTTCTTTTACTAGAGGTTTCTAATTACCTCTAGCATGTATCCATGTATGCCAAAGGTAACTGAGTAGCATCAAGGGACTAATTGGTTACTGTGGGGAGACTTTTACATCATCATTGGAGTTTAATAATAGAGAGAATAAAATAAAATAGATAACAGCTTAATATAAACATTAAAATAGGTAATGATATGATAAAATAAACCAAACATCACATGTGATAACTGATGAATCTTTAATATATAATATAACCCATTGTACAAATCATAAAAAATCAGTGTGAGGAATAAAATAAAGATGGTTCAAGGCCCAAACACAAAATGTTCATTATTCCTTCCAAATCACTTCATCTGATTCCATCCATGCATGAAAAAGCATAAAAAATAATCTTTCTTAATTTTTAACTTCGAATCAAGTTACAGTGACTTCTTGGGTTCACAAGTTCCATAGAGACCAAAGAAGGGTGTGGGTACAACTCATTAGGCCACCACTAATGGTTTCCCTAAATGTTACCAGTTTGAAATCATGCATGCATTGGTACACAAACATAAATTATACGGGTATAGGGAAAAATAAATAAAACATAAAACATAAACAAAAACCAATCCTAGGGTCCAAAATCACATCAAGAAAGGTGTAAACAGACTTCATATAGTACTAGGGTTTCTATGAGCATGTTAGGATAACTATTTCAACCATTCTCTATCGATACAAGAAAATATACTCATATATAGTATAAATTTTCATTTGATGTAAATATATCCATCCTCATTTCCATATGTCCTAGAGGGGAAATGTTCACCATGGTTTAACCATTACTAGCATACTCAGGGGGGGAATAACTCATAGAAGGTATACCATACATACCCAGAATCCCTTTGGGGGAATCATTCACCCTTGGTTAACCATTACTATCTTCTCTTGGGGTCATTGTTCATCCCATGTAATCAATCACAGGTATAAGAAATATTAACAAAATAAGCAATACTATAACTTTGATATAAATATTAGGCCATAAAGAATTAGTCACAAATATTCCATTCTAAAAACATAACCCCCTTTTTTATATACAGTACTATTTCAAAACTAAATTCCAATTTCATATCAAAAACTATTTCTATCCAATTCCAAAAATCTAGTTTGAAAATACCATTACATTTAACATTTCAGGTACACTTATTTAATAAAAAATACCACACTCCATTATTTTATTCCATAAATATATACATAATCCATCCAATTAACTAAATATATCACAATTTCCATTTAAAGGAAAAAATCTACTAGAAAAGTACATATTCCCATTTTTAAATTGACACTAAAACCATTTATTAATGTTGATGGATGTGAAATTCCATTTCACAACCACAAATTAAAACCAGGGTTACTCTTAACCACATAAAATATTAGGCATCTTGATAAATAAATCCAATCCAAGGTCAATTTACCTTGAAAATAATTTTCTTATAATTTACATTCCCCGTGTTACAATACATACAAAAAAATTAATTTATTTATAGCCTACCTCACATTGAAAAATGTGATTTTATATTTTTTCAACAATGCTGATGTCATCTTGAAAACACATGAAATCACTAAAAATAAATAGGTTAGTTAATGGGTTAATATTATGGGACAAGATACCTTATCCATATGAGATTGAACAAATCGGGTGTCATCCTCTAGACGATGAAGAAAAAATATTTTTTAGAAACCATACAAATGACCTAGAAAAAGGGTATAACCATCATAAATTGAAATATAGATTTTGATGGTATGAGTATTGAATAAATGATGATATATGACTCTTATAATAAATAGTTATTTATGACATGATATATGACAAAAAAAATAGAGAGGATCTTGGGGAGATCTACTATAAGGTTGATAAAAGGGGAAGGCAAAGAGGCACATGTGGGATCTATTGGTGGGAAAGGGATAATAAATTGGGGAAATAACCATTTATGTAGGGAGGGTATGAATATAAATTTCTTATCTTATTAATGGGAAATGGTTTCTCTATATTATTGGGAAAACCATGTTCTATCCTTGTATCCCACACTGTCACCATACTCCCTAATATATATGGTTACGAAACACAGTTTCTCAATTCATACACCAACCAGGTACAACCCTTTATAAAACATTTATTTCTCAAATGTTTTCTCCTCCATTCCACATGGTTTCCCTATGTCATGTCCCTATAAATATTTTTCACACGATTGCAGTGAATGTTTAGAAATAACCATGGGAAAATTCTATTCCCCATGTATCAACTCAAAAAGCACAAACTATGAGATCCAACCCCCAAAGAAACTCTCAAAACATACATATAAGTTTATCCCAAGTCCAAATTGTGTATTTTTAGGGGTTCAAACTCTCAAAAATCCATTATGATGAACATTTAAAAATACAACATTTCCACCAAAATAAAAACATAAGACTCCTTCTAAGTAAATATCACTCATAAAGAAATGGAATCATACAACATCCCTATCATATATCTTATCATTCCCAAGAATCCTCGTTAGTCATTCACCTGCATCTCTTGACCCATGTCTATCACCCAAGATCAGGGTTGAGTGGATCTTTTCCATTGTTGAAAACCCAAAACACCCCTAAGTCATAGAATCCAAATAATGGCAGATCAATCTACAAAACCCTATATAGTTCTCATCATCAAATTAATACTAAGACAATGTTGATAAAATCTCATTCACATAAACACTTATGGTTGCATAAGCCAAACACCCAATTGTCTAATGGTTCTCCACGCCCTAAGAATTGTCTTACAATTACCATATATGATTCTTAGAACATATTCCTTCAAAAAATCTTGTTAAGACACCACCACTGCCTTGTAATTATTCATTCGGTGTGATTTCCAACTCACCATATCACACCAAATATGAGAACACTAGTTCGCATCTGTTTATATTTTCATTATAGAAAACTACAATAGGATTGAAAATATCATCAATTTTTGAAAAAACTAGAAAAACAATTAATTTTATCAAAAATAATAGTTTTCATTCCAAAAAAATCTATCAAATTCAAGATGATATGTCGGATGTGATTTGTATCTCACCATGTCCATTTCCATGCCAAAACACTGGTCATACCTTTTTTGGTCGACAATTTTGGAAATGTATCTAACCCAAATATCATGGCATTGCTAATCCACATATCCATGATTCCTTCATGCCCTGATAAATCCTATGAGTATTCGGACAAGCTCATTATAGTCCATTCCAAAATTCAAGTGATATTATTTTGTTTAATATTCATTTCCATGGAGCTAACATTTAACTCGACTAACTACTACACCCAACTCCATTCTAGAACTACATGCATTATCCATGTACAAACTAAATTTATTCAGTCTGAAATATTGATTCCGCCACTACTATTAGATGACACACTTTTAGTTTCCATGAACATGAGGCTCATGGGTTGTATGACCATGGCCGGTATGTCACTCCATGTTATAGGACTGTTATTATTTTTTCCCTAGTTGATAAATTCTAAAATGACACATCAGATGCTCAATTTTAGCCATTTTTATAACATGTAAATGGTGGTCTAACTCCCATAAAATAAATAACTACACATCAATTGTTTCATATTCGTGGATCTTGATAACATGAACCACAAACATTCTCCAGCAATTAGTCTATAATGAGTTCCTCACTCTTCACTGTGAATCTATGCACTTCATCCCATATAAATCAACTTAAAAACTCCAAGGGAATAACCTCCAAAGTACTGATGGTAAGAAACATGTGTCCCTCCTCTTGAGTCAGGATCAATGAATCCATAACAATCATACATCTGTTTGGGTCAAACTGAGCGTCAATTCCATCATAATGTAATTCACTCATGATGTAAACTCTAATAGTAAGTATATACTACCTCAACAATGAGATTTTTGTCGTTATTTATACATGAACCACATATTCCTATGGTATCCATTTAATAATAGGGTCCCATTAACTAATACTCACCACAACCCTACAACCCCCATTTGAGCAGTCATGAGTTTCTATTTTTTGTGGCACTACCACCACTACAACGTTTGAGTTCATCCATAATGACTATAATAATTTTCAATAGAACAAGGATGTCCCATTTTTCCTAACCAAAAATCAATAAACCATGAACATAACCAATTCACATCACTTTTACCTCACTAAAAAACAATATGTTATTTCTCTTGAGGAACCAAATTTCATAACTCAATTGTATCATGCATCACCAACATGTTCTTTCTATATTGATATCATAATAACATCAGGTTATATGATCCACCATGACAATTTTTTGAATCCATCCTAGGATCCAGTGAGTAATTTACATTGAGAATAAATCTATAACATTCACTATATCATCTAATAGTTCCCCCTCTATATGTTTTTACCATCCTACTCAAGGAATCCCTGCTACATTAATTGACCATCCTAACATTTATAATGAGTAATGTCAAACCAACAACCAATTATCACCCAAGAAATCATTTTAAGACTACAAGTGTTTACCCACACTGTATTGGTCCTTATTCCATCAACCTAGGGTAAAAATAGATAACCACATCAAAACAACATCAATACAATATGGAAAACAATAAAATTGATCATGTTATTACAAACTATACATAACTCTAAAATACAAAAAGTAAAGGTGATTACCTTCGAAATAAAATAATTGGAATAACTAATTCCTCACTATAAAATTTCATATCATTATCCATGCATTAATTTCTATATTTCAAACAATAATCTTGACCAAACACATCAATAAAGTATTACAGAATGAAGCCAACTGATATCACAACTACCCATAATAACCAAACATGTTGACTCAACACCCTAACTAGGGACAACTACCAAATCACTAGGCACTTACACCTATACCCCTTTTATGTCATATCTTATATACATCACTACTCACATGATGTAGTCCAACCCCCATTCCAAAATTATGATATCTCAATGTGATAAAACTAACTACATTTTGTTGGACACATACCCATAGATGCAATTTGACTAACACCAAAACTATGAGAAAAGACACCCATTATAGGGTCTTACACCCCCTGTAAGGGACACACCCCAAAAGGGTCACAAGAAAGCATTCCACTATGTTACACATCACATACCCAATGTCACAAGCCAACTGTATTCATAGTAGGTAATAACTGACTATCAGGGACACCCTTCCCACCAAAGTCTCACAAGTTTTGTCCAAGGGTATTACCACACATAACCAAGGGTATCACCTACATGGATCTCTCTCAAGCCCAAAACTATTCATACAAATTAATAGGTTAAAACCATAAGGGAGGCTTGAAAATAGAAGTCCTAAAGCATCCATCATTTCTTATTTTAATTTATTTAATACAATCCAATTTTTTAAAACCCCAATATTCAAATTTGTAAAACATTTCAGAACCTTTTTTTCAAAAACTAATTAAGAATAAATTTCTAGGTTTTAAGATAGATATATTGTCATTCATGAGTTACTAGGGTAAAAATAATATGTTAATGAATCCTTATGTAACAAGAACAGTCTCTTTATAATCCATTTATATAATCATATTATCTCTATGTCACATGAGGATATGTTCAAGTATAGTTCCAGTATAAAAAATATAAAACCATATAAATGGGTCTAGACACATTAAATACCAACCCCTCTCACTCTTATAAAATATAGGTAGATATAAATTTACATATGATATAAACCATAACCATGTAATATATCAGCATATATTAATCCTAGGATCTCTCAATAACAAGTGGTATATGAATGAAAATTCAATTATATATTCCCAAAATGATGCATGCACCCACACTTATCCTCTCTATCCATACCATATGGAGAGATAGAAATCACATAAATCTGTAACATCACCCACATGTATTCTACTCACGGGAAAAATTAATAAACTAAAAAAATTTAAAAACATGAAAAACATTTCTCACACCTAGAAACTCAGTTTTCCCTGTGTAGGGGATTGAAAGTATCTAATAATGATAACATTAGTTATATTTGTTGATTTCCTAGTCTCTTTTCTACCAAGACCAAATAGTAATAAAAAATTAAAATAGATTTGTACAACTTTTTAATATCTTATTGCCCTATTCCACTACTTGGTGCCTGAATTGGTAGCTGATAATTACCATAGGTGTTCCTTCCCATATTCCAATAGAAACCATCTAGCAGTGACATCCTTAGAGGTTATGATAGGTAAAATATTCCTTCAAAAGAATATTATTATTAAATAAGAAATAAAATTATATAGATAAAATCCATATATAAACCATAAAATGTGGAATTTTTTTATAAAAGTTTACTAACATCCCATGTCTTGGTAGATGAATGTCTCATAAATACCAGATCACCCATGGGAAGATCATACACAAGAAGTACAATGAGTAAATAAAATTATATCAAGGCCCAAAACCTAGGGGGTCCCAATTACTTCCTAATCCCATATTCTATATCCATCCTAGAATTTCATAATGTCATTTAAACAAATAACATCCTATCCTATAACAGATAATCATGTATTAGTTACTACATAGGTACCGATGTTACAAGGACTCCCAAGATGGGTGTGAGTAGAAATCAATAGTCCACCCCCAATGGTGTACCTAAATGTAGCCATTATAAAATACTGTATTCATGGGTGATAAAAGTAAAAAATTATAGTTATAGGAAAAAAATTTAATGAAAACATATAAAATGATGAAAGTAGGTCCATGTTCTCCCTAACATTTGTATAAAACAACTTTGGCCACTATCGGGGTGTCTTCAAGGATGTCATAATGATCATACCAAACATCATATACTAACCTGGGGAAATATACACAACCATCCAAACCAACATACAGGGGAAAATACCCATCCCCATATCCTTCAATACCATGGTGGTATCACTCACCCTTGGTTAATTATTACTATAATCCTAGGGGGATTCCTTCACAATTTGATAACCATACATAACGTGTATCCTCTTGGGTAAGCATTCATCCTAGGCTAGCCACTACTAGTATCCTTTAGGAGAAGTGTTTTCCATATCTTAACTATCACAAGAACAATATGAATCATTAATATAATCAATTATATTACTCAAATTTATTAAATAAGGCATAAAGATTTAATTTTCCTTTTTTAATTGTAAAAACATAATGAATTTTGAATTATCCAAAATTATTTGAACACCCAATTCCAATTTCTTGAAAAAATTCATTACAATCCTATTTCTGAAATATTTGTTTAGAATACCATTCTATTTAAATTTTAAAGTGATATTCATCAATGAATCATAATGAAATACTTTTGTAAATTTTATCAAAATATACCCAAACCAACCAATTAAATGATTACAATAATTCTTCTATTTTAAGAAAAAAATACAATTAACCACTCTATATTTCATTTTCAAAATCTAAAGCAAATTTTATTAATATTGATGGTTCTAAAATTATTTTTCATAACCACCAATTAATACCAAGGGACCTATTAACTGCAGAAAATAACTTTTATTAACCATAAAATATTAAGACACTAAATGATCAATTACCCTATCAAGGAATTTATATGGAAATTACATTTACTATGGTTCAAAAATACTAAAATGGTCTTTAGTTGAGTACTACCTCAAATATAAACACATGAGTTTAAATTAGATCAATAATGGTGAAGGAGTGATGCATGGGAGATGATAGAGACTTGGTGAATAAATATGGGTAAAACCATTTATTATGGGAGGGGGAAAGGTTAATTTACCATAATTTAAATGGGTGCATAATTTGGCCACATAGTTTTACAAACAGTGAAATAATCATGCATCTAGCACTATCTCCACACTCTCCACATTAAACAATTATAGCACTTGGTTTCCCAAATCATGAACCAACCATGTAAGACCCTTTACAACACTATAGCATCTTACATGGTTTCTCTATCCACACTGCACAAATTCTATAATCTACATATGTATACCATTTGGGTCAGATGATAGGGGAACGTGGTTATCACTAAACTTTTTCTTACCATGCAACCTAGGTAGAAGTTCTAAAAGCTCAAACAATATGCCATGAACCCTTGAGACACACCCAAACCCTCCTTATAACTTTATAATAAGACTAAATTGGTTATTTTTAGGTGTTCATATATAATAATTCCATCCAATACCCATTTCAAAATCATACCCATCTAGAAAAAAATATCAAATCCCTTTTGAATCTTGGCCACTCATATGGATACAGGGTCTTCGAATATAATTCCTTTGATATGACTAGTTTATCCATGATATTTAGATCAAGGGAAGTATAATGGGTTATATTTTTTTTACCTTAATTGATAAGAGGATATATAGAAATAGAATATTTATAATTTATTCTCCTTGGATTATATATTTATGGTGAACCACGCACTATCATTTTTCATCTGTAAAATTTAAATTCAACATTTATACATTAGAGTCAACGAGATTATGTGAGAAGATAATTTATCAGTAGGCTAAACAAAATTTCATAATAACAATTGAATATGGTACATTATAGAGATAACTGAGGAAATGAAAAAAATTTGATTAGGAAAACAGAGTGATTAACCCCCCCCCCCCCCCACTCATGGTGTCTCTCAGGTTGCAAAATGGATCATTCACTAAGACACTAAATTTAATTCACTATGAATGTATCAACATCATCAAACATGATTCTCTACAATACTCAATCTTTTGAAAACTGTAAAGTCGTATATAATAAATAGAATATATTAAGTATCAACTCATTGAGGTCAAATAACTTATCCAAGTTCCAAATTAATTTTTGTATTCTCAAGGATGTATTCCATATAATCATAATAATCTTATAAATGGTCAATAGTATCATATATATGTCTTTATATATCTTCAATATTAAATAAAATATCTTATGTATCACAGTGATTTTGATACACATCAATATTTCTCTCTCAAATAACTTCAGTGTCATCTGTGATATATTATGCAAGATCTATAAACCTCTAATTTAATCTAAATATAATATATATCATATTACAGCTTTGCATTATCCACATTTTAATCTTCCATATGTAAAATATATATTCTATATTATAGGAAATATCTTATAAATAATCGTAGCTATGTTTCAGTATGTGTTTTAATAAATATCATCCATTTTCATTAGGATAGATTATTTTCAAATATGAAAACCTAATGTAACATAAAAATGTACAATGTATAATTCTGTAAAATACCACGAAATTTTCAAATTCTTTATTTCCCTATTCATTTTTTTACTTACATATCATCGTGAGAATATTAAATATGCCTTCTTCTAATATGTAACTTCAAGTTTTGAATATAGAGATTATTAAAATCATCTCAAACCTACTTATAAAATTCTCATAAAATCATTATTCACCTCAGTTAATCTCCAAAAATATTAAATTAAATTAATAATATATTTAAAATTTATAAATATATTCAATACATTAATGAAATAATATTAATTAATATGTATGTCCAATTTGAGTATTTCTATATAGCTCCAATTGTCTTAACAACTCACATATTTAAACAAATCCATGTTTTTCAGTTATATGTGTTATATTCTTATTTTATTACCACATTATTTATGATTCATCATAAATGGATATATTCTAATAAAATTAGGATATATTGATTCTTCTCTAACATATAATGGTCCTCGATACCATCCTGAAGATATTGTAGATATTTCTCTATTTATCTGACCACACCTTTCATTGATTCACATTATGTTAGGCTAAAAAATAATTAGATATTATATGTGTGAACACTAAAATATTATCAACTCAAATTCTTCCATAATACCTTATAATTTTTCTACCTAGATTTAATATTCTTAATCATTTGAAATAATGCTTAGAAGACAATACATCAATCACCGGGATTATAGAACTTATTGTGAAACCATTAATGTAGGAACACTATTATAATAAAATATATTATTCTTATTAATGGAATATATTTATCCAATAACACCAATAATCTACAAGATATTCATATTCTCAAACGAAGCTTCTCAATCTTTTTCATCATTATGATCAAATTAATGGATCTTCATCATCATGTTAAGTGGAATCTAGAATATTTCATTATAATTATAAATCCAAGTTGAATATAAAATATCCTAAATTAAATTTATTATCTTATCAAGATATTTAAAACATATTTTTGACAAAAAACACATATAATCCTTCTGTAATTTCTGAAATAAACATTAATTAATTATAAACATTAAAAAACACATGTCAAATAAATGGGTAGGATAATTAATACATAAATATTATTGCATGAAAGATTCATGTACGATACTAATGAATGAAATAAAAAATAATATAATCTTTACAATATTTTTATGTGGAATGGAAAATGAAAAATAATTATTCCCTTTATCGATTTTAATTTAAAGAAAATATTTTCAAGAGAACTAGATATACATTTATATCCCCGAAAAGGAATGTGAAATTGTATTGATATAAAAAAACATGATGTATAATTAGATTTTATTGAATAAAAATGAAATATATAATGATTAATAGGTTGATATTGAGTGATAGAGAGGATAACCCTCTGAACAAAAAAGTACAGATAATACTGCTTATAGAAAATGTAAGGTATGAAGTCCAAATATGTAATGGTGGAAATTAGACCATAAAATATAAAAAATAGGGGAAAACATTATGGTATACATTCATTATCTTAGATATGTTATATATATAATATGATATATTAACAAATGGATAATACCTTAAAATAATTGATATTTGGAACAAAAATCATTCCTCATGTCCTGGGTTGCTTTGTATGTTCACTAAACACTAAAATAGTAAATATAGATTCAATATTTACTTGATTTGAAACATTATTAATTTTTATTTTCTATTATTATTTATTTAAAATAATTTATTATCATTAAATATGTGTTTATTTGATAAATATTTCTTGCATCAGTCAATCTAATGTTGTTCGAATCATCATTCCATTATTTCTTCTAGGTAACAATAGATATCGAGGGAAAATTTACAATTCTTCCGTATTATTTGGAAGATTCACAATATATTTTTCATGAAATTATAAAATTGTGTGGATTAAATATTTTAGTAGATATTCTCAATTCATATAATCATCCAGAGTATGCTTGTTTTAGATGGTTAAAATGATTACAATTGTTTATATTCAATATTATTAATCATTTACATTAAATAAACATGAAAATATTTGATTATTAATATCAAATTTGATCACAAAATTCATTTTTATTAATAAACATGAATTAAATAGGTGAAAATAAAACCTCATAATTCGTATAGGTTGTATAAAACCACCACATATGAACAATTCGTTTTAAGAGTTTTTAAAATAGTTGAAGAAATAATAAATATTATATTTTTATAAAAACATTAGATTATAATTATACGACATTTATGATATAAATATTAAGGATTTCCTTTTTATTGAAATGGGTATGGGAGAATTAAAATTTCTTGACCAGGATATTGAAACCCATATTTTTCTATAGTAATGGCATATAGAAAAGCGTCAAATGAGAGGTAATGGGTAAAATATCATTAATATTGGGTTAATATAATTTAATAAAAACGAAATTATAATCATGGAAAGAGATTAATAATTAGATATATGGAAGTATCCTATGACATAAAAATCACAAATATGATAGGAAAGACAAACTTGGGAACCCTTTTCTTTTTTTGTCACCTTCTTTGTACTATGATATATTTCTTTAGAGGAGTGTATTTTGGATAAAATATAGCCATATAAATAAGAATAGTCTATTTTAGGGGGGTAGACTGGTATATATTTTCAATTTTTTTTGTATTTAATGTGAGTTGAAATGAATGGGGGATGGGTGTTTATTTAACCATGGGGTGGTGTATCATCGAAAAAATATTGATTACATTATTTTTATGCTCCCAAGTATAAATTGTTTTTATTGTTATGAATTTTATTCAAATTTTATTAATAACAATTGGTTATATTGAAATGTAAACACATTCAAATGTGAATGGGACCATTGAAATATTTTATGTAACATATAGATTAAAATAATGATTTCTATTTGAATAAATTATAAAAAAGGTTGTGAAAATTAATTTTTAGGCTTTAACATTATGTGTATTAGTTTTAAATTTATAATTTTCCTCATTAAACTAATTTTTATTCATGAAAAATATAATATAATTTTGTTGTTATATTTATTTCGTGATTATTTCATATAACACATAATATGAACTAATAATTTTTTTTAATATTCACTTAAATAATTGAGAAAAATATAAAGAAATCACCCAAACGTAATTTAAATGTTATAATTTCAAAAATTCAGTTAACTTTATCATATTCAATTTCTAAACATAAGATATTTAAATTTTTAATAAATAATTATAATACTAATATAAAAACTAATATAGATGAAATGGTATTACTGTATCAATAAATTGTTACATTTTGATTTATTATTATCTGTTAATTTTTATATTATTGTTAATATATATTTTAACAAAAATATTTTTAAAAAATAGTTATCTTTAATATAGAAATTTTAAAATAATTTTTTTTCTAAATTAGTTAAAGAAAACATTATTATAATTTATAAAAAAAATTCATTAAGTTTAATAAATTTAAAAATTAATTTATAGAATTTAAATAATTTTTAACTTAATTAACTAATA
The DNA here is from genome assembly GCA_963277665.1 of Viscum album. NCBI lineage: Eukaryota > Viridiplantae > Streptophyta > Magnoliopsida > Santalales > Viscaceae > Viscum > Viscum album. The sequence goes on along the minus strand of OY728164.1, from coordinate 582,876,154 downwards.
TTATATTTTAAAAAACTTCATTAAAAACAAATTTCATTATTGGTATTACTATTACCATGGATAAAACTGTTGTATGAATTTTTAGACATACCTTTTTACCAATAAATGTATTATATATTATTATTACCATAATTTTAAAATAACAATTTTAAGTGTGATTATAACTACAAAACTATAATATTTATGTATGAAATAATCATTTTAATACTATATTCAATAAAATTAGTTACATGGAATTCCAAACTAAAGTAAATAATACTTAACTAAAATTCAGGTTAATCATAAATACATTATGATTATATAAATTGAAAACAAATAAATTAATACTCATTATTAATTGAAATGAATTAAGATTAAAATACATAATTATTAAGAGATGCATTTTTAATAAAATCTATTATATTTATATTTTTTATTTACATTAGAGATATAATGATTATAATATTATATTTTTAAGTATAGGAAACTAACATCATTTTTGAATTCATCATTAAGAGGGGAGGGAGCTCGTCTTCCTGGCTATCAACATCCATGGCCTAGGGTTTGATGGTCAAGGAACTGGATAGTACCCCTCAGTGGGGGAGGGTCTTTTGATGCCTTCTGATGAAGGTCTGCCACCACACTTCACCCATTTCTTGAACCCAGATTTCATTCCTCCCTTTCCTCTGATTGTTATTTGTCCGATGTTTCTGGAGTTATTCAATGGTGCCCCGAAATTTCTGATTTCAAATATGGAGTCCACTAATTCATCTTCTTTACTTCATAGGATTCTTATGTAAATATTCAAGTAGTGCCGACCATCAGTTGATTCATTTGACTGCTTCGCCTTTGGATCATGGGGGCTACAAGAGCAAGCGACAGTAGGGATTCTCCACTCAAGACACATAATGATAATGTTTCCCTCTGAAGGAGATATGTTACAAGCTTGGTCATATGCACCTCATATCTACAAAGGTTCACATTTTCTTCTATTTAGATTGATTGTGGATTTCTATATGAAACACTACTCACATACAATGGCGGTATGGGAAAGGTTACCAGAACTCAATATTTCATATCAAAACCGGTTTATTATTTGAATTCTGGGAAGTCTCGTTGGTCAATATCTCTGTTCAGATAGTTGGACTAGGGATGTATGACATCTAATTTCACCCAGGATATGCATTGAAGTATATTTGTTGAATCCCACAGTGGAGTTCTTGGGGGTTGTTTTAGGCGAAGACTTCCACTGTAATAATTCAGTTATTTTTTATATAAGGTATGGTTTATGTACCATGTGCAATAAATAAGGGAATAGTATAAAGGTTTTCACGAATAGAAAGCAGTTACGAAATGAGCCATACTTGCATTCTAATAAGATGAGATTGGTTCCAGGAGAGGTTTTAGTTATTGGTGGTATTCTTTTGGGGGCGGAATGTAGTGGAAAATTTTCTGGTTGGTAGTTGGATGACTCTAATTGTCATCACAACCAGGATGGTGAGAGGCTGGACATGCCGAGGAAGTTATGGGGGTTTCAAATCATAGAAGGGACATAAAAAAGGATATGAAAATTTCTGAATTTTTTAGTGGGTAGAAACATTTTTTGAGGTTGGGGAGTCCTACTGGTGTTGTGGTTATTCAGGGTAATGCAGCGGCTTCAGGTAATGGCTCTACAGGAGAGGCCATGGGTGAGCGAATTTCCAGAGCTTCTTCTTCTAATTACAGTATGGAAGATAATTTAGAGTTTGAGGGATTTTATCAGACTCTTATTGATGGTTTAGATGTGGAGGTAGTATGGTTAGGGGAAGGTCACATTGTTGGAGGACAGAATGAGGCCTCTAAGTATTCAATCAGACCTAGCCCAAGAAGAGAAGTGTCTAATATGGAGCTTAGAAAATTTTTTGATAGTTTTCATAATAAGGAACTACTGATATATATTGAAAATAATTAGAATAGATATCCTATAGATGAGTACCAGGCATCGGGGATGACAAACAGTGATGGGAATCGGAGGGACATCCATAAAGAGCGCAAAGATTACTCATATTTGCCACCTCCCTTGGAGACACAATCGGTGATAAAATTAAACACCCATAAAAGGGAAAATGATGTTCTTGATCAACCATTAGAATTACATATGAGTTCAGATGAATAATCTATTGAACATGTTTTTCTTCTTAATGCTACTAGTGAAGAAGCTGCTAGAGCGATTGGTAGACCCTTGAGTTTGGATATCAATGAGGATCAATATAACTAGATCGACCAGTAAGACTTTATTTTAGTTGGGGATTCAACAAAGGGAAGATCATCCTTGAGGATTACATTTATACTTGGGAGAATGTTAGATATAGACATATGGATCTCTTAATGGATTAACCAAACACTTAGGTACACAATATATCCTGTAAATAATTTAAGGAGCTAAAATCTGGCTGTCTTAAAATGTCTTTTAATGGTTCAGTTATTTCCTTTTGTGTCTGAACCCATAGTTTCTCACTTTTTCATAAAAAGTGTTTGAATAATAAAAATTTTATTTTTTAGTTATTATTCACCACGTCAATGTTAGTTTTGGGTAAATATTCCAAATTTCCTTAAAAACTTTTATTTTTTCATGAAAAATAAAAAATAACTATTTAATAAATACAAACACTTTGTTATATTTTACATGACATAAGAATGAATTATAGTTTATGATAGATTTATTAGTCCAAATTTATGTTTAACAATTAATATAATCCAATTAAAATATAATGTTTAACTTAGAAATTAATTGTTGTCATTTTTGAAATCTATATAATGTTTTTTATTCAAAAAAAATCTACTTATTTTATTTTAATAATGTTTTTACATTTTACATTTTGGTTGTTATTTTATTTTTGTTTATAATAATTAAAATTCTTTTAAATATAATCCAATAAATTATATACTAAGTAATATAATACATGATTTTTCTTTAAAATCTTTTTATGTTTAAAGGATGGATTTTTCAAAAAAATAAATTTTCATTCGATTTTGAAGATTTTTATTAAAATATTTTTTTACCAATTATAGAAATTTAGTCATAGTAAATTTATTACTAATTTGGTTTCATCATGTTTCAATTTTCAATGAGTTCAATTTCTTTTTTAGTCATAATTGATATTTACCGTGGTAAAATATTATTAGCATAGTAAATGTTAAAAGGATTAATAATGGAGTTAAACTAATAGATTAGGCCTAAATTATCTCTAAAAGAAATAAAAATATGGATGTTTGAGTTTATTTATACATTAAATTATTTTATATTTTAAATTATACAACATTGTATCAAATATCTATGAGAAACACAATTATTATAATTTAATATTAAAAAAATTTACAACTGTGAAAATCTTCATTCTTATAAGGGGCCCCTTCTCACCACACCTATTAAAAATGTAAAATTTAATTTACCTAGAGGGGGCCACTCCAATGTAAATGTCCTAGAGTCCCTCATATCACAAAATGAAAAATCCTAGAAGGTTTAATGTGCAATATAAATAAAGATATCCATGGAAGAGTTATAAGTCTAAACAAAATTATTTCAAGATTATTTACTCTTATAATCAATTAATTTATATTATAATCATCCAAATTTATTAAAATTATTATATTTATTATATTAAAAGGTTAATATTTTTATGGAATAAATATTTTTTACATGTTTTCAATCCTATAGAAAATTAAGTGGTCTCTCGTACATACATGTGGAGTACAACCTCCATAAATCAATGTGTTTTGTTTTCATCACCACCTTATCAAGTTAGTAATAAAATTTATTTAAAGGATATATATTATATTTATGAAATAATTATGATTCAAAAAAGGTAAAATTCCTTTTAACTTTTTCCCTATCCATTTTTTTGAAGTGAAAAAATCATTGTGATATTACTTAATGAGGGAGGGGATTAATCAATGATCCCTATTCTTTTTAAAATTGTTACTTTTTCACTTATGTAGATGTGTCTAATTAATGTCTTGATCCACTCTTCTTGTGTCTCTCATCCTTACCTCAAATAATACGATAAATAAATAAGTCCCAGAAACAAGGATTAAGAATTTTTGGTATAAATACATACACATGGATTTTTTTGTTTTTCTTCCCATCATGAATTATCTACTATAATATTGTCAATGATTATAAATTTTTTTATAGAATCTAGTTACTTAACCTAGTATTAATTATTACATTTGAGCATGGTGATTCTGGTAACTTCCTTTTACCTCCTTTATAGTGTTACTCAACCCATGTTTTGATATCCTTTTAATTGGGTTTATTTTTAGGGTGATTTTGGTGTAAATTAATAGAATATTAGAATACCTTTGTGTTGTTAAATGTTGGTTCATGGTAATGAAAAACTGTGCAGTTTTGAATAATAAAATGTGTTCCCTATTTGAAGCCGCATGAAGGGGGAACACAGTTTGTCAAAACTATTCACCAATTAACTCTAAGAAATTCACTCTCATACAGTGAGTTATTTCATAGATGTTTCATAGTTAAACAAACTATGAGAGAAAACAATTCACCCCATCAAGAATTCTAGAAGGCATCATGGATAGGGAATATGGTTTTTCTAACCATGGGGTACTTCCTAGGAAATAGTGTGTATGATTTTTAATTATTCTAAATGTAATTTTAAAAATATTGAACACCTGTTTTAATTGGAAAATACTCCCATTATTACGTAATAAGATTTTTAATTCCATAGAGGCTCTTAAGAAGCGATTTTGGATCATACAGCCTCCTATTTTTTTGAATCAAAGTGTCGATGGAAGATATGATCCCTCTTTGGAAGTTGGATATCATCTAGTGTTGTTTATTAAAAAAAATTATTCCCTCCTTAGAGTTTGATAGAACATCATGTAATTGATATATCAGAACTCTGTTTTATTATATATTGGTCTTAGTGAGTTCTTTTATGTATCCTTTTTCTTATTCAATATTGGAATTCTCCATTTCTAGTGTTTCACATTTCATTGTTGATCTAAATATAGGTGGTTCTATATGATATTTTCCCTCAAATTGAGGCCTTGATTTTCATTTTATTTTTTGAAATATCATTAAATTGATTTATAAATCACCAATTTGATATGATTTTTAATAAAAATTTAAATGTAATTTATTTTATGAAATACACCTAATTTAAATGTAATTGAAATTGTGGGATGAATTTTGAGAATTATGGATTGATTTTTTGAACAAATTATTTTATTAAGGAATTGATGAAATTATTAGATATTTATTTTGATATAATAGAATAAATTAAAATGTTGAAAATATATGATTGTTTTTATATTTAAAATTAATTAAACAATTAAAAAAACATGTTTTGGTTTTGAAATTGAATTTCATTATTGAAATTAGAATTTGGTAAATTGAATTGTAAATAATGGGTTATTTTGAAATGAGTTTATTTTCACATTATTTATTTATTCAATAAGAAAATGATATTCTACGTATTTTTGATGGTTATTTGGAAACATAATTCAATGGTCTTGATCCATTTTCAATGTATTAATGATGAAAACTCTATAAAAATATTTTTAAACATGATTATCCACGATGGGATGTTGATGGGTCCTATTCATCTTTAGCCTAGGGGATGTGTCCACAAAGGTTTAGTCATGATCACTGGTATGAGATGTGTGAGGATCATAAAGCTCGAAACTATCAAACATTTGGGAAAATGACCATAGTACTTAATATGATATTTTATTAGATTATATTCCCTTGATTACATAACAATTTTACTCATTCCAAATTATTTATATAAATAATATTATATAAAATTTATATTCAATTCCTATTTGAAATATTTTCCATTAATTAAAAAGAAATAATGATTTCTTTTTTAATGTGAACATGATAAGTTATGCGATTCCAAATTTTATTGAAATATAAATAATTATTTGATTATTATTATGTAATCTATTATAGAACACCCATTATGACCATACTAGGATTTATAGATCACATCATATAATTATGTTTGGGTATTTGTAAAAATTCATCTTCCAGGTTTAAGAAAAATGAAATATCCACATAGAGATTGTATATTTTCATGATATTCTACATCATGGATGGATTATGGTGAATTTTTGACCTATTTTCCACTTGTTACATAGGATTTTGGAAATTTATCTGGTTTGATATTGTCATATAGGGATGATGTTCCTTTGAAATGTTTATCATTCTCTTGGGTATTGTTACACTTGTTTGATTCGGGTAGTATCCCAATTTTTAATTGGTGAGAATGGTAAATATTATCTTTTATTTTCCAGTGTTTTTTGCAATATCCATTCCCTCTTAATGTTTTATGATACCAAGTTCTAGTCACGAAATGATAGAAATCTTGAATTCCCTTTGGGATATGTCATATCTTGCTCAGATATCCGGGTATCAGGGGTATTAAGGCTAGTTTATGAGAAATTTGTAACCGAGTGAGTTTAAGATTATTTCTATGATTTCATTATACAATTTGGGTTTTCATTGTAGATAGAGTATATGATTTTCATGAATTATGAGGTATTTATGAGGGAGTGTCAAGCCATATCTCATCATAATTTGCATTATGTCACTATGGATGTTTGGAAAAATTGTATTTGGGGACTTTTTTGAAATATTTATATGCATTCCATTAGTTATATATGATATTTATTAAAATATCATACTTTTTAACACTATTTGATAGAGTTAATATTCCTACATCTCTCATTTGATCCATTGATCTAAGTACCACCATTCACATTTTCTTATTATCAATTGATGTTATATAGATACATACCTCTAATAAGATATTTGAACCAACCAGTGTGGGTAGATTCCGATGAACTATGGAATGTGAACCCCACAGTTAACCAGAATCTCATTAAGATAGTGGTGTTTGATGTCCATGCTCAGGGATAGGTAGCCACACCCATTTCAATTTAGGAACTAGTGATGAACCGTTGAAGGGATGAATCTTGAGATCATGCACAACAGTTTCATCAAAAAATTAAATATTTTTCTAACTAACTAATGATCTTCAAAAGGATGAGGATTGGTTGAAAGGAATTGAGAAGTTTTTTTAGTTCATAGAAATTACTTATTAAATTATGGGGATGTGTTCTACATTAATGTTTTTAGGGTTAATAAAAAGGTAGTGGGATTCTATGGAAATGAAAAAACATGATGGCTTGATGTAGAAGGACATAAGTGTCCTTTTTACTAACTTTTTTATCAAAATTCCATTGATTATGAAAAATTTATAGAGTTTCTTAACCTCCAGTAATGTCACAAGACAGTGACTCAGTATGAAAACCACATTGTTGAGCTATTATTTTTTTCTCTTTGGATTGGAATTAATAATAAGATGATGGTATGCAATTTTTAGATGGAAATTAGAGTTGATATTAAATCCAAGGTTTTCATTCTAAAGATAACTTCTTACAATAATGTAGTGAATATATTGATGATGGATAATCTTTATATGGAAGGAAATTTACGGTTGATGGAATTTCTTTTTTATCCCTATGGATTTTCTATTATTTAATTTAATATAATGAGGAATTGTGATAAGTATCATAAAGTATCATTCTTTCAGAGAAATTCTGGAACCTCGGTAGAACGTAGTAGAGTCCCTTTGAATTTCCTACAATGTAAAAAGGTTGGGCATTAGAAATAGATTTTTACCAAGGAACCTAATACCAATAGTTCCTATTGACACTCTTGTTAATTGTAGAAATTAGGTTATATATTTCTACCCCATTCAGTTTCATGGGATCATTGTCCCCCAAAATTAATGTGGTGTAATTAGATGCATCAAGAATAATGTGGTTCTAGCCACATGGATTCAAAATCAAACTTCTCCATGCATTGGAAGGGTCTCTAGATAATTTTGATATGGGTCTAGCGACTATGAGAAGTACCATCACTATAGATTCATCTTTATTCATTTCTTTATTTGATATTGGTGAATCTTAATCGTTCATATAGAGTAGTTTTATTTTTCTCTAACCCTTCTTATGGAGGTTTTAACTTATGTTATGGATATTACTATACCCCTCAAAACAAAGAAATAGTAGGGTCGTTGGATTCATGACTATGTTTTATCTTTATTAATGATTGAGAATACCTAGAATTTCATTATTCTTGAAATTAAATACAGTAACTTCAATCTCATGATAAATTGTATAGCTTCCTAACAATCATGGATTGAATGTTATCTTTAGCAGGTATCCTTTTCAACACCTGATAACGTGTGTTGTGTCTTTTAGGGAGAATGGGTCCTACGATCAAGTAGATCCAAGCATTTTTTTACATCGTTGGTTTGGGTAATATTAGTGTTTTATTTATAAATTGATATATAATACTCGAGTGATGATATCTCTCTAGTTTTTGTTAAGTTCCATGACATTTTTTCTTCTGATTTCTATGGTTTTCCACGAGTAATAGTGATTTAATTTTTTATTGATTTAATACCTAGTACTCATCCAATATCTTCTCCTTTTTCCACATAGATCCAGTAGATTTTAAATAGTTCAATACTCATAGAATTAATTTATTGAGAAAGGATTTATGAATCTATGTGTGTCAACTTGGGTGGTGCATGTTCAAATTACAAAGATAGCTGATGGCACACTAGTTGAATGGGGTGAAGTTATACTCAATAATTGATCTATGGTATATTTTCCACCAATTGAGTATAAAATAATCATATATCTATATAACCACTTATATGAGTAGGTTTTTCCATTATATGTATCTTTTATTCCTTTTTCTATCCATTGTACCTCTAGTTTTCAGGGTATTTATGAACATGATATTCCCTTACTACCATCACACATTTGTTGTATTATTTTTGGATGAAATCATGATATACAATAAAAATAGGGGGGATCATGTGCATCTCTTGAGGTATTTGATGGATATTTTGAGAAATAATCAACATTATTCTATGTTGTTGACATTTTTTTGGGAATTGGGATGTGATGGTTATAGGACATGTTGTTGAGAAACATGGTATCTCAGTTGATTCTAAGAAGTTGAAAGATTTTATCACATGGGAACAATAATTGTTTTTCAAATTATAATATTCATGGGACTCGATGGGTATTACCCATTGTTTATCATGGATGTCTCAAATTTTCCTTCTCTAATGACCGCTCACACTTTGAAATGATTGAAGTTTCATTGGGATGATAACTATTAGATTTATTTGAGTTTTTTGAAATTAATTCTTAATTATACTTTGGTATTTACTCTCCCAGAGGCTATTAATTTCTATGTGGCCTTTTGTTTCATTCGGTTCAGTTTTGGGTTGTGTTATCATGAAGGGTTATTAAATTATTTACAATTCCTCTAGATATCTTAGGTCAAACAATTAAAATTATCCAAACCATAATATCAAACATGATTTCATGTTTCATGGTCTTAATAGTTTGAGGAATGAAATTTTCATAGAAATGTTATATATATAATCCAACACGAAATTCATGAGTTATATATTTTCTAAAAAAAATTAAAAATTTTCAGAGGCATTGGGTGGAGTACATGTGGTCCTTTGATTTCATCATTTCTTATACCCAGGAAAGAGGAATGTCATAACTGGTTCTTTGAGCATGAAACTTCTGACACATGCTAAAAAAAGTATCATAGGGTTAGTGGAATTTGATAATTCTATTTTCCCATTTTCACTTTGGGTCTAGGAGAATGACTCTAATGATGTCCTGAATAGTGTTCAGTTGAACGACTATCATATCAAGATGATTCATCAAGATCACCAATGTGACAAAGAGTTCTATGGAATTAGGGAATTCCCTTTTGGTGGGTATACCATCACTGAATTATTATTTTCCATGGAGTATATTTTATGATTATAAAATATGTATATTTTACCATATTCTATGAGGATGGTAGTGATGAGAGACTGTCATAGTCCCAAATGGGCAGTTCAACGCAGAACCAAAAAGATTTTTTTATGATATGTGGTTATGATTCTAGTGGCCAGGTATGAGATGATTCATCAATAATTTTTTTTCTCAATGTTATACCTATCATTATGTCAAAGATGAGAACTAGAGACACTCGGGTTTTCTTCAACCACATCCAGTGCTGAATTGATAGTGGTATGTTATCTCTATTTAATTTTTTTAGGGTTTCAACATAACCCTCAAAAAAACATGATATGGGTTGTGATCAATAAGAAGACAAAATAATCTCACTTTATAACCATCTATGATATAACCAATGTTGTGCACTTGAAAATCATGTATGTATAAGAAGTTATAAGATTTAATGATGTTCTAACTATTATAGTCATCGATAGGGATCTCTGGTTAGCTTTTCATTTTTTAAGTTAAATCAAGCAGGAAATGGGATATCAGGTGTGCTTCAGCAAGGAATATCATCTATACATGGGTGGCCTAATATAACAGGCTATACATATTTTAGAATACATTCCCCATTATTGAATCCCTATTTTTGGATGATCTTTGGATAAACCCTTGATACTGGTTGAGTTATAAAAATTTTCACCATTATTCCATTTTTAATGATCCATTTGAAGACTTTTTTGATATTTTTTTACATCTAGGTTATGGGTTTTATAGATTAGTGAATATACCTTGGCTAGACACTGTTTGGTCCATCGGATGATTTTTAAGGATCAGTTAATTCTTCAGATAATGGTGATGGAACAAAGCTAATTTAAATATAATAATTGTCTTTATCGATGGTCATTATATTTCTTAGTTGGTGACCAGGTTTTTTTGACATTTTCACCTCATTTGGTACGTCAAAGGATTAGGAAATAGGGGAACTGTTCACCAAAGGTTTTCATACCTTTTTATGTGGTTGAGTGCACGGGGAAAGTTCCTTACTATTTTAGAGATCCTATTTAGTTTACACTAATACATAGTGTGTTTTATTTATTATAAATTTTAAGTATCTTTCTATCCCATATCATGTATTTAGAAAGGAAGATATTGATGTTGTGCCAGATTTATCTATGACTATTTATCCAGTTAGGAATGTTGATTTTGAAACAAAATTACATCATGAGGGGATGATAACTTTAGTTTATGTTCTATGGAATCATGGTTCTGATCGACATGATACTTTTGAGTATGATGAAATGATGAGAGATTTTTATAATCATTTCATTGATATAAGTCATTCTCAGAAGGCTTTCTAGGGACATGATTTTTTATGGTGGGTAGGTTGTTACATCCCATTACCTTCTGTCATGTATTCCTTCACCCTTGTTTTGATATAATTTATGTAGGATATAGTTTTGAGGTGTTTTTGGAAAAATTTTGTAAAATATTTTAAGAACATTTGAATGTGAATGATTAGGTCATGGTTTGGGAAAGCCATGCAGTTTGGACCAAAAAACTGTGTGCCTAAATGTAATCCACTTGAAGGTGGTGCATGATTTTTCCAAACCATGACACTATCCCCTTTATAATGTGTAACCTTGATCAGTGAGGGATTTCATAGTTAAAAACTATTTAACAAACCATGTGTCAAAACTATTATCCCAATCTAGAAATCTTATAGGGGTCATAGATAGGAAGCACAGTTTTTCTAACATTGTGGACCTCCCCATGAAACAGTGTGTGCAGTTTTTAATTCCTATGAATTTAATTTTAAAAATACATAACCCCTGATTTATGATGATAATCTCCCCCATTCCAACCAAAGATTATTTTTTATTCCTTGGAGGATGTCAAAAAAGTGGGTTTTCCCCTCCAAAGTCCAACACTGATGAATAAAAGTGTCATTGGAAGATATGATCCCTCATCAATAAGTAGATCTCATCTTATGTGGTTTCTTATGATCACTTTTTTCTATCATATTTATAAATATATAGATCACCACATAATTTATGGATAGAAAATCCATTTTTTGGATCTTGATCCTATTTTGTGTTCCAATATCTTCTTCACCTCACTTTTTTTGTTCCCCATAATGGTTTCTATGCATTGTGATTATTTAATCAAAATGTAGGTTGTTCCATTTGATATTATCCAAGAAATTGAAAACTTGATTTCACTATTTTATCTGAAATGGAATTCAATTTATTTATATGACCCCAATTTGATATGATTTGAAATTAAAATTTAAATGGAATGGATTTTGACAAAAACTCAAAATTTCAATAGAATAGAAATTGTGGGATCTATTTTGAGAATGATATGTTTTTTTGAGAAAATGATATGATGATGGAATTGATGAACTCATTAGAGATTTCTTTTGAGAAAATGGAATAAATATAAATGATTAAGTCCTTTTATGTTTTTGTATTTAAAAGACCTAAAATGATGAAAAACATATTGTTTTTCATTGAAATTGATATCGCATACTGAAACTAAAAATTGAGAAATTGAATTGTACATGATGATTAATTTAAAAGGAGATTATTTTCCCATTATTTCATTATTGATTGAGAATATGTGACCCGAGGTAGTTAGTGGGTTGTTTGTGAAAAAGATGGTAGGATCTTGATCCCCTAATATTAAATTGATTATTAAAACTCGGACAATAACCTAGTTCATCAGGATCATCGTAAATGAGATGTTTATAAGTAATATTCAGCCTAATCCTGAGGAATGTGTGCACACATGTTTATATATGATCATTAATTTGATAAGTGTGAGGACCCTATATCTAGAAATTAATGATTTTTAGGGAAGATGGCCATGGTTCTTGTTGTGATGTTTGATTTTGTTTTATTTTAATTGATTACTAAACTGTTTTACTGGTGACAAATGATTTATATAAATTCTTCTATAAAAAATGTTTATTCAATAAATGTTTGAAATATTTTCCATCAATTGATAGGAAATTATGTTTTTTAATATGAAAATGAAATTTTATTCAAATCCTTGTTTTTTATATTTAAATCATGGTTTTTTTATTTTAATGGAATTTATTGTTGAACACATGGTGAGACCCTAATATGATTTATATCCAAAACACTACCATTTTCGTATGGAGTTTGTATTCTTACATATGGTGGATCTGAGTAAAGGGAAAGAACCAATTGGAGGTATTAGATGTTATTGATTATTTAGACCATGGGGTGATGGTAGTGACCAGTAGAGTTGTTGTCCACTTGTTACATAGGAATTTAGGAATTTTTTCTATTTTCCTATTGTCATATTTGTATGATATTCTTTTAGGATGTATTATTTTCTATTTGGTACAATTATACCTATTTGATTACGGTATTATAACCCTTTGGTAGTTTTGAGAATGATATGCTTTATATATTATTTTATGTTGTTTTCTATAAAATATGTTTCATTTAATGATTTACGATGGAAGGTTCCATCCAATAACCCATGGGGATCAGGATCATTCTTTGGGCTATGTCAGAGTTGAATTAGGTATCAGGGTAAAAATGTATCAAGGCTGGTTCATGAAAATACCCCCTAGAAATCCAACTCTACTACCTTGATTGGTACCCCCTCTCCCCAACAATCATCTTCTCCTCAACTAGTTATGCACCTCTACCTCGAGCCTCTTTAGAAACTGGTTATATTCTTGAGTTAATATATCCATATTCTATTATGTATTTATTCACTATATAATTCTCTATTTATCTTCCTCGATGATATTTCTAGATAACAGTTTCTCATGTACCCTTAAATACCCTTTACAAATCTGATGTTCTTGCTCAAATATCTCTAACAACCCGTATTTGATCAGTTTTTTTAGTAAAACTATGATTGAGAAATTCTGCCATCTATATGATGAATCATTAGACTTGGTTATATGTTTTAAAGGGATAAACACAAACTTATTTCATATTTATAAAATATGTAACACTGACAATCCCAATAAATTATTATCTTAGAAATAAACTTTTTTGACATTATTTCCATCTTATGTCCCATGAAATTCATTTCATACATGATGGATTTATAACATAACGAATATTGTAATCCCTAGAACAAATTATATATATTTATTCATTATTTTATTTTGATATCTCAATGTTTTGGGTTATCTCCATATATTTCAATCCCATATTTAATATTATTATTTATATTTCCTTCCAAAAACTTTATGCTTCTAAAATGTTTTATTTGGATTCTTGGTATAAATGGGGTGTATAAAAGGAATTTCTCATTCCTCCTTAAAAATAAAGGGTTGCGATCAGATTACTATCTTCTACCTATGTCATGTGAATATGTAAGGTTCATTTTATCTTCTCTATTTAAGTACATTACCTTTGTATGATAAAATAATGGCATGTCGGTTCTCTTACTTCACAAAAAGAGTTCCCATAATGTCTCAAGGGATACTAGTATGAGATTCATGAGATCTCGAAGATACATTTATAAGTGATTTTCATGACCAAGGGTTATCTTTGTGTTGCTTTTCAGGTGATAAGTGTTATCCGAAGGTTCTCCTAAAACTGATTTTGATAAACAAGATGTTATTTATAGAATGTCATTCATGTGACATGGGATTATCCATTATTTCTCCCCCCTTTACATATCATAATACTTTTCATGTGATATTTTTCCAACACATTAATGAATCATGTGACAAGATACTTCCTTCACAAGAATGAATCTTGTGGGAACCTCTATTTTGAGAGGTTCTTTCTATATCTCAAATCGCAGCAACTTTAACCCTCAATCAAGACTAAGTTTATATAGGTAGCTCCCTACTTCCTATCCTCTAATAAAATTTCTATTTTGACGACTTGATAAAAGATTATATATCGCTGAATATGATTTTTATTTTTAATGATCTTAAATATCATAATTTTCATGTGATGTATAAGTATCATCAAATATCCAGATCGGTTTACTTGATCATGTTCCAATATGGCTCTGCATGTGACAATATTTTGTTCTTGTGATTTCCCATGGTAAATTAATTGTATAACTAGATGATATTTCTGATTTAATCATTAGATAAAATCTATAAAAGGTGGGATCATCATGAGAATGAATATACACTCTTTTTTACATGATGGAATCACATGATCACATGAATTATTTGTGTAATTGAATGAACATAATAAGATTCTAGGATGATTGTCATCATGTATTTTATTGATTTATTTTTTTCATGTGATACTATCATGGATAAGGATTTTCATTCCTCTAAACCATTTTTTCCATGTAACGGTATGCATTCAAGAAAATTATTTCATGCTTGGATTCAGTTCAAACTAGTAGACACATTCCTTCGGTTTAATCAATGTGGTTGACCATATATATTCATTCATTTGAGAATAAGACTTACCATATAAGTGTTGATGAAAATAGGATAATTATAATATGTGTGGCATGGGTTATTGGATAGATAAGTTCTGCACCATAAACAATCTGACATTCTGTCCATATTTTTAATATTGTATGACTATTGTTCCACACAGGAGAGTATCACATCAATTCTTCTATTGATATATGCCCATTGTTTCCTATTCTCTCATGTCATAGCCCCAAGATGGCTATAAGGGATTATCACCCATCACACGTTTTTACCTCAGGTCAAATGGGCCATGACTCACCTACACATGCCCCCCAAAACTACTTTTGGGCCCAATGAGGCCTACCCAAGGGGCTTACACAAGGGTGTGCTCATTTGGTCTTATAAATATCCCTCTCAATACTGTCTCTATATGGCCCATGTATACTAGATCCCCCAGCTTGTTGAGGTCTCCTCCAACATGTGTGTGGTCTAATAGGCATATATGGCTAATGTGATTTCCCATATTTTTATATCTGGGAAATAAAAAATACTATAATAAAAGAACTAGACATTAGCTAATATCTCATATAATATCCCAAGGAAAATATTGTTCTTGAAATATTCTTTCATAAAATGTATGAATATATTTTTTTTCATGGACACATGTTCTTTAAATATTCTTTATGTTAAATTTATGTAAATTTAGAATTCTTTTATTTTAATTCCTCATGAAAAAAATATATTTCTTGGTCTTCCTACCATTATTCTTACTCTACAAAATTTTATGAAAATTTTTTTCCTCTGTAATTAATTTCTTTGATATTAATATCCATCCAATATTCATCGCATTTGAACATGGAAAAATTCATGAGCATGAAATACAATTCAATCAAGTGAATCCATAAAAATATTCTAGGAATCGAAACTTCATCTAATCTCATCAAACACATATTGAAAAATCATTGACATAAAATAGTGAAAATGGTCCCAATAATATCCCTCTTTTTATATTGTTTCAATATATCTTCACATATTTATAGGTAATTATGTGTTCTCATAATTTCTCCCCCTTATTACCAGCCTAATTCCATGTGTTTATTGGGTATCCTCATGTCATATTTTTTTCTAAAAACATGATCTTCTCCATTAAATTAATATATATTTATCCTTTATATTGGAGGGATTATCTCACATGATTTGTTTAGAAAATATCCTTCACATAATTAATACTAAGTCTACATGGGCTACATCAGTGTAGAAAACAAGAGAGATACAACCGAGGTTGTATATGTTGTCCGTAATAAATAATTCATGTGTATTTGTTCCGAAAAATTAGCAATTTTTTATTTAGGGGTTGGAATTATTCACATTTACAGTGAAATTATAAATCCTAAATACACTTTAACAAGCACATCAGAATTTTTATGTACACAATATATATCTCCCCCATTGTCTCATCTTTTTATCTATCAATAAATCCCCCTTAATTTATAATAATATTATAATTAATAATTAACGATAAAAGTGTGATTGGAAAACATCTTCTACAAATTTTAAAAAGGTTTATAAAAGTTCCAAATTCACTATATATGGAGGATTTAAAATCTTAATCTCATCCATACTCCCCCTCAGGGGATTAAATTTTTTATTCTATTTAATGAATGTTAGTAGACTCTATGAATTGCAATATCACCATGTTTTCTAGAAGTGAAAGCCTCAAATTCCTTCCTCAATTACATTCATTTTATCTCAAAACACATTAAATAATAGGTAATAATAATTGTCATCTTTTTTTCACATTAATAACATAAATAATATGTGATTCCTCAAAATAATGACTTATAATTATTATTAGATTCAACATGAGATGTGTCATATTTATTTGTTTTATTAGAATTTATGATTTAATTTTCCTCATCAGTTTGACACATATGATGTGGATTTTTCTAACTCTCCAATATTAGAATAATTTCATTGATATTTTCAATCTTTCTTCATGCTTAGTTCATGTGATGAAACAAAATTCATATAATTTTTTGTTTCATGCCGAGTTTATTCACAACATTCACACTTAATGATTTTCAATTCATCATTTTTTGTTCAATACACATAAACTATAACTTATAGTATTATCACTACATTATTACCTTTTTTTACATAGCATGAATCTGTTTATTTTCCCTTCAGTTATCCTTAGATATATGGTAATGAAAAAAATCTAAACCTTATTTCTTAATGTTATGGTATTTGTTAAAAATTCAAAATAATTCACTTGTCACTATAGCTTCCTCCAATATCTATCTTCCCATAAAATTTTCATTTTGAGGAATATTTCATGGAGAGTTTTCTCTAAAGTTCCCATCCTTTGATCTTATGGACCACATCATTCACAAAATTTATTCATGAATTGATTTTTTTTGTTGATAATTTAGATTATGTATTGGTCAAAGGATTCTATTTATGATAATCTAGTCTCATATATTTAACATTGATCCCCCTTTATTCATGACTCATTATTAATAGTGACATGTAATACATGCAGGAATAATCATTATGACCAAACAAACCAGAAAACTAGCAGTATCCTCGGAAACATGATCTTTGAGAAAGATAATAGTTATTCTATATATATTTTTATAATATTTTCACAGATTTTGGGTTCTTCTACATCAAGGTGAACTCTCTAACAAAATTAGTCCAATTATCCTTAAGTATATGATTCCTCATTTATTTAGATAGTATTACTAAATCAAATTTTTTATATTAGCCTCTGATTATAAAAAATAAAAAATGCACATTGAGATCTATTAGCTATAGAAATAACCATTTTTTTTACCCTTCTTCTCAAAATATTTCAAATATTCACCCTCAAGATCAACAAAATTAGTGATGTATTCATTAATTTTGATGAACTCAATTAGATTTGAAATTCACATAGACATTTCCTTGGATAATTCTACCTCTTTCTTTGAAATACTTTCTCCATGATCATTCAACATCCTCTCATGTTCATCAATACTCAACCTATTTTTTGTTCTCTTCAAGGAATGTAGATTTATATAGTCGATTTCTTCTATTCCTGTTGAATTACATCATAATATTTTAATTTACATTCAATATTATCTAATTTATTCATATATTCCCTTATCATATTAGGTTGTAACTCTTCTTTTTTAACACATTATTTTTTATCCAAGGTTTTCTTAACAATTTCATTCTTTTCCCATTTATTTTCTTTCATTCATTTCATATTGATTAAAATATATTATTCCATATTTTATTTTAACTACCAATCTAGATTTTTTTCTCTCATCCTATTCATCCCCTTCTAATGAGTAATACATTTCTTGAATATTCTGACAAAAACATGTGATTATTAAATGACATACCAATTTTTGAATCACTACTTTGTGAAGAAAAATCATCCACTTATCTGCTTATAAAATTTATCTTCATTGAATTTATCCTCTCCTTATGATTCTCCAATTTCGTTATACGTTAATTCTTATCTTCTTCTTCTAATTTAGTATCGAAGGACCTTTTATTTGAACATTCACTAAAAAAATTATCACTACCCTAGAAATTATCACATTTGATTGATTACTTTCTTTTCCCGTTCCACTTTCCATTTTTAAAAATTGTAGAGAAGGAGGCCTTAATTTTATTGAATTCCTCTATATCATCTTAATCCTCACAATCACTTGATTATGGTTCTTATTTAACTTTGGATTTATTTATAATGGATTATAAATCCATATCATCTTTTACGTTCCCCTTAATATATGATATTTTTCTCATTTTATATGTGACGATAATATTATGATGTTTATCCAGTGATAGATATGATCAGTCTTCTAGTGCAGATTCTATTGAACCAAGTATATCTCGAAAGATTATCATCATCTTCTGAATAGTATACGAGTATTCCAAATTTTTCCAAAAACCAATGATTCTACTACAAATATTTTTAATCTTGTAAAGTAATCATCAACAACTACACTATATATAATTTTTATATCTTAAAATAATCATCTCTATATTTTTAAATTATCATCAATATATTTAAGTATTCCATTATAACCACATTGTATTTTTTACTATATTTATATGGTGGTTTGGAGACCCATCACATTCACGTATACCTATTCTAATAAGGCCATCATGATATCATTTTGATCCTTTTCATCCATCTTTAAGTTCATCTTATCTTAATATATTATAGGATCATTCTCAAATTTGAGTAGAAATCCCATTATAACTGCATTTCTCACTTTTACCCCCCCCCCCCCAATTAATATGAGATATGTTGTTATCCTATCATTTTAGCCATAATACATAACATAATTGAAAATGGTAATACCCCTTCTATATTTGGAATTAATTTTCACTATACATTGAATTGTTTTGGATCTTTTAGAGGTAACTTTCCATTTGATACCACTTGAAGAGCCCATATTAGTGTGAGATAACTCAAGGGGTGAGGCGTAATCAGTAATATAATTTCATTTAAAAAAATAATTTCCTATTAAAACCTTTTGTCCAATAAAATCCTTGATCCATTATTCTAGTTTATTTCATCCTTTCCTTTAATAAATCTTAAAATAAAAAGGCATAGAATATAAGGATTTAAATGGTTCGTTAGAAAGACCATCTCCTTTTAATGTTGGTTTATCCCCAAAAAAATAATTATACACTCTAATATTAGAAATGATTATAATGTTTTAGGTAGTAATTGGTTATACACACCAGTTTTTGTTCCCCAGTTGATTATGGATATACATCCTCGAAATCCATCTCTTCTACCATAATTGGTTATACCACAAACCACCTTATTCTCCTCAAATGTTTATACACCCTAGCATCAAGACTACTCAACCACTTGTTATACACACTAGTCCAAATAACATTATTAATTCATATCCTGGTCCGATATTGTATTGATATTCCTCTATGAGATTTTAGGACACTAGCTCCTTTAATCTTCAAGGTCCTTCAAAAAGATTATGGTCCTTCTCAAACATCTCTAATTAACTTTATTTGATAATTTTAATTATTGAACATTTTATTGGGAAATTTTTAATTCTATATGATGAAGTGCCAAACTAAATCAAAAGTGTGAAATAGGTGCACCCAAATGTTTTTATTATTTATAAAATATGGTACTTTCACAATATCAATAAACTGTTAACTCATATATAAAATCTTCTGAAATTCTTCCCCACATCAGTCTTAATATATGAAAATCATGCATGCATGATATATCCATGATCTATATTGTAAAAATCAACATTATATATATATATATATATTATTTTATGTTTTGCCTCAATGTTTTAGGTTAACTCAATATATTTCAAAAACCTTTTTACTATTATTCTTCACATTTCCTTCCAACCACTTATTTTTTATAAAATTTGAATATATAGTGTGTGACATACATGGGTTCCATGATAGACTTATCTCATTCCCCCCTTCATGTGATGAGGTAGTGATCAGGTAAATTTCTTTCTCCTCCTTCGTGTGATTATATATGATTCACATGATGTTCTTCCTTCCTTCAATCTCCATCATCATACTCCATGTAAGGATTACCAGTACTCATCCTTCCCTCACATTAATAGATCACACAATGTCTCATGGTATTAATGTAGGTAATTTTTTTGATCTAAAATCACTTCATGTGAGATGTACACATGGAAATTTTTTTCAGCATGTTATCCTTCACGTGATAAGTTTTTCCAACTTGTTTTCGAAGAAAAACATTATGTAAGAAAGAGGTTCTTAATTGGATGTAATTTACATGATAATGTATTTTTATAGTGAATAATACTTTCCTTAATCTGAATAGGTTCATGTTATCTAAATACCTTCATGTGAATGAATCATTTGGTAGGATTCTTCCTTTACAAAAGTGTGTCTTGTTTGATCATCCATTTCTATATCATATCTCGATATCTCAAACCCTTGAAACATTAAAAATAAACCAAGACATAGATTATATAGGAATATACTCACGTCTTAACCTCCGATAATGGTCTCATGCTAAAAATTCAACAAATTTCAATAGAACTAATCATATCTTTTTCATTTCGAATGGTTGAAAGTCTATATTTTATTATGTGGTGTAAAGGTGCCATTAAAACGCATGATCTCATCACAAGATCATGTGGAATCATGGTGTTTCACTTGAAAATATCTTCTTCATGTGACATATTTCCCAATAATTAATAAAAATCCAGATGATACTCCTTATTTATTTATTCGATAATATATTTAAAAGGTAGGATTGTTATGCGAATGAGGTTTCATTCTTTTTACTCAATGGAATAACACCCTCATATAAACACTTCACATAATTCACAGAAGATCAAGTGATGCCAATATGACTATCAGTATGTATTATCCTAATCTTTATTTATTTGATAACTTCATTCATTAGGATTATCTTTCAGTTAAACCCAATTTTCAATATCATGTAATTCAGGCAAGATAATGGTTGTATTTATTGTTTTTGGTCAATAAAGAGGTATAATTCCTTACTTTTATCCCTTGGGGATGGTCATTTTACATCATTAATGTTGGATTAATCCTCATCATATAATGGTTAAAGGTGATGGAAAATTTAAATACACATGGTGCGGGAGATCTGATGGTATAGCCATGCTCAATCAAACAAATTTTTTTTATCTTTATTTTTAATGATAGAAGAAAGGTGAAACACAGTTGAGACTCCCACATATATTATTCCATTTTTATAGGATATATTTTTTATCTAATCTCCCACATCATAGACTTATTCTAGCTATAGAGGATTAGGATCCATGACACCTTGCACCACATGCCACATGATCCACACTTCACCTATGTAGGCCAACTGACACTACTTCTAGTCCTATGTGGCCTACCCTTCTGTATTAAACAAGGGAAAACTCTTCTAGGATTATATGTGATCCACTAACCACTTCCACCATTCAGGATATTTGGATTGGATCTCTCATGTCATTGAGGTCACCTCAAACATATGTGGGGTAGAGTTTGTCTATATAGATCACATAGTGGACCACATTTTTTATGTAATGTCAACAAAAAAATAATAAATAAAACATTTATCCCTTATAAAATATCTTATATAATACACTAATACAAATATTAATTATTAAATATCCTTATGTAAAATGTTTGAATATATTAATTTCATGACCATCTCTCCTAAACAAATTTTTCATATCAAATGTATATACATTTATTATTGTTTTATTGTAATACCCCATGAAATAAAAGACATTGAATGATATTATTACAATTATTAATATTCTTTGACATTGTAATAAATAAAGTTTCATCATTTACACATAAATTTGACATTAAAATCATTACAAAAATAATCAAATTTGAAAATGGAAAATTGATCGAGCTTGACATCCAATATGATCAAGTGAATTCTTGAAAATTTTCTATGAAACACCACATCGTAGAAACGTGGAAAAAATATACAAACTCATAATTATCAAAAAAAAATTAAACATATGACTCAAAATGTTGGAAAATTGAAATTTCAATCATGTTTATGGGAAGACTACCACATAAAATAAGTAATGTTATTCATTTTTCATTACCAGCACACATAGATGGATTTATGAATATAATTAATAAATAAATATGAAATTCGTAATTTGATAATGGTTATGGAAATTTAATATTTTAATTGAATTATTAATGATAAAAATAAATTATGATTATATAGTTTACACTTCTAAAATGATATTTATGAGACACTTTGAAGAAATAAACACATACCTTTCATTTTAATTTTTCTTATTCATAAACAAAATATTAATTATGATTTAATAATTTGATAAAATTTACTAAAATAATTAATCTTCTATAAATATGAAAATATCACTCTATGATAATATATTATTTCTCATTTTATCATTTCAAAATTTCCTTGTTTGTTTAGGTTTAATAACCAACATGAATGTTGTTATAATTTTTCTCTAAAAAGTAATTAAGGAAACTTAGATACTGGTAATATTATGTAGTAATGTTGAATTTTTTATGTTTTAAAAGATCTATAGTGGATATATATATATATACATGTGTGTGTATTCATAAATTAGTTCTTTAAATAAATATTACAATTAAAAAAATGGTATCTTTAAGTTTTACATTAAACTCATATCCCTAAGTTCAATGAAATATCAATTGGAATCTATAATCATATCAAATAAATATATAAAATCATCTTGAAAATTCTATAAGAAATCAAACTATGACAAATATATAATGGAAAAACTACTAAATAAAAACATGCATGGGACATGAGGCAATAGGAATATAAATATTGTTGTTAACAAATAATTGTTAATAAATTTGAAATAAGATATTCTTAGGGAATGATATCAAGTAATATAAATAAAATAATATATACTATTTATATGTATAATAAGTGTAAATTTGTTATTCAGGAAGTTATAACATGTTAATACAATTGGAAGTCCGAGCTGAGGGGATTATTCACTCAATTTTCATTCATTGGATTATTCCATGTCTTCATTGACCATTCTATAACATGATTAAGTGTTTTATGACCTATGATTTTTTAGAGTATCATTTTATCCTTTTATATATATTAAATATTTTTTCTTTCACATAATTACATAATATATTGATTCCTTCTTCAAATGTTTTGATCTTTGTTGGGGGTTTTGTCTCAATATCAATTACATAGTAAATGTTTCATGTTATGCACCATGATTTATTATATATATTATACACACTACATCATGAATGTAAATTTATTCATTATTACAAGGTCATTATGGTTTTTAATAAACTATATTAATTTACGTGATTCAATGGATTTTTAATTCATTGATTTGCAATGTTTTAAGGGCTTCTCATCTCAAATTCATTATTTGAGACATATTTTCATTGATTCACTTATATTAGTTAATATAGTGTATATACTACCAATTTCACACATAATTTTATTACTCTAATTATACTCCTAGTATTTTATGTTCATTCTCATGTTCCTTCCTTGAAATGGTTTATCATTTTAAAATCCATAATGTAATTCACATTAAAGACTTATTTAAAATATTTTTTATTCTATATACTTAATGTTCATTTTCTTAAACATAATTTATACAATTTTATCTATATGTAAATTATTGTTAATGTTTATTTTTTACATTACTTAAAATTTATTAAAAGGAATATTTTTAAATGATCATTGTATGCCTTCCTTTGGACTTTCATTGTAAAAGTGTGAATATAATGTTTTCTAGAATTTAAATCATGAATGTATTGTCACATCATCATTGTGGATATTTTATGTTATCATGAGTCATTTACATGTTTTGATGGTTTCCAAAGATAATATTGTCTATATTTTTCTATGAATTTTTAGAATTTATAAGTTTCAAATAGAAAAGGATATTTATTCTTTTATTCAATACATATATCTAATGGTTTAAAAAAAGTTTTTTCAGTCTATTTCAATATCCTATAAATGATTATTAAGATTTAATTGGAATTTTATAAAATATTTTCATCCAACATATTGATTTAGACGCCTTGCGATGGTATTTTAATGAATTATAAATGAAATATGTTTCCATTCCATTGGATAAATGAGATATAATGGAGTGCTGATTATTTTATTAGTTTAATGTTAAAATAAATTCCTGGTGTGATTTCTTCATGCTATGATTCTTTGATATTAAAGATTATGATGGGTGATTATGGGATATATCTATCTAATTCATTAAGAAGTGATTTATTATCTGAAGAAAAAATGTTTAGAATTAACTAATTATTAGTTATTCTATATTAGTGAAATAAGATTTAACATGATTCACAAATATAATGTCCCATGATACCAAAATAGTTTTTCTAGGATTTTTATGATTTAAAATTATTCCAATGAATAAATATAAATTTTTCATGTCTCATTAATTTTGAATTTTACAACTCATGTATTATGTTAAATCATTATTCCATCACTCGTGTTTTATTATCCACATTTGATTGCTATGAATTATCTTGTGTTATGAACCATATTTTTCCACACACCCATATGTTAATATTATAATAACTTATTATCTTTGATTATTAATTCCAATTTTTTATATTTTTGGTTGTTTTATCTTATACATATTATCTTTAAATTTCCCCAGTTAATAATTATGATTAATATATATATTATATCTTGAAAAGTATCATGTGTGCTGAATTTTAAAATACATATTGATGACTTATTATAGATTATGAAAACATGGGTTTAATTGTAAAATTTTCTTTTCAATGATAAGGTAATGGTTTTCATTAAGTACTAGGTTTTCCTAATTATATGGAACTATAAACCAAAAAGGTATCATTTAAAAAAGTGAATCAATTTTTATTATGGATTCTATAATTATTCTTGGGTAATATTAGATAGATTTTTCGGCATCAAATATAGTGTGTAATGAGAATTTATTTACTCCTAGATCCTAGTGTATGGGTATATAGTATTATATTTGGAATAAAATAACGGGTTTGGAAAATTTTAAGGGTTATAATGTTTTTTGATTAGAAATCCTTTTCAATTAATATGATTTTTTGGAACAGAAGTTATTTAACATTAATGATTAGTATGTTAAGAATAATAATGGATTATTTTACTTAATAGAAAGAGTTAAACATAATGTGACATTATTAGGGAGATCATAATATTTATAATATGGTTCATTGTTATTTTAATTGATATAATCACACTATCATTTTTTTAGTAAATGGTTGGAACCAACATGAACTCGGTTAAAAGTGGATGTGAAGGAAATTGTGGTGGCTTTCTAAAAAAGTATTAAATTAGGATAGGATATGTAATTAAAACACTTTTTTTATGAAATTCCAGATATATAAAGGTATGATTATAAACCTAATCATTGGAGTTTTTTTTATGAAATACATAAGAGAAAAATGTAGTTTCATGGAATTTCAGGTGATAAAGACCAAAAACAAAAAATTATTCAAAAACATATTTTTCAAAAATGTGGGAATAATACCCTAGGAAAATATATCAAATGAATAGAAACATGTTTGATATATGTTAATATACGTAATATAGAAATAAAAATCCTACGAAAATGGAATAGATCCGTTAACATAATGATGGCGGATAAAGTTTTTATACGGTATAAATTTAATAGTTTAAATGTGGGGGTATGAGAATTATCCAAATTAATTCTATAGGATGAGAGATCATGAAGAGGATAAAAAATATCATTTTAATAATTATTTATCAATGTTATATGTTGAATATGAAAAACTTTTAATAGCATAAAAAAGTAAATCAAATTCTTACATTTAATGTAAGAAAAATTATTAGTTCGGGGTTGATAAAACATACAACATGATTCAAATTCTGGATTATAATAATGAATTATTATATATTGATATATAGAATATTTTTTACTATTTTATGAATGATTTTTAATTACTTTAGTTTCTACATATATGGTATTTAAATTTATGATTTGGTAATATTTTATTTAATGATTTAAAAGTTAAAAATTGAATATATGTTCAAAGGTAAAGATACCATATTTAGAAATTATGGGATAGTATTCAAAGATGGTTACTGATATTTTAGGAGATGAATATTAGGTATTAAAAAAAGATATGATTTGTTTCTAGGTTAATATTTTATTAGATATTTTATATAGGGATTTAGTAATTGGGAAAGTGAGTTAATAAATTTTTTAAATAAAAGTTATGAAAACCATGGGGATTTAAAAGTGGATTAGTGACTAGTAAATTAATGTTATTTTTAAATAATATTACTATTATGGGTTTTACAAGAATATTCAGGTATATGTAATACTTAGATTTCAGATGTGATTTATTATAAAGGATTTATGATGATGAACGATATAATATTTTTTAGATATAAGTTTTAAGTAATAAATACTATTTGGGGTTAATAAAATATTTTTTTCGAGTTAATTATGTTTATTTAGGATAGATTATTAATTTATTTTTATAACATTATAGGATTATGGTGAATGAAATTGTTTTTGGATGAAATAGGATTTTATGTCAAAATTGTTTTTTTAGAATAAATATTATCTTCTTGAAGTATATATGATTTTATTATAGAGTTATATAATAATGATTTTAGTTATTTTAAGAAAGGAATATCATATTTTATAGAATATATTATTTAGGTATAAAATTTTTGGTTATGTGATTATATGAGTGATTTATTTTTCTGAATATCAATATTAAGTTGATTTGGGGAGAGTGTGTAATCAATATTTTAGATCATCCATTTGGTATTATATTTACCTACTCTTGACATTCTTTGTTTTAGTAAATTACTAGAAAAAATATTAAAAACACTTCAACCTTTTATAGATATCATAATCCATTTGAAGTTTATTTTTGTGCATCAAGAATAAAAACCTCATCTTATAAATTTATTATATATAATATGAGATGATATAGAGGTAGATAACTAATCATAAAACCATCAAGGGTTGATATGTTTATTACGATAATTTATGAAATATAGTAAGTATATTAGCTCATTATCTAATTTGATAGTAAAATTATTCCTAAATACTCAAGTAAGAGGAATATAAATATTTCAAGGATTAAGAGGAAAATATTTATTAGAAATAAAGGTATGATTTTGAAACTCATTGCAACATATGAGTCATATACTGATATTTTCATAGTCTAAGAAAAATTTATTTATTGAAATAAATTGTTTATTTTAGTAATTTAGAAATTAATTACCATGAAAAAATCAACATTTAATATTATACTTTTTTTAGGATTCACTCATTTCTTCAAAAAGAAACAAATTGAGATTATTTAATTTCTTTGAGGGGTGAATGTAACATCCTAACACTATTATGTGATTTTACTTTAAATACGATGTTTGATAACTTATGTTACACTCAATATGAATATAACTTAAATATTAAATTATTAAAATTAAATATAAAAATAAATTCATTATGAATATGTAATGTGAGAAAAAAATCTAATATTTAATTTATATGAAATATATTTTAAAACAATGAATGTTTGTATAGATAATTTTTTTCATAAATACAGTTTTTCATTATATTTTTCATTTTGATTTAATATAAAAATTTATATATTTTATAAATTAATTTTTTTTGAAGTTAAAATCAATTTCCAATTCACTATGTCATAATTAATTTATGGTGAACATTTGAATTTTTTGAGAAGTATTGATTTCTAGGTGATTAGTCTAACTATGCAATTTTTACAAATAATATCACTTTTATTATATTATAATGATATAATAATGAATTAAATATTTATAAAAAAAAATTATAGAACAAATATTTATATTATAAGTAATATAATTCATTTAAATATTTAATATTTATCATGGAAATCATTGTTTGAAATTTTGGAAATCTATGTAATGTTTTTATTCAAACAAAAAATATTTTTAGTTCTTAACATTTAATAATGTTTTCACAAGGATTAAATTTTGGTTTTAATTAATTTTAATATCAAATAAGAATAAATTTATTAAAAATAAAAAACTAAATCCATGTGAACCAAAATTATATATCATTCTGGTTTCAATCATTTTTATGTTAGAAAATATAAATTTTCTAAAAAATGTTTTTCTTTGTGTCTTGTGAAAATTTATTAAATTTAATTTTAAACACTTCTAAAAATTTATTATTTGAAATAAAATTTTTTATTAGCTATCAAAAGGTCATAATTTATTATTGAATTCGTATTCATTTGAAATGAATAGTTATGATGGTAAATGTTTGTCCCAATGATAAATGTTTAAAGGGTTATCAATTGCTTTAAACTAAAATTTAAGGACTATAATATCTCTAAATTTGTTTAAAAAAATTTAGATATGTGTATTTTGAATGTAAAATATCATATATTTTAAAATGTACAAAATTTTAACCGCTTTTCATGAGAATGAATTTTTTTAAATTTTGATGTTATTAATATTTACAAGGGTTTCAATCCTATCACTTATAAAAATGGAACCTTAACTCCTCAATTATTCACACATTTTGAGTACCAAACACTGAAAAATACCATAACAATACATTAACAACACTCATCTTCAAGAATTATAGGTTTTTTCATTAATAGATCAATACAATAATAATTATGATTTAATCCAAAGGATTATATAAATGGATGATGTACAATTATTAAATGAAATCTTTCATGTTTATTTATATTTATACCTGCTTAAAATATACACTAACCATCCAAATATAATGATATTAGTATCTTTACTATACTTAAATATTACTTGGTAAATGAAATATCAACATTCTACCACTTTTAATGTAATGTAAACTAATAACTTCCCTTGTGAGTAGGTGTGAAATAACATATACATAGGAAGATGTGTTTCTTTTTTAATAATCAGTTAGAACTAATTTTTATAAATTTAACATATGTCAAATTATGGTATGTATAATTTAATTATTTTATATATATATAAAAAATAAATGAAATAAATCAATGAATTTTTGAGGTGTTTAAGACGGAGGGGTTTAGAAATTCATTGATGGAAGCTCATTGTTGTAGCACAATGGATACAGAATGACTACATGATATCTACTGGTAAATGGTAGTGTTTTAAAAATACATAAGATACCATATGCCATATTTATTAATTTATTTTATTATAGGTACCTCTGCTTGATCCATAGGCTTTATAGTGACAAATTATCAAATGGACAGTGGGGTTTCTATGAATACTTGGTTCATTCATGAATGCTAGCCCACTAGTAGCATCATAGTTGGAAAAACATTTTAGTAGGAAATATTCTATTTTCTAAAAAATACTATTTTAATGTTCCATATACCATTACCTCAACCCTAACATATCTATGGAAACCCTAGGGATCTCCCCATTCAATTTTTGGATTCTTCCCTCCTGATACTGGGACTTATGAACCACTGATCGATCAATGATCAACACTTGATAAGTTCAATCCAATAAATCCAAATTCCCTTATTTATCATGTAACATGCACTATATTTGTGATGTTTAAATCAGATCATAGTTTTTTGGTATGATATATTGAGGTAATAGTAAATTCTTGAGAGATGTGGAAATTATGTCTATTAATTTGGCAACTACCTATTGATTAGACAAAAATCATTATGAGAAATGGCTCTTTTGGGGAATTTCAAATATATTCCTTCCTTTTTCGTGTGGTTTACCTCTTAGATTGTGATCCTAAAAATATCACATTAACGAATGGTAATGGTTTTTAGGGATTATATATGAACATGTTGAGTCAGGTAGAAATCATTAACTTCAGAATGTAATTTCACTAAATGTATGTTGTTCATATAATATAGTCACATTATATATGGGTGTTTGAAATGATTGTGAGGTGTGCATGTGTAGACATGTGAGAACTATGCTTGATATTATTTACATGTGGTCTGCATGTGGATCCCCATAAGTCCGATGATTTATATGATTTTCATGTGGATGTGTATTGGCTATATTACTCTTTTATAACATGACATTATTTTGAATCACCATTTCATAGAATAATGAGTCACATGTCTAGATTATCTGTATATGTATTTTAGTGTCCATGTATATCCATATGGGCCAGAAATATACAAAAATGGTGAGTGTGTATGATTTTATGCCTTTCCCAAGATCTGTATGATTGTGTCGGTATACAAAATGGTGTCTTTACCTAGAGTTATGGGATTTGGTTGGCATGTGATGTCTAGATTTCCAAATAGAATTGTATTAGTTCGAAATGATTATTTACCTCAATGTTGGCCATGAATATCCATTCAAGGACAATGTGGATAGACGATTACTTGGTTTAGTACATTGGGATAATATATGATTTTCCCTCTTACAAGGTATAGAAACGGGTAGAGTCTGTCTTTATGGACTATCTTGTTGGTTTCATTATAATAAGGAACAATTGGTCAAAGGATATAATTAATGTTATTAAAAATCCTATTTTTTACTTTGCTTCCACCTATCCCTTGACCCTCACTCAACTTTGGAAACCCTTGGGAGATCTCTCTAGAAATTTTGGTATCTTCTCTCCTGAATGTATGATTTATGAAGCACCGATCAGTCCAGTTATCCGCATATGGTATGTTCAGTCCATTATATCCTAATTAAATTCTTTGTAATTGGAAAAACCATATATATTATATTTTAAAATCATATCTAACGGTTTTAGAATGATATAATGATGTAAATTTCAACCATTGATAAATATAGAAACCAGATCTTGTGATTAGGAATATACATATTTATTAGACCTTTTCCATTTATTGAATAATATTAGCTTGATTATGTTCAATGAATTCATTCCATTTTGGTGTGGTTTCCCTGTTAAATATTGAAACTTTAATTCTCAAATGATTTAATTAGAATGGAATTGGGGGCCATTGATGTCTAAAATTACTCTAGTGGGGATTCCTTCACCAGAACATCATTGTGCTTGAGTGGGAAGTATTTATCATATAGGTCCTTTATATAGGTGTTTTTAAAATGATTTTTTGGTGTGTATATTTTTCTCCGTGTTCGATATTCTTGATAATATTTTTATGTTGTGTAAATGTGTAACCCTATGAGACCTATGATTG
The DNA here is from genome assembly GCA_963277665.1 of Viscum album. Lineage (NCBI taxonomy): Eukaryota > Viridiplantae > Streptophyta > Magnoliopsida > Santalales > Viscaceae > Viscum > Viscum album. The sequence goes on along the minus strand of OY728164.1, from coordinate 582,844,305 downwards.
ATGTTCTTTGCATACATATTTTTCATGGCCACATGACTCATAATTAACATGACATGATTATGAACCACCTTATTATAGCATGGTGTGTTACATGTGTAGCTTAATTTTTATTCAAATTGAGTGATAATATTGAAAATTGGTGTTAGAAACTTCTTTGTACAATGATGTCAGCTGATGTGATTACTTTCCCCAAAACTGTGATATTAGATCAACATGGGATGTGGTGGATTTCTACGAAGATAAGTGATTGGGTCACCGAGTGATTTGTGGATTTCCCAAGAGTTGTTAATTGGGTAAAAAAAAATTTTAAGGAGATGATGAGTATCACATAAATGGGGATGTGGATAGATGATAATTTGGTGGAGTACATTAAGCCCACATTAGAATTTCCCTCTAGATTGGGGCAGAAGTTGGGGTAGTCGGTCTCCAAGGACTCTAAATTTGTATTCATGTGTATGATTACATATTATTTACATAATCAATGATAATTTTAATTTAATGAAATTTTGTATAATTGGAAATAATTCCAAGGAATATTGACCATTTCCTATAATATTTTAAACGCAAAAACTATATGGGCGTCTCAGGGTGTGCGTAGATTTTCTGATCATGGACCCATTAAATGGAAAGGGCACTTTATTGGGATGTTGATAGGAGTTGATGGATGGTACATGGAAATTATGGAACTAACTATGATAGTTTGATGTATTTTGACATATTACTATTTTTTTATCATATTTTTATAGATTTATCCACCACATATGAGAATAATTTAGTTTGGTTTGCATTTTATTTTATTGACATGTCATACTGTTATATAATTGGTTGATAATCACATCATATATGATTTTTTCCATTAGATTATTAATATTATATTTTTATTGTATTTATTGTATGTATTTATTCCATTAAATAATATGTTGGTTGCCTATTATTGGGGTAACAGTTTCCCCATGATTCCTCTTAGGCCCTAACCATTAGTCAGTCACCTCTTGTGTATGGGGAAGTCTATATGAGGTTATATGGAACTTTGTCTTGGACCTAATGATTTGGGATGGGGTATTAAAATAAATATGATCTAATATATATATATATATAATATGCATGACATAATTAAGATTTTATAAAGAATAAATACCTTATAACTTCTTACCCACTAATCCATTGGGAAATGGAAAAGTCACTCATGTGAATGTATGGATAAGTACCTCTATAAAATGATATAATACATTTTACAGTACCCCATTACATCGATAGTTTTACAAATTTAATGAATAAATAAATATAAAATTTAAAATATTTTTAATATTATATAATTATAATTTGTTCATTATGTTATTAATTTTAACAAAAAATTATCATTATAAAGTTTAACCATATAAAACAATCATTATAAGACACTTTTAATTAATAACCTCTTACATTCACTTTATATTTATTCTTTTTGGGAATATAATTGACACATTTATTTCAAGTTTTTTAAATCCTTCATCTTCCATAAAAGTGATTATATTAATATGAAATAATATATTGTTACTCATTTTTTCACTATAACATGTACGTTTTTGGGTCTATATTACCATCTACTATAACGATGTTATAATGATTTTGTCATGAATGATTTAATAAACATAGATAATATTAATATTATTAAATAATTGTGAATTTAGTTTTTTTAAATATTGTGGAAATATATATATGCGTATATTTAAATAATGTAAATTCTTTCTACTAAATCAAAACCTATAAATAATCTAATTATTCAGCTTTCCATGAAACACATCACTATAAGTTCCATGGAATATGAATTGAACTCTAGAATTTTATAAAATACATGTATAACATCATCATGAAAATTATTCTTGTGAATGAACTATAACCATGAATAAATTATTGACCATGGATTTTAAAATTTCCAAGGGAAACACATAATCATTTTTTCTACTAAATAATTACTAACAATTGAGAAATAAAAAACTACAAGTGAACAATATAATGTAATGTAATGTAAAGACATGTAAATTTCAAGGATTTTTTTAAATACTTTGGAATTTTATGAGTACCCAGTTTCTAACAGTGCTTGATTCTGAGGCCCAGTGTGCCCGGATTCAATTTTTGAAGTTTATCTCGGGTACGTTTAGTGAACGAATGAGCGGGTTTTTCTAACTTTTGAACTGGTGCTCGGAATTAAAATCTGAGGGCACTGATGAATTCGCAATGCCGGAATTCACTTAGGCAAAGCTTAACTTAAACCAACAAGGGTCGGACGAAAATGATAAGTTTTTAGACTTTCAGAAAAAAAAAATTATATATAATAAAATTACTATAATTTATTTTATTCGTCCACCGCCGAGCGACAGTTGGCGGAATCACAGAGTAACGAGGATCAATAAATGAGGGGCATTTAATGACTCATCCCTTGGGTTCTGTAACAGTAATTCCCATTTGTTTAATAAGTTCATTAATTTAGGTTCATTAATAAACCATAATAATGAACACAATGTGAGGATTAATTCTTTTACTAATAAGACCCTTGAAAAATGATTTGAGGACCCGTGGGGGAAAGCTCTGACAAAACACCGACGACGAAGAACATCGGCCTCCGACGAAGAACGCCAGTTCCTCAGAAATCACTGACGCCTACGATCCTCTTCTCTGCGACGCCGTGTACCGCGATGCCTACGATCCTCTTCTCCGTGACGTCATGTACTGCGACGCTAACGATCATCTTCCTTGTCGAGGTAGGGGTTTATTTTTTGAGAATTCTAATATTCCCATGTCTGTTTTCCTCTAAAACAAGAATGTGGATCAACTCATTACCAAGTTGATCTGCGAATGTTTTATTTGTGGGATGGGAATTATTATTTGCGGGGGAATTATTGGGAATTAAGTTCAATATTAAGTAATTTTTGTGCCTCATTTAACGTTGAACATTATTGTTATTTGAACCCTTTTGTTAACATACAATGCGGAGGGCGCGGGCCGAACAGACACGGTCGACGACTCTCTGAATTTTTTTTGTATGTGCGCGTGTTGACGGACGACAATGTAATGGGACCTCAATGGAATATGGAAGCTGTCACAGAGATGAATGGGTCTCATGAGAGCCGCAGGTGCAGGCGGCGGGCAAATCGGACTACCAGAGCGCGTCCGGTGGTCCGCAGAAGGCGTTGCTGGCACGCCCCACCGGCGCGGTGGCGCCCCAGCGCGCCTCCGGAAGAAGCCGCAGAGGCAGTCGGTTGGATCACGTAGCCGCGCGGGATCCAGAAGGGACGCTGCGACCACACGCCGCGTCCGTGGAGCACAACGGAGGGGGGATCGCGTCCCTCCCTGCTCGTCTCGCTAGCCGAGCCAGCGCACCCCCCCCCCCCCCGGCCGGGCCGGGGCAGGTTGGGCAAACCAGGCCGGGCTGCACCCAGCTGGGTTGGGCTGCTCCTTACAGGGCCAAACCCAGACCCGGGTCGGGTCGCCCGGTTCGGGCTGACCCAGGGTATTGGGCCGGGTCGGGCTGGGCCCAAACCCCCCATTTCGGACAGCTTTCGGTCATTCGACCACATCATGGGCTACGATTCTCCGATCGATGGACCATCAGTTCAATTGGGATCCTTGGATCGAGGAAGTCGTTTAGGTATATTACACTCGCAGTTTAGGAGATCTTTATGTATGTCTGGGTTTGTTTGAACACGAAACCAATCGGGCCCTCGGAGTAGAAACGCTTATAACTTGAGCTCCGGACGTCTGAATGATGTGATGTCGACATTATTGAATTCCTCTTAGTGAGAAGGTTATTTTGACCTAATCCTCTTGAGGTTTGGGCACAACAGGAGTATGGTCGGGTTGGTTTTAGTTTAAAAACCAACCGGGCCCTTGGGACGGAAAAGGCAACAACTCTCAGACAGGGCGTCTGATTGACGCACCATCTATCGCGTTGGGTTTCTTTTGACGAGACGGGACATTTTGATACATCAACTCTGGACTTCGTGATAGTTGATGTATCGACCCCCTTGGCTCGTGGAGCGGACCCTCTTGGAATCGAGCGTGCTGTGTGCGGAAACCTTAGAGCTGGCTGCGACTGCATCGACTTCTCTATAAGAATCCTCTGTGGGTTCGAATGTGACGATGACCATACTGGAATCCTCCGTGGGTTCGACGGCGATGACTACTATTATTTTATCCTATGTGGTTCCGGCAGTATTGACCTCTGTACTTGTACCTGTGTGGTTCTGGCAGAGTAGCTGGTCTTGTATCCTGTGTGGGTCTAACAGCTTAGCTGGTCTTGTATCCTATGTGTGTCCCGACAGCTTAGATGAATCAGTGGCTACATTTGATCATCTCTATCACCTTACGAAGTGTATACCAGTGTGAGCTAAGTCTTGATTTTCAATCTTATCATCGATGTGATTGACTTGCTATCCTTTGTGGAATGGGTTGTGTTTTTCCTGTGTGGACTGAGTTGTGCTATCCTTTGTGGACTGGGTTGTGTTTTTCATTTGTGGACTGCGTGGTGCATGGGAGTTGGAGATGAACTCTAACTGTTGACTTAGGTTTATGTATATTCATATACCTAAGTAGTGTTTTTGATACATCATGATTCTATCTTTCCTTTTTGGTTTATCTTTCGTGGATTCTGAGAGACCTTCGGGGGTCTCAGGATCCCTGCAGAGTATCATATACTCACCCTGCATGGCTATTCATGTACTACGTTATGTTGGATGCAGACGACGGACAACACTAATCGAGGTGGAAGCTTGTGGAGCTGGACGGTACCCGGAGGTGTACCACTTGGCGGGACGTACACGGAGCGGACGATCGGACCGAGGAGCTGTGGAGACTATCTGTACCCACGCTTCAGGTGGGAGTTCCGAAGGGTGACTCGGTGCTGCTATTTTACTTTACTGTTGTTGTACTTTCTTTTCAGTTGTACTTTACATTCAATTGTTTTTGTATTCTGGCCCTTTTACTTTCCAGCACTTACTTTTGTACCCAGTATACTTAGTGTTTACTTCATCTTGTGTACTCTTTGGTGTTTGTTTTCTTATATAAAGGCAATGCCTTCCCTTTTATCAGGATTTATGCCTTTGGTGCTAGTCTCCAGCCCCTGGGCTATGGGAGGTGGGCTTGGGATAGTCATGACATGGGCCCTGAGGACGGGTCGTGACAAATTGGTATTAGAGGAGTCGGTTCTACCGCAGAACTCGGGACTCTGATAATTTCTTCTCTATGAAGAAATATTGTTTAGATTAATAAGTGTGGTTACCAGTCTAGGGAGTCTAGTGTTGGTTCGGCGACTGGCGTATCCATACACCAGGACCCTGACTTCTGATTTCCGACTCAGTACACAAAAACATTGATTTCATATGTGTTTCAAAAGTCTTCTTTCTGATTGCTTTGTGTTAGATCACCAGGTATACTGTATTAACCGTGGTGCACCTATTTATTTTCAGGATGGCCTCACGATGGCAGCCAGCTAGGGTTCAGATATTTGTGCTAGATAGCAGCCCACTGAGCGACGAGGCCTCGGTGCAGGGGCCCCTTTACCGCGAAGGCACTAGTGGTACCACTACCCGCTGAGCCACAGATGATACCGGCCCCAACGGCGGAGAGTGCACGCCGCGTGAGCGTGTTGCAGGTGTTTCAGTGACAGATTCCTCCCTGGTTCCGCAGGGAGACGAATCCTCAGACCGCCGAGGATTGGGTGGAGGACATCATCAGAGTCTTCAGATTGGTAGGGACACCACTAGACCTCATGGTGATCCTTGCCACGAGTCTCATGCACGCAGCAGCAGGTAGATAGTGGATCCTAATTCTCTAGGTGCACGATGAGGAATATCTACTTTGGATGGACTTCGATATCCTCTTCTGCTCGGAGTTCATTCCAGCCACCCTTTGTGTGGTGCGCATCTAGGAGTTACTACAGCTGCGGTAGGGCAGAATGTCGGTATCCCAGTACTCAGAGAGAATTACCGACCTCTCGCGCTACTCCACGGACATAGTACATGACCTATTCTTCCAGACCCGGACCTTTGAGTAGGGGATGAGGCATGAGATCAGAGCATCGACGGTCCCACTCAGCATCCTGACTCAGGCAGTGGTGCTGGAGTGAGCCCTGCTGGTGGAGAGCTTTCTCACCGAGCAGCCATCAGCAGCGATACCCACAGTAGGATGGCATGGAGAAGAGTCTTCCATAGTAGGCAGTCGGCATACGACATAGGGGTCCAAGCGGACCAGGCCATCAGGTGGGAGACCTTAGGACACTGGTTCGGTTGTGTGGGGAACACGTCGCAGTGCCAGCCTTCCGAGGAGCAGACAGTGTTATGCATGCGGCGGGCAGGGCCACATGGTCTGTGACTGCCCGATCAGCCATGCAGACGAGCATCAGACAGTGGAGGGACCTCCCAGGCAGAGGCAGAGGTTCGATCGTGACTGTCTACAGGGACTAGCCGGACGAGGCAGAGGAGCTGGACAAGCAACGGGTGGTGGATGACGCTTCGAGGCTCTACCACCACCACCCCCCAGGAGGTCCACCTCGACCACAGGGAGCCGGCGGGAAGAGGCAGGCTCATCTCCAGGGAGTATAGGCTTATGACCACGGTGCACCTGAGATGATTCAAGGTACTATCTGTGTCTACTCCACCCTTGTTGTAGATCTTATAGACACCGGTGCGAGTCATTCTTTCATTGACGCTGCCCTTGTTCGGAGCTCAGAGATTCTGACAGAGCCGTTGGCTCGATCCTTGAGGCTAGAGAATCCTACTAGAGGAGACTCGATGATTATGCACTGGTACCAGAAGTTGAGCTTACTCTAGGAGGCGAGAGCGTCGGCTGTGATATTCTTCTAGCGGCGTCGAGGCCTTACGATGTCATCTTGGGTATAGACTGGTTATCTACAGTCCATGCTCAGATCCACTGTATTAGGCGCAATGTGTGGTGTGTCCGCACGGATGGGACCAGTTTCACCTTCACCGTTGATAAGGGAACCTTTGCAGCACATGATGGACTCACGCAAAGGAGAGGGCAGCCGATCACACATCAGTTGGCAAGTCTCATCCTCAGAGTAGTAGACCTGCAGAGTCTGAGTTTTCCTGTAGTGGTGGACCAGTATACGGATTTCATTCCTGACGACCTTCCATGACTAACTCCTCACAGATGGGTAGACTTCTATATTGACATGTACATCGGGAGAGTCTCGATATCCACTCCAGCATTTCGGATGGCTCCCTCTGAGATTTGAAATCTATGGGTACATCAGGAGGACTTGTAGGGAAAGGGATTCATCTGACCTAGTGTTTTACCATAGGCTTCCCCGATACTGTTCGCCAAGAAGGCGTATGGGAGATTGCGACTGTGTGTCGACTATCATCTCCAGAACCTGGTTTCTATGAGGAACAAGTATCCACTTCCGATGATTGACGACCTCTTCGATCAGATCAAGGGAGCACATTGGTTCTCGAAGATAGACCTCAGGTTAGGCTATCATCAGCTCCGTGTTTGGGATGAGGATGTGCAGAAGAAGGCCTTTAGGTGTCAGTACGACCACTATGAGTTCTTGGTCATGCTCTTCAGTGTGACAAATGCTCCAGCAGTGTTCATGAGCCTCATGAACAGGATCATCTAGCCCTACTTGGATCGTTTTGTCATAGTCAATATTGAAAACATATTGATTTACTCAACTACTGAGGAGGAGCACACCTACCACTTACGGGTTTTAATGGATACACTCTGAGAGCACCAGATTTATTGTAAGATCTCAAAGATCCAGTTCTGGCTTTGAGAGGTCCTCTTCTTGGGACACATCATCTCTAAGGTGGGAGTTGCAGTGGATCCCATGAAGGTCGAGGTAGTTCTTGCTTGGGACCCACCCAAGAGCGTGATGGAGGTGCGGAGTATCCTATGTCTGGTTGGGTACTATCAGAGATTTGTGATAAACTTATCCAGAGTTTCATCACCGCCTTCATCTTTAACAAAGAAGGGGAAACCCTTCGTGTGGTCAGACAGATGTCACCAGATCTTCCAGGAGCTGAGGTAGATATTGACCAGTGCGCCCATCTTGAGGCTACCAGAGGAGGGAGTAGGGTACGTAGTTTACTGAGAAGCATTAGGGATGGGAATTGGGTGTGTCTCGATGCAGGAGCGAGTAATTATTGCTTACGGTTCATGGAATTTGAGGCATCACGATCAGAACTATGCTACCCATGACCTAGAGTTAGCAGTTTTGGTCTTTTCCATGATGATGTGGCAACACTATCTGATGGGCGAGCACATTACAGTCTACTCTGACCACTAGAGTCTTAGTTACATCTTCTCGCAGAAGGACCTGAACCTGAGACAGCGGCGATGAATCGAGTTCCTCCAGGATTATGACTTTGAGATATTCTATACTAATAAGAAGGGGAACGTAGTACCTCATGCTCTCAGTAGGAGGTCGGGCATCCAACTACTTGAAGAGGTGACGAAGAAGTTAGCCTCTTTTTAGAGATCATTGGTGGATAGTGATGGGGTAGCCTATCTTCAGTCCCACAAAGTCACTCCTCCACTTCTTCAGCGGGTCAGAGAGGCATAGTGTGGGGACGTGTACTGTGAGACACGATGTGCACAGATATCCTCAAGTCAGGAACATGATGGACTTTCTATAGGAGGAGAGAAAGTAATCCATTTCAGGGGACGTTCCATGGTAACAATTTCATTTCAGGTGGAGGTGTTGAGGGAATTCCACACATTCCCTCTAGCGGCACATCCTGGAGTAGCGAAGATGTATCAGGACCTCGGACGACAATACTGGTGGTCGGGTATGAAGAAGGTTGTGGTAGAGTTTGTTTCTCGATGCTTCACTTTCCAGCTAGTTAAGGCGGAGCACCAGGTACCTACAGGCCTGATACAACCCTTAGAGGTCCCAGAGTGGAAGTGGGATGGGATATCCATGGATTTCGTGATGGGGATTCCACTTAATTCTAGAGGACACAACTCCGTTTGGGTGATTGTAAACTGATTCACCAAGTCAGCCCACTTCATACCTATTAGAGAGCAGGGCTCAGTGGAGAGCTTGGGACACCTCTACGTTCAAGAGATCGTACGGCTTCATGGTGTGCCATAGTCCATTGTATCTGATCGAGACACTCTCATTACTTCCCGGCTTTGGAAGGGGTTGGATGAGGCGTTTGGGACGTAGCTACGCCTGAGCACCGCCTTTCACCCAAAGATGGATGGTCAGATGGAGAGGACCATTCAGACTCTTGATGACATGCTCCATGCATTTGTCCTTGACTTTGGTCGCAACTGGGAGGATCGCCTACCCTTGGTGGAGTTTGCGTACAACAATAGCTACCACTCCACCATCAGGATGGCACCATACGAGGCACTGTACGGACGACCCTACAGATCACCTCTGTGCTGGACAGACCCTGGGGAGTCAGCATTTGTAGGACCAGTGATGGTCCAGGCCATGACGGAGAAGGTACAGGTCATCCGAGAGCGGATGAGGACAACTCAGAGCCGACAGAAGTCCTATGTTGACAGGAGGCGGAGACCACTGGAGTTCGAGGATGGTGACCACGTCTTCTTATGGGTCTCACCTTGACGCGGATTATGTTGATTTGGCTGGGGTGGAAAGTTATCTACACGCTTCACCAGACCATTCCAGGTTCTTGGAGGGATAGTTGTGGTGGATTATCGATTGGCTCTTCCACCTCTGTTGCACCAGGTGCAAAACATCTTCCAAGTATCTCAACTGAGGAGATACTTGCACGACTCGACACATATCATTGATCACGGGGAGCTGGACATCGATGACAGGGTGAATTTTGCAGAGGTCCTGGTGGAGATCGAGGATCTACAGGAGCATGTCCTACATAGATGGTTGATTCCTCTAGTGTGCATCAGGTGGAAGCAGGCAAACTTCCAGGAGAGCACATGGGAGCGGGTGGCTTAGATTCATGATCAGTACCCTCATTTGTTTCCCTAGTTTGTGATATATCTTTACGGGGACGTAAATCCCTGAGGTGGGAGTAATGTAAAGACCCGTAAATTTCAAGGAAATTTCTTTTAAAATACTTTGGAATTTTACAAGTATGTAGTTTCTGAAGGCACATGATTCTGAGGCCCTGTGTTCCCGGAGTCAATTTTCAAAGTTTAGCTCAGGTACGTTCAGTGAACGAACGAGCGGGTTTTTCTAACTTTTGAACCGGTGCTCATAATTAAAATCTGAGGGGGACATTGAATTCGCAGTTCCAAAATTCTCTTAGGCGGAGTGTAACTTCACCCAACAAGGGTCGGACGAAAGAGATAAGTTTTTAGACTTTCAGAAAAAAAAAATTATATATAATAAAATAAATATAAGTTATTTTATTCTTCCACCGTCGAGGGATAGTTGGCTGAATCATAGCGTAACGGTGATCAATAAATGAGAGCCATTTAATGACTCATCCCTTGGGTTGCCTAAAAGAAACACCCTTGTGTTTAATAGGTTCATTAATTTAAGCTCATTAATGAACCATAATAATGAACACAACATAAGGATTAATTATTTTATTAATTAAACCTTTGGAAAACAATTTTGAGGACCCACAGGAGAAAGCTCGGATGAAACACTGACGAAGAAGAATGCTGGCCTCCGACGCAGAACACTGGTTCCTCAAAAATCGCTGATGCTTATGATCCTCTTCTCTATGATGCCTACAATCCTCTTCTTCGTGATGCTGTGTACCGCGACACAGACGATCATCTTCCTTGTTGAGGTAGGGGTTTATTTTTTGAGAATGCTAATATTCCCATGTTTGTTTTCCTCTAAAACAAGAACGTGGATCAACTAATTACCAAGTTGATCCATGAATGTTTTATTTGAGTGGTTGGGGATTATTATTTGCGGGGGAATTGTTGGGAATTAAGTTGAATCCTAACTAATTTTTGTGCCTCGTTTGTCGTTGAACATTATTGTTATTTGACCCCTTTTGTTATCATCTAATGCGGAGGGCACGATCTGAAAAAACACGGCCGGTGACCCTCTACAGTTTGTTTTTCTATGCGCGTGTTGATGGGGAACAATAGAACAGGACCACAACGGCCTATGGAAGTCGTCGTAGTGAAGAACGGGTCTCGGGAGAGACGCAGGTGGGAAAACTGAACCACCAGAGCGCGTCGGGTGGTCTGAGGAAGGCGCTATCGATGCGCCCAACCGGCGCGGTGGCACCGGCGGCCGAAGGATGTGGAATGAGGTTAGATCCCCTGGCCGCATGGGATCTGGAAGGGATGCAACGACCGCGTGTCGTGTCCGTGGAGCGCAAAGGAGGGGGGACCGCGTCCCCCCCCTGCTCGGCCCGCTAGCCGAGCCAGCGCACCCCCCCCCCCCCGGCTGGGCCGGGGTGGGACACGCGGACTGAGTCGGGATACACCCCACCGGGATGGGCCGTTCTCTAACAGGCCAACCCAGGGGGGTGGGTCGGGTCGGGTCGGGCCCAGACCCCCCATTTCAGACCGCTTTCGGTCTTTTGTCCACATCATGTGCTACGGACCACTGATCGACGCACTGTCGGTTTTTTTGGGATACTTGGATCGAGAAGTTCATTTAGGTATATTACACTCAAGGTTTTAGAGAACTTTGGGTATGTCTGGGTTGGTTCGAACACGAAAGCAACCGGGCCCTTGGAGCAGAAACGCATATAACTTGAGCTCGGGACGTCTGAATGATGTGTCATCGACTTTGTTGAATTACTCTTAGTGAGATAGTTATTTTTCCTAACTCTTCATGTGGTTTGGGAGAAGCTAGATTATGGTCGGGTTGGTTTTAGTTTAAAAACCAATCGGGCCCCTGGGACGGAAAATCCAACAACTCTCAGACCGGGCGTCTAATTGACGCACCGTCTGTCGCGTTGGGTTTCTTTTGACGAGACAAAACATTGTGATACAACATCTCTGGACTTCGTGATAGTTGATGTATCGACCCCTTGGATCATGGAGAGGATCCTCCTGGAATTGAGCGTGTTGAGTGTGGAAACCCTAGAGTTGGTTGCGACTGCATCGACTTCTGTACTAGAATCCCCCCTAGCTTCGATAGCGATGACGATCGTAATGGAATCTTCTGTGGGTTCGATGGCGATGAATACTATTTTTGTATCCTATGTGTGTCTGATAGTATAAAACTCTGTACATTTATCCTGTGTGGTTCCAGCAGAGTATCTGGTCTTCTATCCTGTGTGGGTCCACCAGCTTAGCTGGTCTTGTATCCTATGTGGGTCCGACAGCTTAGATGAATAAGTGGCTACATCTAATCATCTCTATCACCTTATGAAGTGTATGTGAGATGAGTCTTGATTCTCACTCTTATCATATATTTGATTCAATTTCTATCCTTTGTGGACTGGGTTGTGCTTTTCTTGTGTGGACTGAGTTGTTCTATCCTTTGTGGACTGGGTTGTGTTTTTCCATTGTGGACTACGTGGTGCTTGGGAGTTGGAGACGAACTGTAACTGATGAGTTAAGAATATGTATGGGAATATACCTAAGTAGTGTTGTTGATACTTCTTGATTGTATCTTTCCTTTGTGTTTTATCCTTTGTGGATTCTGAGAGACCATCAGGGGTCTCGGGGTCCCAACTGAGTATCGTATACTCACCCATGCACGGGCTATGCCCGCACGACATTGTGTTGGATGCAGACGACGGACAACACTGATCAAGGTGGAATCTTGTGGATTTGGATGGTACCGAGAGGTGGACCACTTGGAAGGACGTACACAGAGTGGACGGCCAGACCGAGGAGCTTTGGAGTCTATCTGTACCCACCCTTTAGGTGGGAGTTCCAGAGGGTGACTCGGTACTGCTGTTTTACTTTACTGTTGTTGTTCTTTCTTTTCAGTTGTACTTTACATTCAGTTGGGTTTGTATTCTGGACCATTAACTTTCTAACACTTACTTTGATACCCAGTTTACTTAGTGTTTACTTCAGCTTGTGTACTCTATGGTGTTTGTTTTCTTATATAGAGGCAATGTCTTCCCTTTTATCGGGATTTACGCCTTTGGTGTTAGTTGCCAGCCCCTAGCCTATGGGAGGCGGGCTTGTGGTAGTCATGACATGGGCCCCGAGGGCAGGTCGTGACATGTAAATATAAATATATTTATAATGTATATGTAAAATAAGTCTAAATATATTATAGATGGTGTTATAACTTGTTTCACCGAGTGAAAGGCTGGGGTATAGGGTTTTTTAAACTCAATTTCCTTTTATTATGTTATAGAATATATTCATCATTTATGGTATTTCTAAATTGTTTTTTTCTTACACTAGATTATTTTATTTTAAAAAAACCTTTAAATGTGGCTTTACATTTTTTAATATAATATCTTCATTGATTTATTCCTATATTAAATTTTAGGGTATTTATAATGGTTCTTAGTATCAATTACAATTCCTTATACAAGGTTTATGTCGTATAGCATAATTTATTCTATATAGTTTATTTACATTACAATTAATTTAATTTTACATATTCCTTCCTACAGTTCATGGGATTTACAAATCCTTATCATCTTCCTTCGTTCAATTTATTTTTGATTCAGGAAATACAAAATTTATAAGGGTTTATTATCTCAAACTTCTTTCATTGAGAAATGTTTTGATTTATACACCTTTATCCATTAATATTATTTATATAAAAACTATTTGAAAATTAATATCATGATTACCTTTATACCCACTATAATTTAATCACCTTTTCATATCCATTCTTTCAAAATGGTTTACGATTTTCAAAACTATAAGGACATTCTCTTGTAAACCTTTTTATAATTTTTTTTAAACCTTTTCAATTCCATTTATATCTTCTTAAAATTGTATTATATAAGTTTTTATATATACATATATGTTTAAGAAATATTATTTTTACTAAACTTGAATTCATTTAAAAATTATTAAAATAACTATTTTCAAAGGTTTTCGATATGACTCTCTTTTACTTTCTTTAGAAAAGTGTCAAAATTTATTTTTCTAAACGTATATGACCAGAATAAACATCCCCTCAATTGTGAATTTTTTTAATTACCAATATTCCATTATATGTTTATATGGTTTTTCAAATAAATCCATATTCCCATTCTTTAGGGAGTATTTATTTTTTAGATGTTTCATAAAGAAAAGTAAATGCCCGTTTTTTTTCAAAATATATTGCTAATGGTTTTTACAATGAGATATTAATCAATGAAAAATCCATTAAATTATTTTTTCACTACATTTATGGTTTTTTATAATAATTAAATCAATATTATTCCTCAATAATTTTTATGAGGATATTTTATGGAAATTTACATGAAACTTATTTATTTTCTACCCGTTAGTATTTTTATAATGGTATAATGGGAGTTTTATGAATTTTATAGTGAAATTTATGTTCTATAATTTTTTTAAGTTATGGATATTAGAAAACATATATGATAATGGGTGGATTTTGGATATGTCTCTCCCATTAATTTGGTAATGATTTTTTCCTTAAATAAATGATAACAAGAATTAACTAATTATAGGTTATTCTATACAAGTGAATGATGAGTTAAATTGAGTGAGGAATATAATGTTCTAAGATAAAAAAATAGTATTCTTATTCATTCAATGAGTTTTAATGGTTAAATTAAACATATATTGATATCACATATCTCAGGACTATTGAATAATATGACTGTTGTATTATTTTTGATATTTATGCCTTAACACATGATTTGGTATCACATTTGATGGGTATTAATTACATAATGTTATGTACAATTATTTTCACTAAATCACTTATTCTCATCTTATGATCACTTATGATCTTAAATTTTTAATGCCCATATTAAACCACATTGGGTATTTGATATCACCCTTCATATGTTTACATTTCCCTAGGTTATGGATAAGATTAATACAAAAGTTATATATTAAATGATAGAATGGGTGGATAACGTTTTAGGTGATGTTGAAGTCTTATTATAGAATAATAAAATCTTGTTAAAATGGAAATAAATATCCATTCGATGATAATGATATGGAAAATGTGGTGAAATGGGTTATCCTGGTTCTATAAAATTATAAACCTAATAGGTATCAGTTATGTATGTGACTTAATATTGGATATGGATTTTGTAATTATGGATTGTTAATTGTTCTTCTATTTTTTTGAATAAGATATTGTATTTCAAATGGGTGATTTTTCCATGAGATCTAGTTATATGGGTTTGGTGTATTTCAATAAATTTTAATGATATGGATTTTTTTTAAAATATATTGATTGAGAAATATCTACGTGTAAAATGATATACCATTATAAATTTTACTTTTTTTGACAAATATTTCCCTATATAAATATGTTAAATATTTTTTGATGGTATTTATTATTTATATATAATGATTAATTAATATTTTTTAAAAGTTGTACAAAAATTGTATGTGAAGTGTTGTTTCTATTTTTTAAAGTATTAAATATTTTTTATTTCACACTTACACCAGATCCCAATATTTTTAATTTGGTTATATCTACAGGTTATCCATTATTATTTAAAGAACCTTCCTTCCATTGAACATGAAATGGAGTGGATGAAATATTATACTCTAATTGTTCATCATATATATATATATATATCAATACAAAATATTTCAATCATTTATTATATCATATAAATTTTTTATTTTAAATCTAATGTAATTACCAGTTGTTTTCCAAATGATACATATCTTATCCTTTATTTTTTATAATGGTATAATGGTGGTTCTTTATTCTCTTGATCTTATAAATTCCAATTATATTTTAAAATTTCAAATTGTTTAATTTAATTTTATAAAAAATGTTAGAGGAGATAATTTAAAAGTACTTATTGTTTTCTTTAAATTTTTCATCCACACATCTAATAATGAAATCATTATATATTTCATAGGATGTGATGTACAGATATGGTCATAAACAATACATATTCTTGTGAGTTTAAAATAAATTAACCTTATAACATTACCAATAATCTTTTAGGTTTAGATTTTAAGGGTGTTGTGTCACAATTCGTACATAAAAAACACATATATATACTATGATTATCCTTTAAATTAGTATCCAGATTTCCAAAAAAATAAAACAATTGAAATTAAAACTTATTAATTTTAATAAAAATTCATCCAGATGTTCAACTTGACTTCTTTATTTTCCTTACCCATCCTTAAACCCTATTAAAAAAATTGAAAACATGGGATTAACACAAATTTTTGAGTAATAGACACAAGAAAAAGAAATATCTTATTCCATTGAAAAACATGAATAATATGAAAATATTTTTCATAGAAAATATATTTTATCCAAAAATAGAATCATTTTTGTTAAAACAACATTATCATACCTTTTGATATCAAATAGTTTCCATAAAAAGTTCTTAGAAATAATAGAAAGTATTGTAGGTTCTTTTGGCTATAATTTTCTCAAATACCATACAAAACCCTATCAATTGAAATAATAATAAACTTGACTTCCAATATAATGTTTCAGATGACATAATCATTACCTAATTAAATATATCACTATATGCATGAACCCATTTTATATTCTATAATGGCCTCACCTAGTGTTATATTGGCACCCCAATAATATACATTATTTTGGGCTTAATCGTGAGATATAAAGGGGATCATATAGTAGTAAATAATATCTATGTATCATATCATATAAAATACTTATGAAATTTTTTTAAACCTATGTGAAAAATATTATAGATATCAACATACTTTTTCTTCATTAAAATCTATTTTCAATACCAAAATACCATGAAAATATAAGATATGTTTTTTATTTAAATAAAAAATAAAATATTTTAGAATTATATATTATTCAAATAAAGATTATGATGGTTAGAAAAGTCAATTTTTCTGTATATGTTAAAATAGAACATTATTTTTTGTCTTTTTTAAAGAAAGTGAAACCTTCTGTAAAAAACTTCTTTTGGGAATATTTTAAAACAAAGTCAAAAGATACATAATGTTTCCACTAAATATATTTTAGGTCAACTTAAAATCATCAATAAATCAACTTTAAATATATATATATATATATTTATTTATTTATTTATATTAGAATAATATAGTTTTAATGGAAACTTAAAAAGACTATTTTTAAAATAAATTCCATTAGCTTGAGTCTGAATCAACACATGTGTTATTTCTATTCTATAATAATAAAGTTATGATAATTATTATTTTTATTAATATACTTAATCATGTTTATTATTCCTTTTATTTCACATATTACCATGTCATTACAATTACTTAATTATTTAAGTTCACATTGGATGCTTTGATGATATTCATTTTATAAATACAAAATGACTTCAGTAGTTTTACTATGGTCAAAGAGGGAATTATTCCATAATCTACAGAATAATAATAATCAATTTTTTTTTAAATATACATCTATATCCAATTATTAAATATTGATATTAAAAATTAACTATGTTGCAATCATGGATACAGTATGTCGTATGTACACTTGAGTAAGGTTTGAATTTCTCAATGATCATTATGGAAAAAAGGTATCTATTATTTTATACATACATAATGATAATATTATCATAAATGTTATATTAATTTTTTTTATTTTATTATGTATATCATCCTTGTGATGTGGTGATGAAAAAAATCCCATCGTTTTGTGGAGGTCTTAGTCCACACAAACGGACGAATAAATTTATAATCTCATGTTAAGAGAAATGTAATAAAGTAAATTATATATTATATTTTAAGAATTATAAATATTTAATTAATATAATATATAAATATTAATTACATTATTATAATCCAACCATAAGAGGTGGTGAAAGAAAATTAATTATGTCGGTTCGTGCGGTGTTGTCTTCCATACACTCAAATAATGGTTTTTTGTTCCATTAGATGGAAGTGGATATGTATATAGTGTTTTCAATTAAAATAACATCCCATTATTATATTAATGAAAAATTTTATATAATCATGGTTATGAAATACATGAAGTAAGTGGAATAAGAAATTAATCTAAAACATGTTATTAAAAAAATACCACTTCTTTGGAAATTTTACTTGGATTGACACCAAATTCCATCTATAGATGGTACTATACTTAAAAATGACATATAAAATAAGGTGATTTATTTTTGGTAGGTATATGGGTATTTATTTTATGAATAATTTTTTTTTATGTTTTATGAAATAAGACAAAGAGAATCACTTTTATAAGGGATGGGTGGGGAACTCTTGGAATTTATCAAAATATTAAATTAATATAAATTAATCTTCAATTAAAAATAGATAAAAATTCTTTTATTCTAAATATAGGATGAGTATTGATCAACATAATTTTACCCAATATAAATTATATATGTTTTTTTCATATTTTTACCCTAATCTATTTTTTATACCCTTATTAAGCTCGTTCATACTTACCACGACAACAATGATTTTTACACATTTATGTTCAATATAGTTACTATAAATATAAAAAACCCAAAATGGACCGTATATGATCATATAAAAACATAAACTAATCAAATGTATGAATATAATATTTTTAGGAATTTTATATCACTTAATAAAATATGATATTTTGAAATATACCATTCATGTCAACTTTTAGAACTATTTGTTTCTATGATTTTATTAACATCAAGACATCATGTAAAATTAGAGAGAAAATATTTTAATAAATATATAAAATATCATGTTTTTATATAAAATTAATTTATCACATTAGTTATCTCAAATTATATTAATTTAAATATTTTTATTATCATTTCTTAGAGTTTTCCATTAAATAAATAATTTCTAAAACAACATTGTGTAAATTTTTAAGGTATTTATTTATTCACTAAAAATTAAAAAAAAATTAACATGATGAAAATAAAATATTTATATCTAAAAATAATATTTCTCAAAAAACATAGACTATTATTATACCTATTTTAAAAATAATATATTTATTAAAAATAATAGTTTTTCATTATTTTAAATTTTCTTTAATTAAAATTTAAAGCTTATAATCCATTAAAAATGTAAAAAATGCCATATTGTTGAATCCTGGATTATTATGGATGAATTGGACTCATAAAATAAAATTTATTCACTTTTTTTATTTTATAATTATTACTATTTTATTTGTTAACTTTAATTACTATATTTCTCATTTACCATTGTAACAAAATTTACTAGGGTAGTTATTCATATTGACCAAAAATAAAAGTAAATTATTTACCTAATTTTGACCAACTTATTAAAAATATTGAATCCATTTTTAAAAAATCGAAACCACATAAGTGGAAGATATAAATACACAATTAATCATGCAAAATTCAATGAGAAATAGGCTTTTAGAAAAATTTCCTTTTAAATATTAATAGTTATTAAACTAAATTAATGTATAAAATTCATTTCAAAGCCCATAATTGGGTCCATTTAACTAAAAATCAAAATTAAATTTTAAATCTAACAAAAAATATTATTTTAAATTACTAATATTTAATAGAAAATAAAGATTTTGATAAAAATTTGTATTTTCAACTATTCATTGAAAAATAAATATTTAAATAAAATTCTCAAAAATTCATCTTAAATAATTTTTATATGATAAATTAAATTCTAATTTTAATTTTTTTATTTTAAAATTATATAATTTTGAAATAATAGTTTTTAAATATAACCATATAATTCAAGAAAACCCATTTCTGTTAGAAATAATATATTTTCCTTTTTACTCACTTAATAATTAATATTCTTATAATGAATACAAATATATATAATATAAATAATTAACATTAATAAGATATGAAAATGATTTATTCTAAAATTTCATTGGTATTTACATGGTATTATTTCATATTTAGAAACTAGGTAGGGATTTATAGTCCCATTAACATGTCATATATTTTTTAGAAAGAATCATTCATAATAATATATGATATTTGTTAGAAATCATAAATAATTTTTTTCAGTATAGTATTCTGAAATAAATATATACTTCATTAATACTAGAAGTATTATTTTTACGGTATTGAAAGTTTAATAAACACATTACTCAATAATTATTGCTTTCATTGTAGGAATAATATTTTATTAACTGTGAATTTCAATTGGAATATTTTTAATTTTATTAATGTCAATATATCTGATGTTAGTTCTATTGAATAGTTTATTTATAGATATTTAATCTAAATTTGACTTTATTTCCTCTAAACCATACATTGATGGACCTAGATAACATCATAATGCAAGAACACTATTCATTTTCCACATTATGTCACCCATATCATGTTCTTTCCTTCACGATAATTATTATTATTATATTAAAGATAGTTAATGTCCACAAGTTCATAACACGTTATTGACACAAAAAGTTATTTAAAAAAATATAGTATATAACATATATATCAATCATGAAACATGTAAATAAAATAAGATAACCTCATGTATAAAAAACCTTCTTATAATATTCTTATTTATATATGGTTGAATATTTCTTCCCTAAATGATCATAGAAATATTTTCTCTATTGTAGCTTCTCACATAAACGACGCCATCTCGATTTGGGCACATATAAAATGACAATTATTTCCCATGAAAAGTATCATCCCCAAGTGAAATATCACTTAATTATTTTGTGTTTTTTCTTAGAAAAAAATATATGAATTTATATTAAAAATATTTTATGTTTAGAATATTTATTATATTTCTCATTTCATTATTATGGTTTCAAATATAAATAATTCATTACTTACTTTCACATTCATTTAAATTTATTAAATTTTTTGTACACTAGATATTAATCAATTTGTATTAAATAAATATAATAACTAAAAATGCATTGTTGTAAAATTCACACATTTATTTAATTATCATAAAGATGGATATTTTTTATAAATTGTTTTTCTATCCTTGACACATGTGACTTGTATGACATCAACTGTGAGGGAAAATACCCCATTTTTTATCATGTTTCCTCTTTGTTATCCTTTATATAAAATTTAGAATAATAAATTATGTTCTGTTATTTTTATAAAACATTTCCACTATGCCTATTAGATTTCTATAATAATATTTCAATAATGGTTTTAATATTTACAAACAACTATTTAAAATTTTTTCCTTGAAACAAATATTTTATTTTTTTCTTTTTTTATTTTTTATCCAACTATCATCTCTTATAAAATCAATTCAAAAAAATGTTCTTGTTATTATAAACATATAAAGAATCCTTTTATCCTTTATAAAAAACAATACATGTGGTTTTTTCGCAATATGTGTTGGGAATCAAAAATAGTCTCCCATTCCAAAATTTCATCACCTGCAATGAAACTAGAATGATGATATTTTAGGATCCCAGTGGTTTTATTATCATACAGGTACTTTTTATTAAAAGAAGTGAATAATTTAATAATTTTTCACTCCATAATATACATATATGGTTGTCCTAGATTTTTTTACACTATCATCATATTCATATAGATTTCAATATGGTATATTCATATATTGTGTTTCCAAGGATGTAAAAGAATCAAAATTGAGTTTTTTGTTTGATGATCCGGTTTTCCTACTAGACTCCGAAAAATGAACAAGGGGGTCTGAAGAGGTAAGTGTTTTGGGTTCCGTGAACCCAAACAATTTCATCGCAATGGCCCCATCAAACTCAATGGATGTGTGCTCTAGAATGAAGGCAGCCTATGTTGTTAATTAGGGATGGAGGGACTCATTGAGTAGGCATAGTCTCATCAAGCAGGGCCTAATGCTTAAATAGGGAAACTAATTTGATGGTTTTGATGTCCAAAAATCAATGTAGGTTCAAAATGAAGGTGAATTGTGTGACAATAGTTATAGCCAACTTTTAGTGGATATTTTTTAAGGAATTAAAGGGAAAGGCATCCACCTCATAAGAAGGAATATAGGGCGAATGTAAAACCAATACTCATGCAGATAAATTGTGGAAATGGGAAAAATTTAAGGCTAGAAGGTCTATTCAAATTTTCCCAAACTGAGGGAAACAAGGTCAGCCAAGAATGGTGCTATTAAGAGAACCTAAGCCCTTAAAATGAGGAAAAATGAAAATATGAAATAAGACTAATATTATATGGTGAATAAATTATAATGGACAAAAGATTATTGTAGGGAAATTGGGGAAGTTAAACATCAATATCTTATTATACATTCAAATGAAGAACTTCCCTTAGAATCAATCCAACATAAGGACTCAGAGGAAGAGCTAGAAAGAATCCTTGAGGGAATCCCATGGGTTATAGCTAATGAGGACAAACATTCTTTGATCATTAAACATGATAAATCATGGTATAGGGTTTCTATGTGGTGAAGAATAATGTTTATGAGTATTATCTAACATGGGACATGATAGAAAGTCACTTTGAAGATATCCTCTATGAGGAACTGTACATGAAGAAGCATTCTCTTTTTTAAAAGATCTACAAGATAAAAAATCTTAAAATTTCAGCCTTGTTTTCAATGATTTTTAAATTTCATACACAATTTAACATTATTGAAAATTTTTTGTTTCATACTATTCCTCTAAAAGTTTCTTGGAAGAAAAATTTTAATTTAGTATTAGTAGCATTTAAAAGGATCAAGAAACACTTATTCAATAAATATATGAATTTAAGAAATCTTAAATAATGATCATATGTCCATTGAAACAAAAAACATTTATTGTTTAAATAAAAAAATTATTTTCACCATTTATGGCCATCAAACATTTCTTTAATCACAATATTGATGATGATTTCAAAGATGTATCCAAATAACATATTCCTCTAATGGTATCCACAATTTGATAAATCTACTAATGCTTGGGTGGTGTTTTTCTTTTAACTACGGTATTCTAATACCAATTTATTTTAAAAGAAGAATGATAATAGATCATTGCCTAGGGATAATATACTAGAAATAAACTATCATTCTTATAGTTCCTTACTTCTTATATAATCTTTGAGGATTCTATATAGGAATCTACATAATTTTCTCATATTTGTCATATTTTTCAACTAATACATTTGGTTATAGACTCTCGACAACCATTGGAATAATAATGCATTCATTTACCATTTTATAGCTTTATTTAAATATCTCATATATGTCCTCACTAAAAACATATACAATCAATGATATCCTATGTGGAAATAAAATCTAAACATTAACACATAATATTCTACTACCTTAATATCAAACATATAACATATTTAACCTTCATCCTAACATTTATGATATAGTCATATCATACACTATGATATGGATAAGGTAGTGATTCTGAATCCCTTTAATGAACTTTAAGATATTCCGTACCAAATAATTTTATATCCCTTTCACTTATGTATGTGATACCATGTAATATACTTATATATTTCAATATGATACTAGAAAATATATATCTTATATACATTAGGATTTACGGAATATTGGAAACAATATTTGACTTCTATGAATGTTTCATATAATTAGTGTCATTTAACCATATATTGTATCATATGAAATAAATTTTTAAACCAAATGAAAAAAAATTCTTTTATATATCTCTGAAACACTTTTGCAAAAAAATCATAAATTTCACCATGTATCACACCATAAGAAACACTTTGTCAAAAATATCAAAACTCATTTTAGATAATTCCTTGTTATTTTATATACATAATACTCATTCACTCAACAATAAAGTGTGAATTCAAGGTCCTTGGTAGAATTGATAACAGATATTAATTCATCAGTTCAAAAATATAATCATAGTGTATCATCTAGAAAATCATCAATGTTAGTCAAGTGAAAATGGTATCAAGTATAATATCCATCAAACACTTGTATCTCCACCCAAATGTCCACCAACTATTTCTGGAATAATTATAAATAATTATATGATCCCTTCTTCCACAAATTTTTGTAACAAGAGAAAATGTATTATGTTAATAATTTATATATCATATTATCATTATTATTTTAGTGTATACATGCCTCAAGGATGAACACATAACATGTCATTTGAACTGATGGATGACCACATCCCATGCCCCTCTCCCAATAGATAAACACATAACAAGTCACTTATCTTGGTATGTTTATAAACAACATTAATCTATCTTGATTGATCACCCAATTACCATAATCATTGTTTGAGTGAAAAATTCAATCATAGTTAATCCTCAATTGTTGGAATTTTCAGAAATATACTTAAACACCATAAATTTACATAGCCTTAATTGATAAAATAAACATGGTATCAAATAATGAATGTTATAATGCATGGAATATGGTTTAACATTTCGTATGTGGATTCTAATATCAAATGTGTATCCCTTAAATGCCAAATACATGGTGTATTATAGTCAATGTGGTATACTTCATGGGTAATTTGTAATAACTCCAAACCTAATAGCCTTGAGTCGATGGTCATTTTATTACAAAGAAATAGGTATAAGAGATCACATCACCAGGATTGATTATTTTAGTAGTATTGAAGAAACTAGATACATAACTGGAACCCATTTTACATTGGGAAAATAAATAAAAAAATATAATAAATAACTAAAGATAATAAACTACGTCCTTCAAAATTCAATAAATGATCTCTTCCTCATAACCTAGAGAAGGAAAATATAAAAGGGTGAGTTAAAATGTTATGTAAATGTTAAAAAAAGTTCAATCATGAAACAATGATAATTGAATCATAACCAATTAGTCACAAACAATATAGTAGGGTGAGTAATTGAAAAATACTTTCCATCAATAAACTGAGAATGATAAATGAATCCATAGATTATTTCATGGTGAAAATCCTCTAAATAATGATAAATTAATTCTAAATAAAATGATTAATAATTTTATATCATGTAACTAGAACATGAACCATCATACAATAAATTTAGTTTAATTCTTTGGTTATATACCTGGCAGCTTATGTTTTGGAAACAAACACAAAGTGTTTTTCACTAACTATTTTCTCTCATGAGACATGTCGATGCGTCAAGGGGCTATAATGGGCCCCACATATCACTAAAAGTCCAAATAATTCTATAAACATTAAAAATTATATTTAAATAAACATTTCCTATACCAATTTTAAATATTTGAATCATAATCATAAAATAAAATTCATAAATAAAATCATTGATAAATTATTGAGAAAAATACCTGTTAACTTTAGAAAAAATAGTTCCTTAGGAAAATAATTTTTTTTTCATAAAAATATTATTAAAAACAAATATATACAAGAAAATAAAATTTAAGGACAATAAAATAATGTTTCAGCAAAAATTATGTCTAACTGAAGTGATAACATGTGAAAATAGTTTCCAAAAACTTTTAAAATGGTTAATAGTGCGGTTTAGGGAAATATTTTAATGATTCCTTAAAATAGAAAATGAATTAATGTTTGTATAAAACCATAAATAGACAAATATATTTTAAGATGACAATATTTATGTTTTTATAAAAATAATTTTAACATAAAACTGGTTGTTGATTAAAATTTAAAATGGGTGAAAAAATTGGGATGTTTCCTTTAATCGATCTTGCTTATTGGGAATAATTGAGAAGGGAACCATATAAAAAAGTATTTTCACATAAAATAATGATAAAATGATATGGTTATATATGTTTTTAAAATATATAAATAATTTATTATAATTATATAAAATTAAATAATAATTACATTTGGGTGAAGAGATAGATAAGAGTAACCAGAAGGAAAATAGGGGTTCTGGTAAAATCCCTTACCACTTTGTAATCAATCAATATATATGAATAAAAATAAATAATCATAAAATTCATCATTTTAAACTATGAATATAAATATATTAAAGATATTATATATATAATGTTATTATATATATTCCACATAAAATAAATATTTGGCGAATAATGGAAATCTAGAAGAAATAAATGTAAGATGAGGAACCCCATATCTTATGTGTTAAAGTGTTCTGGACTTATACCTAATGTCATGTAATATGAAATTAAACAAATTAATAATATAATTCATATCCTATTAAACATATATGTGATTTATTTTATTTTTATTAATTTCATTTATGGTCTTTTGATGAGTTATAATATACAATATTATTGCACAAGAGCATTCATTTCATTGGTTTTCACGATCGGTATACGTGTGTGTGAGTATGAATGTTTATGTCGAATGGGGATAATTCTACAGAATTGAATATATATGATATTAATTAATTTATGGAAGATTAAATGTTTATATAATTCCATTTATTATAGTATGAGAATGATCCATTAGATAAAATATTAGTTATAGACATTTAGATTATTATTGTAGTTTTTTAATCAACACAAACATGGTTTTTTTTGTATGAATTAATATTATGTATATATATTGGTTATAGAAAATAGAATAGGTTTTAATAAATATATTATATTCTATATTAACCATAAAAATGGTTTCATGACTATCCTTGAAGGAGAAATCAAAGAACAAAAACATGTCATCCACGAAGGTTGTAAATCAGCACCTCGTGGATGATGATTTCATTTTTAATATAAAAGTGAGAGATATATATATCAAGGAGTTTGATGAATGATATTCTAATTAAATGATATAATTATAGTATATATATTATAATGGAATTATCATGATCATTTTTATAGAGGAGGTGAGGAGAGGGTAAGGAATGAAAAATGAAATTGAAAGGAAATTGAAAGAAAAAGAAAGAGGATTTACCACAGGAGTTATCCTCTTTGGGAACCTCCTTAAGACACCATGGTTTGGTCTTTTGTTGTTACCTGAACCTCTTGGAATTGGAGTACAGACTTGGGATGTTTATTTGGGAATAATTTTGATATTTTTAAAGGCTTAGTGGTGTGAGGATAAGTACTGGTAGGGGGTTTTATATATATTGGAGGGGAGGGGTGTTTTCTGAATATTTTATTCATTTTTTTACTATTTTTGTTCAAGACTATGAATAGTTTTTCAATTATCACTAAATATATTAAAATAATTAAGGTATGTTTTGGATTATGTTTCTTACATCATTCATGAATCATGTAATAATGTATTTATCTTATAATGTATTTTATACCATAAATTATAATATTTTATTGTACAGTAGAAATTCTTGTATTTTATAAAAATCCCAAAAATTTAAAGTATCAATTTTTCAACATCAATAATTCCAAAAAAAACTCTATTTTACAAAAATAATTTTCTAATTATGAGAAATTTATTTTTTAATTAAAATTATAATTAACTGAAAAAATAAAGATTTTAAAATTATAAATATTTTTAAAACACATTGAAAAATTAACTAAGGTATTTTAAATTTTTTCTTATAATCAAAAAAAATATTTTTTTAAGATTCTATTATATGATAATTAGTTTTATTTTAAATACTTATATTAATTATAAAATCATAAATAAGTATTTATGTTTTATAAAAATATTAATACGTAATTAATAATTTTAAAAAAATATTTACTTATAAAATGATATAATTATATCACATTACCATTTATAAGATGCCAATGTTTTATTTCTACTTTGATATTTGAGGTTATTGTTCCACTATTCATATTTCTATTCATAAGGGTAACATTACTATTCTAAATGGTCAAGTTACTATTCACCAAAAAAATTAAGTTTATCCTATCAGACTCTAAATATCTTAATAATCACATCATTCTATGTCTATGTTTTGAGATTAAATTCACATAATTATAAAAATTACATTCAATGCTAACACTGCATGTGTGGACAGAAGGCGAGTAAAATAATATTAAAATTTTCAATAAGCCTTTATATTTAATATTCAATTTAAAAATGAATCCCATGATATATATTGAATTAATATATATATAATTTATCAATTGTGTCTTTAATAATTAAATTATTGTATAATAATTATTTAAACAAAAAAATAGTCTTTAACGATAATGCAGTACTTTTAATATTAATTTAAAAAACAAAACATCACGGAAAAAAATATCAAAAACTACTCAATTATTAATTTTGACATTCCAAATTAAAATATTTTATTCATTTCACTAATAAATATATATTTGATTAAAATTATGTTTAATTTATGTGAAACAATTATAAATATCATTTAATAGTAGTTCCTTCAAATCATATTACTATACTTAATGTTTAGGTCAGAACTATATTATTTAAAAAATTTAAAAAAATGTTGTTTCACAGAGACTCAGTGTATCATTTGTCTCGCTATATTTTATATTTATTTTTAAATCTTTTGGATATTACATTCTCACCTCCTTCAATAAATTGAAACCTTATAATTTGAAATTTAACTTCAAAACATAAAATTTGATACATGAAAATATATTCCATTAGAAAAACCCACATCAGAAATATGCTTAACAAAATATTCTATTGATTATACAGAAACTTAAATTCTAATATCATAACTAATTTAGGATTTCAAATAATAGAACATTATTTGAAAGTGAAAACATGGAAATGGAAGATAAATGAAACAATTAAGCTTCGATGGATAGTGATAGAGGACATGGTCAGGATAAGGTTAACATTTACAAAACCATAGATCGTTATGATATAAGGAACCATTTGATTTATCGGAAAATAAGGTTCTAGGATACGTTTTTTCAATATCCTTTCCCTAATGTTGAATAATTAGTTCACTCTATAATGAGATATAACAATTTGATATGTTAATATAAACACATTCATATCCTAATTTTGTGCCTTCACTATTCCTGCTTCATTTCAATGCACAAGGTGTATCATAGGGTAAAATAATCTATAAGACCTTTTCTAAAGATAAAATAAAACCATTTCATTAATTGTTAAAATTTACAAAATATCATGATCCAGTACTTTAGAAATAAGGTCACTGAATTTTAATAATGAAATTATTAAAGGACATGAAGTGGATCTTAATCATAATAAACTAAAATGTGAGTACATTATCCTAGTATTATCTTGAGGCATGATAATAACTTGAATTATCATAAAACCATATTGAATACATTCAGGATTCCTTACTCATTTTGTAAACAAAAGAAATTTAATATATTTATTAAATCCAAAATATACTCGACTCCAACAATGATCCACTTTATAGGTTGTCCATAATTTAGATCTAATAAAGTATGTGCTATCCAATTTACATTATCCAAATAAATAATCTCTTTATTCTGAACTCCATAAAATAGTATTATGAAAATATTAAGGGTTTTATTTCCCACAACCTTATATTTTGTAAAAAGTTTAACATGATATTGTGCCACTTTTCGTTAGTACCATTCATCATACAGCCAGAAATACTTAATTAAATAGTACTACAGTACAATCCTTATATATTCTATAATTCATATAAATATTACATCATTGAAAATATTTTTTTTGGACTATGTCCTTTTGAATGATTTGCATAATACCATAAAAGATATGAACCTTTTTACTCATTTTATTATGTTCATTGATGAAGTTCACATTCATTCTTCTTGGTGACATTTCTAAATGGATTCATACACTAGAATAGATCCTAAAATTATGAATCATAATCTATAATCCCCAAAATAATAAAATACATTACATTATTGAAAAAATTATGCATATTTCATATCAAAATCATAAACATGGTTTATTTGAGGAAAAATTTACTCTCAAATGCTTCATAATGATTCGTAATAAAAATGTGAATTATCCTAAGAATACCCCACTAGATTGACAAACAAGGTGAACAATAAGGATCATTGTTATGTACTAGGTTACCCAATGTCCGGCTTGTGACACCTTATAAGAGTTGTCACCCCTAGTACATTTGTTCGAGAACCAAGTCAACTTATAGTATCCTGACAAGGATTTATTATTAGGGAGACCCACACACTCTCTACATTAAAAAAATTATATTATTTTATTATATTACAATACTCAAAGTCAATATTAGGTTTATTTCCATAAACCACGTCATCAAAATCAAGTTCCCAAGGTTTCTACTAAACATTCTTTGATACCTACTATAATAACCTCAACCCCAATATCCTAGAATTATTTATTGTTTTATTACAATAGCGTATATATAATTGATAACATCACAAAGGATCGAGAATTTTATTAGTCTTAAATAAACTTGATACTTATATAGAACCCATTTAATAATGGAAAAATAAGTGGAAAATAAATTAAATAACAAAAGCTAATAAACTACATTCTAGATTACACAATTAATTAGCACTTCATTATAACATAAGGAATGAAAAAACAGTTAGATACAATGACCAGTATGGGTTATAAATAGAAGAATCATGAAACAGTGATAAGTGAATCATAATAAATAATATATAAACAATATGTGATGGGGAGTAATGTAAAAATATATTTTATTAATAAACTCATAATCAAAAATGAATCAATAGATTTTTTTCATAGTTAAAACCCTCTAGAATAATGATAACTGGATACTAATGAAAATTATTATGTATTGGATGTCAGTTATCGAGCACATGAACAATCATAGAGTCTATAAAGCTTATTTATGTGGGTAGATACCCATCTATTTTTATTTTGGATACAAACAAGAAGGGTTTTATTCCAACTATATTGTCTAATAAGACTTATTGATGCATCAAGAGGCTATAACTGGCCATTCCCACCACTTTAAGCCCAAATACGTATTGATACATAGAAAAAGTATCTTTAAATCAAGGTTCATCATGCCACTTTGAAATAAATTAATCATAATCAAATATAAAAATACCCTTATAAAATCATTAACATATTCTTTAGAAAATAATCATTTACATTGGAATGAATAATTCATTCATAAAATAATTTCTATTTATACTAAAAATAATATTAAAAACTTTTATATAATAGAACCTAAACTTTAAGTATAATTATAATATTTTTGAGTCATGAATGATGTGAAACCAAATCGATAACACATAAAATGTCTTTTATGAAACTTTAGAAATTGGTCACTTCTGTACAATTAAGGGAAAAAATTTAATGATTATTTAATATTTAAATTAAATAAATGTTTCTATAAACCCATAAATGAGCCAATATAGAATTTTATTATAAAATTAATTTTTTTAAAAAATTAATGCTGAATTAAAATA
Organism: Viscum album; assembly: GCA_963277665.1. Classification (NCBI taxonomy): domain Eukaryota; kingdom Viridiplantae; phylum Streptophyta; class Magnoliopsida; order Santalales; family Viscaceae; genus Viscum; species Viscum album. The sequence goes on along the minus strand of OY728164.1, from coordinate 582,813,240 downwards.
TATTATGCAGTGCAAATGAAAATGGGTAATAAATTGTGAAGAATGTGAATAAAAGGAAGAATGAGTGTGAAGGAACATTGTCTGCTACACTACGAAGAATAACCGGAAGGGACTACTCTTATCTTCCATTACCAGTGAGTAACAGATCTTCCTTTAAGAGGGATATCGGCGTAATTCTTGTTTTCAAAAAGGACAACATGTCTAAGCAGCCTTTTCTAGTGTAGCCTTCACTTGACCAGCTGAGAAACTAGGTTCAAAGTGATGGCCTTTAGAGGCAGAATAAACAGGCTTTTGAATGGGAATCAGCTACTACAGAGGAGGAATCCTGTGTGGGATGCAGACATGAGTATGGGTATTATGATATATAATTCTTACTAGTCTGTTTGATTGTTTTTTGTTTTCTAGGTGGCTGGTTTATGATGTGTTAAGTTGGGATTCGGTTTGTATTTAAGAATTTTGTGGGTTCACACTTTTCTTTAAAGTGTTTAGAAATAAAAAAATTAATTTTCAATTAGTCATTTGGTTATATTTTATGACACTTATTCATTAGATAAAACATTAGTGATAGTTATTATATTATTTTTGTTTTTTTATCACCATGAACAATTTTTGTCATATGAATTAATATTATGAATATAAAATGGTTATAGAATACTAAATAGGTTTTAATTCATATATTATAGTATATTTTAACTATAAAAATGGATTCATGACTAGCCTTGAACTATAAGTTGATGAACAAAAATCTATCATCCATGAACGTTTTTTAATCGTCACATCACGGATAATGATTTTGATTTTAAAATAAAATAGTGATAGAAATGATTTTGATGAAGGATATTCCATTAAAATGATATAATTATATTATATAGATGATACAAGAGTAGTAATTCTCTTTTTTATAGAGTAGGTGATGAGAGGATAAAAAATGAAAAAGGAAATTTAAAGGAAAGTAAAAAAAGGGGGATTTACCTCTCGAATCCTCCTATATGAGAAACTCTTTAAGGAACCTTGGTGTGGTCTTTTTTTGTGATAAAAACCACCTTGAAGTTGGGCAGAGTCATGGCAAGATTATTTTGGTAGAATTTGGGCAAGATTAAAGGCATAGAGTTTTGATGTTAAGTGGTGGTGAGAGGTGGTATTTATAGTGGGGGAGAGATGTTTTTTGAATATTTTATTCATTTATTTGTTATTTTTGCTCAAAAATATTAATAGTTTGAGAATTATCATTAAATATATAAAATAATTTATTCTAAATTTGATATTATTGGTTACTACATCATTCTTAACTCAAGGAATAGTGTATTTATCTTATAATGTATTTTATACCATAAAAGACTGAATTTCACTATTCACATAAAATTAATGTATTTCAAAAAAATCCTAACATTCACCCTAACTATTTTTTGACATTTAGAATTAGAAAATGTACTCCATTTTAGGAAAATAATTTTCCAAATATGATAGATTTAATTTTTGAATTAAATATTCATTTACTTTGGAATACCCGATTTTAATAAAATAATCAATTTGATAACACTTTTAAAAATTAACATAGATCCTATAAAACTATATTATAATCATAATACAACAACATATTAAATTTTTATTCTATTTTATTTAAATTAATTTTATTTTGAATCATTATTTTAATTAAAAAATATAAGTATACATTTTTGTTTTTTAGAAATTCTAATAATTAATTAATAATATATAAAAATTAATCTACATATAATATGACATAATTATATCAAATTACTATTTAAATTATGGAAAAATTTTATTTATAATTTATTTGGTGAGGTTACAATTCTATTGGATATATTATTATTCATAATGGTGACATTACTCTTCCAAATGGTCAAGTAACTATTCACCAAGAAAATTAGTTCACCCTATTAGGCTCTTAATATCTTACTCATCACAACCATGTATTTCAGTTTTTCAAAATTCAATTCATGTAGGAAAAAAATTATGTTTTAATCTAATCTCGTAGTAATTGTGAGAATGCGGGGAAAGGAACATTTAAAATTTCAACAGGCTATTATATCTACTTCAATAAAAAGTGACTCTAATGATCTACATTGGATTATTATATTTATATTTGACCTTTTGTGACTTTAAGAATCAATTTAAATTATAATAATTATTTAAATTAATGAACCATAGTTTTTAACTACAATGCAATATTTTTATACTTCATTAAAAAATGAATCTTCTCAGAAAAAACTAAAGACTCACCCTAAATTAATTTTGACATTCCAAATACAAAATTAATTTTTATTTTACCAAAAATTATACATTTCATTGTAAATATGTTTAATTTATATGAAACCATTATAAATAATCATTTATTAGTTGTTATTACTATTAATATTACAACGTTTATCATATAGGTTATAACTATCTCATTCAAAAATTTATTATAACAATGTTTTGTTTCATAAAAACATAGTGTTTCATGAATTACATAATATAATAAATATATTTTTAAATCCTTGGGGTGTTACATCATCCAACACATTAAACTGTTTTTGTGCCTCGTGAGGGTATTCCGTATCTCTATAAAAAATATCTCCCATAATAAACTTCATATTCATTACAATATATTGTTATCCATGATTAACATGAGTTATGGATAACTCAAAGTCATTATATTTATGGTTAATTTTTTCACCTTGTGATTATATACTTCCAATATGAAAGAATAATAAATTCATAAAGGTCTTTTGTTTAACAGGATAAATTTTATATTCATTAAATCATTTAATAATACAATAAAATACAAATTTAAGTGTATGAATAATCATATCCTATGTAGTGGACCACCTGAGAGGCCTTGTTCTCACATCACATTTAGGGTTTTATTTAAATTATTATATCTATATATAATTTTTTACATATCCCTATGTGTCTATTTGATAATACGACCCATTAAAATCCTATAGTGTGTAACGCATATATTAAAAATTTACTTGAATAATAGATATACTAAAAATAATATTCCATTTATTCAACTATTAGAATATTATATTCACAACATCAAATTTTATAATTTTTATAATATCTATCATCCACCTATAAATCAATCTATGTTTACCATCATCATCATTAGAAATTTTTAATGGAAAAATATATTTGAGATCGTTATTTTAACTAAAATTAACACATTACAATGAATTTATTTACCCGCATACCCTAAACACTTAAATGATATAATGTGACATTTGATTTTTCTGGTGTAATGTTTTATCTTTTTATTCTTTCGAACTTGTCCATGATCGTACATACTCCCAATAGAATCATAGAAACTATATTTTCTATAGTATATCACACTAAAAAATACAAAATCTATTGTATTAAGAAATAACACATAGTTTATTTAGGGGGAATATTCAATATATAAACTGTTAAATACCATATATTATATAGTATTTAATTTTTTTAGAGGAATATTCAAAATTGAAAATATTATTATTTAAAATATTCCACTAAAAGGCGGTGGATACTCATTCCCTCGTACATTAAAAATGTCTTGGATAAACTGTTTAGCATGGATTAAAATTATTTTAACTAAATCCCATCTTCTTACCATACTTTAGAACTTGATAAAATGATAACATTGTTTTAAAAATCCATCAACCCCATTTACATGTATAAGGGATGCAGAAAATAATTCATTTTATTACATAAGGTGATATAATATGAAAGGTGGAAAATTGTTATTTGGATCCATCTATTATATTAAAGAATCCATTCTTTCCAACCCCTTGATACAACAACTCCTTCTTTAATGTTTTAATGTTTTAATTCATACATCAATATTTAACCATAAAATATTCAAAAATTTCTAACTCATATACATATTTAAAATAGTTACCTAATACCTAATTAATATTGTATACCATTTAGATTTAATGAATATAATTTTATAACATTAACACCCCATTTGTATTTTCCTAGAATTTTATTACCCCACTTTTTTCCTTATATATTGTTCCTCCACCAGTGAAAATTATTTTCACATTTGAAGCACTTCCATTCCATCCTAACTCATCCCCTTGGATTCAATGAAATTTTATAAAAACATTAAAACAAACTATCATATTCTATGACCAAAAAATTATGTTCTTCTAGTATGAATTTTCCCTCTTTCATTATTAACTAAACAATTAATTATAGACCTCACAAGTACTTCTTAAACATCCTCATCATATTGATAAAATCAGGTAAAAATTTATTAAAATCATTTATATTCTAATTTATAATAAACTATCTTAACCTTTCCAGTATTAATATTAATTTTATGTATGTATCTAAATAAATCCTAAATTGAGACTGAATAACCTCCATGACATTGAAATATACATTCATATTCATTAAAATAGTGGTACCTAAATTTCATTGAGATATGTTACATTTGAATAAATCATTTTTAACCTTCTATCTCTTATGTCTAGCATTTTATTTATTGATCCATTTCAGGTTATATTTTTTCTTGAATGTATTTATGATTCCTTGTTTAATTTGTAAATTAGTCTTTAGGGACACATTATAGAGAGTGGAAAAATAAATATAATCCTTCAAATAATTATTTTTCATATCTATATACATTTATTAAAGAGATTGACCTTTAATTTTTATTGTAAGATGTTTCTCTAGCACATATATGTTTTCTTCAAGCATATGAACGATTCATATATATTTTTTACATTCTAGTATTAGTTTTCAAATAAACTTATGATTTTTAATATTCATGGAAATGTTATTTTTTATTTTTAAGATTCTGTTTTACCATTAATGTAATATTTTATTAGAGGATTATTATATTTTACATCAATTTAATAATGAACGATATTAAATATACTCCCATGATTTGTATGAATCCTTTAAAAAATTATACATATTTATATGTATTATAACATCCACATTTCACTATTTAACGAGTCATGTTTGGGTTTCATCTCACTGCTTACATATTTATAGAATACATTGTTCTAATCTTATAATATATGACTCTTAAATTTTTTAGTGGATTATTCCTTGACTAAATCCATCATATGTATTATAACAACTCTATTATTCTTGAATCCAAAATCATAGTTTTCTATAGCTAAGTGTAACCCAAATATTAAAGTAGGGGCTGGTTACCTAACACACAGGGTTATTAATTTCCATTATAAATTAAACAATATAATCCATGGGAAACCTTCTTTGGATGAAACTACATTATTGAATAATCGATTTCTTGACATGTGTTAACTTTGGAATAAATTTAATAGTTAGTATTTTATTTGGTTTTGTTATCTCACCATCTTACCTCATGTATTTATTTCTACTACGCATAATACAAGATAATCCATTGTAACAATTATTTTCCAGAAACTACCTAGTTTAATGGTATATTTTATAACATCTGTTCACTTTAGAATAAATTTTACAATTTTGATTTCACCATCATACATCTTGTTTTTAGTTTACATGTATGGATTATTCGACTAATTTACATTAATAATGAATAAACAATTCAAAAAAATATGTTTAAACCATATTTATGTATAACTAGTAATAAAACACATATCTTTTGTTAATAATTTAATTTAAATTACATCAATATTTAGAAAAATCTTAATTCATCTCATCTAAAAGGAATTTAAATCCATTTCATGTAAAAAATTATAACCATCTAAAATTTAAAACCACATAAGAGAAAATAGGGTGAAATGGGTATCCAGAACGAAATATTTTAAATAGAACCTAATTATAAAAGCTAGTGGTAATTCAAACTCAAATTCCTTATACCATTGGTTCAGTACTCAAGAGATACTTTTATTCAATTATAATTTTTACAAAAAAACATTTATAAAATATAATTAACCTATAAATTCAATCCCACAACACATGAAAAAAATATGGTAGAATAAATCAAAATAAATTATTAAACAATACAGACAACTACTTAATTGAAAATATGATGACATTTTAAAGAAATTCCAACACAATGAAACTAAATAATACATATATTCATGAAATAAAAATGTATTTATATAAATAAATCTATTAAAAATAAAAAATAAATGAACATTTCATATATTTATATATGAGATAAACATTTATGAACAACTCATAAATAAAAAAATTATAAACACTTTTAAATTATATAAATATTATGGAAATTCCACATATAAATAAATGTAATATGTTTATATTTTTATCTAATTTTTTTCCTTCATATAATCATTTTATATGAATTTATTAAAAAATATGATATTTAATTGATATATAAATATTTCATATTTTATATGATAGTATTCAAATATTATTTAAAATTTTTTAATATATACATATCACAAATTAGATATTTTTTTAACCCTCATCATATCAACTATCAAAAAAACCTTTTTATATAGAGAATAAAAATTTCAAATAAGGCATTCAATTTTAACTAATCAAATTATTAATCATGAACAATTTATAATTTAAATATAAAATCTTTAGTATATTTTTCAAATTTTTTAATTTTTATGAACATTATAAATTACCTTAAAATTTCCACATAAACACTTTATATCAAAATTATAATTTAAGATATATGGATAAATTTTTTTAAATATTAATAATTAATATTAAATAAATTTATTTACTAAATGTTTTAAAAATTATAAATTTTTAATTGTAAATAGTTTATGCTCTAATTAATTCAAAAATATATATATAAATCAAATAGATATTACAAAAATAATTACTTCTATAATTTATAATCAATATATATGTTATCAAATTTAGTTCATAATTTTAAAATGATAAAATATTATTTTTCTTCCATTTCATATTTTCTTATTGAATAATCAATTATAATGAAAGATATTATTCAAAAAATATATTACAATTTACAATAAGCACATAGTGGCCAGAAATATCTTCCTCTGCTGTTATTTTTATAGAATAGGGTTTTTTCTTTTGAATGACTTAGAATATTCTAATTTATTTGGGTAATGGTCCATGGAAGGATAAAATTGTACATTTAACAAAGAAGATGGTCTTGTAAAACATTATGATGATTCCACTGATCTCAAAGCATGGTGTTTATCCTCAAGTAAATGTTCTATCAAATTCTTAGGTGTTTGACTTTCATTATGTTATTTTAATGATTAATTAGTTAATTAATATCATGCATGTGATTTATGTAAACTATCAATATCTATTAAAAAGATCATAAAATGGAAAATACATCATTAGAGTTAGACTCATTGTGGTGGGTTTTATATAAGAGTTGTGTGATTATATGTATGGTTTATGGTGATTTACTATCGGGGGCTCTCGAGTTCAGCCGAGAGCTCTCCATGTTTCATAGGGTTTCGAACCACAGATCTTCGACTCTTCTGCGATCAAGAATAATGTCATCTTGCAGGCGACGTTGATGGGAAATCGATGTTGGTCCAGGAATGAGGTGGTGTCTATGAGAAGATCTTGTTTTGCAAGGAGTTCCTCCTTTTTGTGGCGGTTCACATGTGTTGTGATCCTGGTCTGGATGGTTGTGGATATTTCATGGTAGCATTGGAGATTGGTGACGAATGACGGCCTTAGATCGTGAAGTGTGTGGGACGCGGCTTCGACTACATCTATCTCTTTATCATGCGGAGTTGCGGCTAGCGTTCAGAAGCACTTTTGAGATAGATTGGGTTCAAACAGCACTGAGGAATCTGATCTTGATGCTTCTGGTGTTTCTGATCCAGGATGGCCTTCACCTTCTTCTCGGTGGCAACGGTGACAACATCTATAGTTTTTGGCATTGGAGTTTCGATCTTCTTTTCTTGATTTGTGCTAGTGAGGAGTTTTAATTTTCATTATTTCTTCTTTGCAGCTTGTCTTCTTAGGGAGATAGGGGTGTGGTTGTTGTCGACTTCGGCTTGGATGCGACGGTGAGGTAGGGGTCTTGTTTGGGATCCAAAGTTCTTTGGGTCAGATGCATTTTTCATTCATTTTTTCGAGGTTTGGCTATTTTCCTCTTGCCTTTGGGTATATAATGTGTTACCCTCTTCCAGTTAAAAGGGGCTCTTTTCATTTCTTTTAATAAATTGGGATTCTCCCTATGCTTTCCGAGTATGTATGGGTTATGGTCCCCAGACTATTCCAATATCAGGTGTTTTAGACATATACTAGTTGAAAAAATTCTCCTCTATAAATAAACACTTAAATTATCTTTTTAGGGTTATATATCATTCATCAAAACCGTAAATTAAATTTAATTCACTTTATCTTGGAGTAGTAACAATAATATCATGATGAAAAGGGAAATCACAAGGTAATAACAAATGGATATCAAGATTTTAGAGAATGGATCCTAAATTATAATCTAATTATTTTTTATATTATCTATTTATTAACTAAATTAAATATTAATAATAATTTTTGGAGTTACTTTTGAGTAAATTTAATTCCATATTGAAATTCTATTAAAGTTATTGGACTTGAAATTTTATAAAGAAATATGTCAAAAAGGACAATTTGGTGATCTGTCAAGAACTGGTCACTGACTCCCCTCTCCCCCTCACATCAGGAACCTTTTTTCTTGGAATAGTGGCCTTAGTGATGGTTCACAAGAGAAACTGAGACCCATACCTCCATATCTCTCTATTTCTAATAATCTTTTTCATATTTTTTTATAGTAAATGTTGAAAATCCTTATGATGCTTTGAGGTGAGCGATGAAATTAGTAGATTAAAACCAAAGATGTGGTCAAGAATTTTTGATGCATGATAGTATGGATTAGGATGAATAATTAGTGTAAATATCAACGGATGAAGATATAGTGTAATGATACAATGGACATGTTGGATAGTGAGCCATCGATAGTGGTGGTAAGGGAAGATTGTGGTAGTTTTGCTGGATGGAAGTGGTGTGGAAAGCTGGTGGATAGTGGAATGAATTTGAGGTAAAATATTTAATATGTATTTAAGCTATGATTCCATTTCAGTGTAAAATTTATGATTTTATACACACTATTAGATCATTTGATTGTTCGATAGTGGATCAGTCTCCCAAATGGATTGTAGAGATAGTGGGTTGAATGCAACTAGTGTGCCTACAAGATTGGACCCATATTGGGAAATGCGGCGTGGGATAGTAAACTATGAAAACCCTATTATAAAACCCTCCCCAACCAATAGTTTGCACATTTTGGGCCGATTATGTGCTCTAACATGACATTACTAAGGGAATGAAGGATGGATTTCCACCAAGTCAACCCCTAGGCAGCCTAAGGGGTGCATGAGACATCCATCTTTTTTTGACCTCCCCCAACAACCAACTAATCATTTTTGGCTGAGTACGATTGTGTGTCCCAAATTTTTATCTTCACTGACTTAAGCCAACCCTAGTATAGACAAGAGTTATTGTACATCCGTGCACACTATAATCAATAATCAGAGAAAATGCGCCCTAGGGAAATGTTTTCACTGACTTCCCAACACCAAGTGGAACCCCCTAAGGGATGCCATAATGACTGATAGACACACATTTTAGAATTTGACAAACTTTTCTACCCCTTTATATGAATTGAATGAGTGAGTATCCCACCTTGATCATTTTCTCATATAAAACACAATAGTGAAAACATATTTTACAATAAATCCTTTTTATGATAAATTATAGTTATTTTAGGCATTTTATAGTTGTAGTGATGAAAATTTGGTTAGAATTACATGTCAGAGCGGGAACATGGTTTTCTACTCCCCAAAAAAGTCACTAGTGGTAGGAAATATATCACCCATATGTATATTAATGTTTGATACTCTTTATGAAATAGTTTTTATATTGGGTTTTGAATATAGACGATAGAAGTTTTTTTGATATAGAGACTCCTAGAAAGTAAACTGGAGTTCCCACATAGTAGTAAGTATGTGAGATATTACATATAGATTGATATAAATATTATGTGGATTCATGGCCTCCCACACACCCCAAAGGTTTAGGTCTACACATGTGTTCTTAAGAATTATATTTTTTGGATTTATTATTGAATCATAGTATGTTTGGTCTGTAGATATCATCGTCAGACGTGAAAGGATAAGTAGTTACTTCCAATTATCATTCTAGTGGGATTATTGAAAGATTTAAAAGGATTCTCTTTACATAAGAACATTCATGTTATTTTTCATCCTGGTAGAGCTAATATTTCTATCATTTTTCATATAAAATTTTAATATTTAAACCCCCAAAAATTAAAATTTTGATCTTATTTGTAACATTTTGTAATTTATAGTGTGTTTTGGGATAATATAATAAAATTGCATAATTCTATATTTTTAATAGACTTTTATCACTGGTGTATTTCAGACATTTATATTATAATATGTTTTTAAATTGAGTAATTTTTTTAGAAATACTAGTTTAATTCCCTTCAACAGTGTCTTTTGTGATAAGAACTTATTCGAACAACATGAGGCCCTAAAAATCAATCAAGGTGAAAAATTATTCAGGGAGTCAGTACGGACCCCACCTCCATAATAGAATCATAATAAGAGATACACACCTCCAATTTCGGTAATTGATAATTTATTTTAATGAGTAAATAGATATGTTCTTATGAAATGAATTTGGTGGATTTTTGGACTAATTAAGGGTGTAACTGGGCATTATAGATTATTGGTAGATTTCTAGAAATCTCATCTAGATGCATACATGATCAGTATTTACTCCATAGCATCCTCTAAAAATTTCCAATCAATGTGAATTTTTATGGAAGGATTCATAACATACATTTGACCAACTTTTGGGAATAAGACCATTACATATTCTAACATTTACGATGTTATAAATGCATAATCATTTAGTGTAATTATTTTGAGATAAATTTCTTCACCCATTCTCATATAAATAAGTTCCTTTTTTCCCCATTTCAAAATATCCAATTGGAGGAGAGTTTTTGTGAGAGAGAAACGGAAAGGTGTATAGTAAGATCCAGATGACGATTTTGTGTGTTGGTGTTATAAGGGAGATGACGGGTGTTGCCAAAGTTTTGCACTGCTAAGAACCATGTTTTTGTAGATGACGATAACCGATTAACACTCTCTTTCATGTTTCATTCATCTCAAGTAACATCTTTTTTAATTTCTCTTAAACATATATTTTTAATGAATTCGGTCGTTTTCCTTCTTCAATATTCCTTCTTCAAATTTTATAGAACTATTTTGTCTGTCTATGACTTAAAGTATTTGATTTCACTATTTAAAATTCTTTGATGAGTTCTTGATGTTATGAATCAAGATTTCAATTAGGTTTGATTTCTTGGAGTCCTTAAATCAATTTAATCACTTCTATAGGTGGGAAAAATCACATTGAGGTCTCAATATGATGTTTACTCCAACTTGAGTGTTCAAATTTGGGTCAATGGGGGTGCACTTGAATATTCAATAGAGAAATATTTAATTCAAGGAAGAGGGAAGTGTTTGAGAGGTAAATATTGTCTGCCACCAATGTTTTAATCTTGATTTCATACCCATTTCATTCTATAAATTTTCTTCCAAGTCCTTCAATTTTAATTATATTTATTTTTATTAAAACTTTTAAATCAAATCCCCTAATTTTCATTTCTTGAAAAAATAAACAAAAAAAGTAATAGTTTTGCAACTAAAACTGCAACCACCATTGGAAACAACTCAGGTATTTCTCAATTGCATTTCTCAAGGGGATAAATCTTATTTGAGGTTATCAAGACAAAAAACCATTCATCTCATTCCTAAATACTAGGTGGTTATAAGTTTAAGGGAGAAGTGATCATATAGTAGTTTCCATCTTAGTTAATTTATGATCGATGAGGCATGGATTTTCCTAACATTTTTAGATTTTGTACACCCCCAATGACCAATTTTCATGTTCGATTCATTAGGAAAGGATTTTCAGGGGATCTTTTCCTCACATTAATATGGATGAGGCATTATTCTACCATCATATATTATAGGTTAGGGAACTCGCTCACATAATAGAACATAGGTCCTCCATTTATGTAGTTGGTTCACCGTCGATTGATATTTGTTTTCCTCAATAAAGCGTGGGTCATAAAATATCATAAAATTGTCAATGTGAAATTATTTGAATGATAGTATTAAGATGGGTTCTTTTACTATAATTTGTTTTTCTAGGAATTATTCAATTTTTCAGGGATCTTATTTCTTCACAATGATGGTATTTTGTGTACCCAATCAATTTTTAGGGAGATAATTGGGGGTGGTCTTTATTTTATGTTTGAAGAGATTAGTTATGAGGTTCATATTAAGATAATCAAGGTGATATTTTAGTTTCCATTTTACATTTTCTTTCATGAATATCAAATATTCTTCATGATGTTAGGTTGTTTTTAAGTTGAAAGTGTAATGGTTCACTAAAAAACTTGGGTTAACTAAAAAACACAATTTTTTTGTGTTGGGTTGTGATGTTGGGACTTCATCACTTATTTTATTATCTTAATATTTATAACATATCTAGATATATGATTACCATTTTTTTAGTTTCATTCAGAAAAATCATAAATACCTTCCATCGATTTCAGGGAAACATGTTGCGTATTTTTATACACACCCATAAATAGGCATTCTATACACACATGTTCCATTAAATTCAAATAATGTGTTGTTCCTAGAACAACAGGGAAGATGTGGAGTTAGAAGAGTTGGTTCTTAGTGGTTTCTTGTGGTGAGGTCTAAAATTAGTGGTTATTCTATAAATATCTATGATGAATAAGAGGCATTCATATTAGTGTTCTTATATCCCTACTTTGGTGTTTTGGTGTTTTTTCCTTTTCATTATGGTTTTGTTCTTATTTTATAATTGTGAATTGGAATATAACACATGAATTATTTTCAAAAGTCAAAATATTTAATTTATGTAGTTTGGTTTTTCTAATATGTGGATCGATATGGTTTTTCTCACATCTTCATTGGATACATCCTCCCATGATTATTTATTCTTTATTGGTGTTAGTCTCAATCCTATTGTCTATTGGAGGCAGGAATGGGGTGTAAAATGTATCTAAAATATTCATATAGTTAGGTCCCTAGTGTACAGGGTTATGTTAGAGTGTTATCCAACTAGGGGATGTGCTGGTCGATTCATTATAGCATATGGATATTGATTTTATGATAATTCAAGTAGTATTTTTAGAATTTTGGATAATTTATAGTTATTTATATCCATGTATCCCATAGTAGTTAAGGAATTATTGTATTTATGATGTGAAATTATAATATTAGGGATATAATTAAATTTCAAATATTTAATCCTTAACAAGTAATAGTATAAATTAAAATCATAGTTTGAACCTTCTATGAATAATGTAAATATCAATACTACCCATTATATTATGAACTTTTTTGGTTATGGTTTCTTGTTATTCTACGACACCATTTGCTAGATAATTCTGTTAGAATATCCCAAGTTCTTGGTTAATGATACCGGTGTCTATAAAATATATATATATATATATATATATATGGGGTCTATAAATCCCTTATATATCAGTCCTTATTGATGTGTGGGTCTCCAATATAATTGAAAATTTCATGTACTCCCATATTTATTTTATTATCAGCCATAAATGTGTCCATTGTATTATAGATAGTCATAGGTACTCCATTTTTGATTGGGTTATCGGTCCTCCTTCAACATTTGTAGGTACATCAGTAAGGATAGGGGTGGATCCTTTATTAGTTGAATTAGGCACTCCCATGATGATAGGGTCATGGTTCCTCCACTATCAAGAGAAGGTACTCCATCATTGAAAGATGTGTTTTCAATCCATTTAGTGGAGAAATTATTCCCCTGGATATAATGTTGTGGATTATACATTAGTAGGAGTATGTACTCGCTTGATGATTGATGTGTGTGTCTTCTAATAGTGTGGTTATGTACTCCCTCTATCAACACAAATATTTCATTGATTACTAGATCCACCATTATAAATTAATAGATAGTGAGGGATTATTCAAATTATAATTTTTAAAATAATTTCATTACTAGAGGTTTGGCCCCTAGAATTACCTTATACATTTTACTGTAAACTAATAGTATCTATTTTTGGAGAAGTAGTTATTTTTCAAACAATGATTCTGATCAAGGAGATAAATTTAATATAGAAATGAATGGGTTTTTCCACGAAGTTATGTATAAAAAATCATATCTTGATTATTTTTTCCCGTGATTAGTTGGTATATGTTGATGATGATCATTGGAGACTTCACTTTTCAATAATATGATTTTATTTAATTTACTATAAATATATATCTATCACGATTTTAATCCTCCATGATGTTTGAGGATGTGGTTTGATAGTAGAGTATTCTATTAATATTTTTTACCTTTGAGAAATATCAATGGAGGTTTTAAAAAAATTATATTTCCCAATATTCCATTTGCTTTTCCCCTTTTTTCCCTTTGAAATGTCTTTTATGATATATTTTGGGATTACCCTATTTGAAATAAGGGAAACGTTGATGTTCCTAAAATAGATGGAGGAGAATGACTCTATAGGATGGTCTATATTTAATCCATTTATGAAAATGTAAGGGTAGTTATTTTTTCACATTATTTATATTGAGTATCACAAACGATAATTTGATCTAGGGTTATCCCAACAGATCAGGGTTTTACAGTAGTAGTTGATTAATCAAGTAGTCAGTCACCCCAATTATGTAAAAATCACAACTAAATTATGATTGGTTTGGTAATAGATACTTTTCAACACATTGGAATGTGTATGTTAGGATAATATTATGTTTGTAGTGTTAAATTATTGTTATATTCCTCATTAATATAAGAAACTATGATGAATAAATTTGAAAAAAAGGTGTTAAATGAAGTATGAGGCCACATAGGTTGGGTTTTTGGTCACTTGAAATTTAATATCTTCTATTCTGAGGACATGGGAAAAAATTGGTTCTTATGAATAGTATAGTATTATTCACATAATATTATTAGTGAATGATTCATGAATAAGATGGTATTCAGTTTCCTTGAGGATTAGGGAGGCTAATTTTTTATATTTGTGTTCTCATCGATAGAATATGTATGAGAGTGGTAATAATATAACCAATATTCCTATTATTATGGATGGGGATAGTGAATTGAGGAAAATTGGTGTCTAACTCATATTTGGAGTTGGTAGTATATGTATACATGTATATATATATATATATTTGGAAGGTTATGTACTAGAATAAAATGGATCGAAGAATTTATATACCTTGGAATCTATTGTAAAAAAATTGTGGTGTATCATTGGATACATTGATGGAAGAGTTTGATGTTGTCAAATAGGAATAATTTTTATATCCCTTTCAGTGTCTAAAAAATGTGGGGATAAAAATTACCTTTTCCAAAATATAATTTGTTAAATCAACTATTTAATATTTTATGTTATTGTTTTATGATTTCTCATTATTGTTTAATAGAATGGGAATTTCTGTTGGAATGTTTTTGGATGAAAGGCCTATGATATTGTTCATGAATCGTGGTATTTCAAATTCATCATATATATACCTTGATTGAAGAATGAGCTCGATATGGTTATACGAAAATAGGGATCTTTGAAACATATATGGAAGTACACGTTCTATAAAGATAGTATTTTATTTTCCTCATATGATTGGTTTTCAGATCTACATGGTTTTTGGAACCCATAAATAGTTTTAGAATCACATATGATATTATATCAACATTTCGTATGGGTTTTATTTTGGTTCCCTAAAATTTAACATCTCTAGTTGTTTTCCTTTAATTAATGAAATGTTTAAATGTGGGAAGAATGAAGAGACACAAGGTTTTTCCAAATAAAAAATGTCATTCTTAATTTTTATAGTACCAATCCCTGAGTGGGTAAAATGGTATATTTCACATAGTAAAAAATTTCATGGAAAAAAATAGTTGTTCTACTGATCAAAAAACGTGGTGTTTTCCCTCCGGTAGATGATTAGTGAAATTTGGAGTTGTTTTTATCTTATAGAATTTTTTAATAATAAATTAATTAATTACACACATTTTGTAAATGTAAATAATCAAAATATCCTAAACGGATGCTTTAATAGAAAATAAATCATCATAATTCATTTTTTTTCTATTTTAACGTTAGGGAGGTATGATATTATATTTGAGAAACATACAGCAGACTGGATCCATCTTGAGTATTTCAATTAGATATAGGGTGACATATTATTTCTTTTTAAAAAATACATAAATCCACTATGTTGGGTTATTAATAATTATAAATAAGGAAGAAGAGTATTTTTTGTGATTATTATTCGTGGAGGATCCATAATATCCTAAAATAGAGGAAAAACATGAGGGAGTGATTAATGAATCTCAAGGTTTCAATGAACAAATCATGAGGTACATTATTGTTTTTTTTTATTATATACAATATTTAAATAATTTCATTATAATTATCATTCATGGAATTATTCTTGAGTAAATAAATCCCCATATCAAAATTAAATTATGATTAATTTTTTATATAAATAATTTAATGGAAAAGATATTTTAGACGAAGATCAAATCCTATTTCAATAACATGCCACTAAATCCCCACTACCCAACATAATGTCAACCTATCAATAAAGAATAATGATGATTGATATGGTTTGATATAATTCAAAAGTGTGGTTATGACCCATTGTACATAATCACCCACTATTTCAGCTTTCTTTCTTAATTTTTTTGTGATAATGAAGTTTTTCGGCCCTTATGATGGACAAAAATGGGTGAGTCGATATAAGATTGTGATATGGGTGGTGATATAAGAGACCCAACAGATGATATCATGGAATGAGGTGAAATGTTATCTGATATAGTCTAGGTTGTAGCTTATGTTGTATGAGGTGGTTAAATCATAGGACAACAATTCAAGGAAAATGGAAGCATGGTTGAATGATGGTAGTGAGGTTGGATAGTGTGTAATTTCCTAAGATTTTGGATCCTTTAAATTGATAAAATCTTTGATATATAGTGTCCTAGGAAAAACCAAACTAATGAAACGCCAGAGTCAAAAAACCTTGACATATTTAAATAACATGATGAATACAATCATTAATAATAAAAATATACCAATCAATTAAAATAATTAATATAATTACTATTCATTGATTACTTTTTTAAAAAGGATTTCTTTTGAAAACCTACTTACAAAAATGGGATATTTATTAATAAATTTAATTGATCAAATTTAAAATTTTATTATTATTGGTAATATTCAGATATATTATTTATAAATTTATATGAAAAATGATTAATGATTCATAAAGTATAAAATGTCATGTTTCAATAAAATCATTATTTATTTATATTTTTTATTTTCGTTTAAATAAGATAATAATGAAATTTTATTATTTTGATTTCAGAAAATAACATCATTTTTTAATTTAGAATGTCAAAATTACATTAGGGTAAATTTTTTAAATTGTTCTAAATTTATTAAATTCTATATAAATAGTTAAAAATAATTTTTTTACTAAAATCATTGTTTTTTACTACATCATAAATTTAATGAAACATAAAAACCAATAAATATTTTTTATCATCAAATATTTACTTATTTAGTGATGTTATACTTGTCAAAATCCTATTATGAATTTATAAAACCTATAACAAACATAATATGTTATAGTTTCCATTAAAAAATGTTTTTCCTCTTCTATATGATTAAATATTCTCTTTAGAAAATTCTATTTTTTGATTGCATAAAAAAATAACATTTACTTGTTTTAAAATAAACCAATGTTTATCATAAAAATCAAATAATTTTATAATTTTATGCAAAAAAAATTATTAATTTAAAAATATACCTTTCATAAAATTATGTTTTAAAAAATGCACGGGATAATTCTAAGATTAATTGTTCATACATATAAAAGTTTTACCAAAAAATTTATTTTATATTTTGGATAATTAGGTTCAAATTTAATAACAAATTCTATTTTATTTTTATTCATTAAAATTAAATTATAAAAAAATTATTATGAGGGTAAAATAAAAACGGTTAAAGAAAAAATTCTATGAGAATGGGACTTAAAAATTTGTTTGAAAATGAATTTTTTGACGAATTTAAAAACTTATATCCAAACCCACTATATTATTCTATTTTTTTGTCTTATTAACATTTGACACAAATTCTCCCTTTATATTAATTTGATATATTTACAAATGTTTCATTCCCTCAATTTATAGTAGGATCTCTCAGAACACATTAATGAACAACCGAAAAATTTGTTTTCCCTTCTAGAATAATCCATTTTTATTATCCTATAATTGTACAGCGTATCCCTGAGGCTCATTTCACAATATATTGGCCTTATACATCAAATTACAAGGAGTCTTTTAAGGGAAAGACAATGTATTCTATCTGCGTACTTTTTTCCCTTACTTTTATTTCCTTTCATATATTCCTAAATATAATTTTATATTTATTATATAATTACATATTTATTTTTATAATTAATTATGTTATGATAAGTTAATAACTATTGAAAACCTTACCCAAATTTCTACTAAGAAGAGTAAAATTTTTATTAGTGCATGTGTGGACTTCCACCTCCATGATGTAACATATATAATTAGTCATTTAGATTTTTTTTTAATTTTTTAATATGTCATAAATTAATATTAAATAACTTAAAATTATCTAAATAATAACATTTTACAACAATGTTTATGAAATAATTATATAATAATCCACATTCATAATCATACTCATCTATTATTTATGGTATGTTCATGTTTGGATCGTTCGAAAAACCTACTTGAATATTGAAATAAAATAATATCAGGTATTAATATTAGAACAAAATTACTAAAAATATATGATATTAATATGTAAATAAATATTATATTTTGGTTCTAAAATGGTAACATTAACATTAAACTCATTAATTGTAACACCAATGTGTGTTTTTTAAAAATAAGTAAAACCCAACCATAACTCATTTCATCTTTAAGGTTCATAACAAAAATACGTATAAAATATTAAAAATAATAAATAAATATAAATAATCAATTTTTATACCTTTAATGATCTAGGAATGATAAAAAAATTAAAATAAAAAAGTACAATATATTTATTATGAATCATTTACCAAACTATCCAGACTACTCAAACCAAATACCAAAACCATATAATAATGAAATAATATACATGCTGAGAATAATTACAAATGAATTTTATAAGAGGTTATAAATATTAAAAATATATTTAATAAGTTATTAATTTATATATTTATTTTTAAATAATTTCTTAGAGTTCATTCGACTATGTGGGGAAATAAAATAAGAGTTCCTTGTCACAAATTTTCCCCCCTTAAGAAATATTTTGTAGTATACACCATGTTTTATTTAAAATAGTGCATATAACAACCCTTTAATATTTTTTATCATGTTTCTATAATTATTTTTGATATTTAATTTTCAATTTCAAATCATATCCTTAAATTATTTTTTTCTTGAATGTTTCTAACACTATAAGGGGTTGTTTGTCTCAAATTTAATTTCATGAGACATGTTTGTTATTTTTCACATTAATTTGTATTATATGGGGTATTACTAAACCCATTTCCCTCAAATATAATTAACATCTTCCATTTTTTGAAACTTCATTGTCTATTTTATGGTATTCTTCTTATTTCCATTTATTTTTTCATTACCATTGTTATAAGGGTTTTTGTTATCTTAACTCCCTTCATCGTGTAAAAATGTATCTTAAATAACTTTTTTATTAAAATATTAGTAATATTCAGCCAAATATTTTCTTTAATAGTACATTATAATCATATCTATGTATAATAACCCTTTAATCAAAAATATTTTCCTTTATGAATGTTAGTACGTGGACTTAAAGATTAAATATTATCGTGTTTTTAAACTAGTTTTCACATTAGGATATATTTTCATATTTGAGTTTTAATGAATTAGGAAAAACATTTAGAAACCAAACCAATACGTTAAAATCGAAACGTATACATTGTATCAATTTTTTCATCAAATGAAAATCTTTTTAAATAAAACAAGATTTATTTTCATGACACATCTTCAATAATTTCATCTTGTAATCTTCTTTTCCCTAACCATTTTTTAAGACCCATGAAAAAACATTTAAAATCGTTGGATGAGAAAAAAAATTCTAGTAAGGGTCATAAAAGAAAGAAAAATATTTGTCTAGTGAAATCCAATAAAACAATTTATTTAAAATATACTGTTTTATCTAATAAAATGAATCATTTTATTTTTCAAAAATATTATTATCTTACATTTTTATAAATCAAATAATTCCCATGAAAACACATTATAAAAAATATAAAATTTATATAGGTTCTATGGGAAATCACCATTATAAAACCATTAAAAAAACATATAAATGGAATAACCATATGATATATTTCCATATTTGTATTACCCAATGCATTCAATATCTATAATGTGGCTGACAGTTCATAAAATTTATATTGTGATCACATGTTGTTTAGAACCAATAATGGGGATCAAACCTTTGTATAATTTATATTGGTATTACCCATGAGCTATAATGGGGATAAACCCGCATAAATAATTTAAAAGGACTATATCAAGAATAAAAACAATGAAAATGAAGTTAAGCCTCTGTGTAATGTGCTTTAAGATATAACAATACCATTTTCTGGTAAAAACACTTTCAAAATATAAAAACTTCTCACGTAATAATGAAATAATTTTCTGTGAAAATTAATATGTAATTTTATAAATGAAACTTTATATCAATAAAGATTCAAGAAATTTCGAATTTTTTTTCCATGTATATGTTTAACAAAATTTTTTATGGCCTCTGCAGAAAGAGATGAAATAGAATCATTAAAATAGGATGATTTAAAAGAAATTCTTTTACATAAAACCATAAAAGATTATTTTTTGAACAAGTTTTTAGAGAAATTTAAAAATAATATTTTTAAAATAATTCTTGTCTATATAAATAAATTCATTAAAATATTATTAAAAACATAGACATAACATATAAATATTTAGAAAATAAATCTTTAAAACATTTAAATTCAAGTGTCTTAGTTAAAAAGTCTCTTTCCTTGAGTCTGACTCTTCATGTACAATATTTATCATTCTAAATACTAAAACTATCTCAATTATTTAATTCTTTGATAGATTTTTATATTTTTAATATTAATTTTATATCATTTATTATCATGTTATAAAAGTTACAAAATTATTTATGTTCAAGTCAAATGTTTTGATTATATTCAGTACTAAAGTCAAAAATAAATTTTGTACAATATAAATCATAATGGTGTTAATTGATCCATTATATCCAAATTAATATTTATGAAACAATAATCACATTAATTTAATAGTTATAATTTTAATCTATAAATTTAATATTTATATGAAAAGTAAACTACATTATAATCATGGAAATGGTAAGCTATACATATGCATGAGTAACACTTCCTTTTTTCATTGGTCATTATAGAAAAATATTTTTTATTATTTTATCCTTAACTAGTTATCTTATTATAATTAATATCTTATTATTAATTTAAATAAAATTATATAGATATATATATATTTCATTTTGTGTGGTGATGAAAAATGAATCACATCGTTACATGAAGGTGATAGTTCACACAAAGGATCGAATGACTTTTCCAGTCCTTTGTGCAATGAAATATAGGAAAAACACAATATATTATATTTTAATAATGGTAAACATTTCTTTAATTTCATATATAATCACTAATTACATCATTAAAACTAATCTTAAAAATGACTATTGAAAACAATTTACATCATTTCATGAGGCGGTTGTCCACCGTACACATGAATGAACATATATTTACCCATTTGATAGAAGTGGATATGAATTTAAAGGATGATATTAAGATCATAAAATATAATTATATTGAATAAATTAGAGAAATTATCTCATTATGTTTGAATAAGATATGTAGGAGTTGGAATAAGAAAAAAAACAGAATTACGTAATTAAAAACGATGGAAAATATACTTTTCATAACATCTTATGACAACTAATATTGGTGTTATGCCAAAACTAAGGGATATAAAATTTGTTTAGGGATTATAGGAAGGTATTTGGACAGGGAACAATAAAACCAAATATGTTTTTAATTGTAATGAAAAGAGAGTAATAAGTTCCCTTTTATAAGATATAAGAGGGGAATAATTTGAATTTTTCAAAACATTAAATTTGTATAAAATAATTTTATATTCTAAATGGATCTATAATGATTTATTTTTAATATATGATGTTGCATCATAATCAATTCATATAATGAAATTAATACATGTTTCATTATTTTTAATCCTTAATATCGGGTTTTAACCATTATTTAATCTCTTTATCCCCTACCATGACAACATTGATTTTTACTCTTTAATGGATAGTATAGTTACTATAAAATTCCAAAATTAATTTAAATGAATCGAGGATGAACTGTAATATTTTGACCCAATCAGTTCATTGAATTGTCATTATTTTAATTTTATATCATTTAATAAAATATTAATTTTCTTCAAATATCATTAACCTCTATTTTGTAACTATTTAGTACATTATTTAAAAAGAGGTAGATCCATGGTAATTAAAATAGGGGAAATTTACTAAAAAAATAATTTTGAAGATTACAAAAGTCAATAAGAATCGATTCTTTTACAATAATTCTTATGGATGGGAGTCAGATCCTTGGGATGGAAATCCAACCTGGTTATATCATGGTTGACCCCCTTATTGAAAATCCCATATTCATCCATGTTTACATCATGAAACACAAGCGTAATGATATGATTAATCTTTAAGAGTGAGTGGAGAAAATCCATATGTTGAGTTGTGAGCATCCACACAATATGTACCCTGCCTTCCGTAAGGATTGCACGATGGTGGTTGGATCACATTCAATCTAGATATTGTTCAAACTTTTATGAATTTTGTTGGTCATCCCATGAATAACACTTAACTTGTATAGACCCATAGCTTGATGTACATGGGTATTATATAATTTTTGTGGAATACATAATACATAACAAAAACAGACACCCAATGACTGTAATAGTTTAGTGTCTTTGGAATATATAAACATAATTGTCTAATCATGGTGAAAGATCATCAACATCTACGATAAAGATCTTCCCCTTTTGTTTTCTTACCTAAATTCTTTTATTTATATCCTGGGTAAAAGAACACATAAAAAGGGTGAGCTCAAATTCTCAGTAAGGGTATGCATGGAAAAAATAAAACAATCCATATACATTTGAACTTAAAACATGAACATAATGATTAAACATCAAAATCCGGAGTTGTGAAATAAATCTTGGCAGTACGTAAGGCATATACAATAAAGGATCATTAATCATAATAAAATATAATTGGAATAAAACATGTAATTATGGAAAACCATTAAGCACATTATATGATTTCTATAGTAGCCAGGGCATTGCTACCAACACAATCATAGTGGAAAAATTTGATTACTAACCCAGGTTTAATTGATGTTCCAACCCTTTATTACTGAACCAGAATTACATGACATTCCAGGCATGTCTATCTCATGAGATATAAATCATTACCCAATGCATTGAAGGAAGATATAGGTCCCACCCATCTCATAATGAAATCATTCATTCATGTTCCAAAAAATAAACATAAATCATTCATCATTACCAAATAAATAAAATGGGTTTCATAAACATCATCTCATCATAACATAATCCATATAAAACAATGGATATAATTTTATCATAAACATAAATAAAACCATGAAAATAATAAAGACATTATACATGAAACATATCCATATTAAAAAAATTTCATCTTAGATAGAAAATAGTTTTGATAAAACATTTGAAATGAATTCATGAGGAAAATATCTTTTATTCTTCAAAATCATTTTCTTTTCTCAAAATTCCGTGAAATTTTGAAAGAAAAGAATTTTGTTGATAATAATCATGAAATCTTGTAGAGAAAGCTTTATGGAAATAAGGCTTTATGAAATTGTAAAAATCTGTTCCTGTCGTATAATTTAAAAAAAACATTCTCCTTTTACTTTTTCCAAAAAAAGTCAAAAAGTAACCCATATGGTTAAAAAAAGAAATATTCCTTCCATACTATATACTAAAAGTCAAAAATTGTTAAACACGGCTTTAAAAATACTCGTAATAATGGTAACAACTTTAAAAAACATTTTTTATAAAATATCGACATAGATGATATATATTGCCGTAGTAAATACTTACGAATAAACAATCTTGGATAAAAACGAGATTGGAATCACTACTAAAAATTTAGGTTATACCCACAGTTTAGAACTATGGATATAAGTTATATCCATGGATCATTGAACCTTACCTATATGGTTTTTCCCATGGTTTGAACCCATGGTTAAAACCCTTCCCATTTCAACCCCCCCCCCCCCCCGGCCACAACCCTTACACCCCTTGCGCACACCCCCCGACATAACCCTTTCAAACCCCCTTTTACACCCCTTTCCCCCCTACTGGACCCCCTTGAATAGCAGCCCCCTCCCCATGCTGGACCCGCTGGACAGAAGCCCAACCCCCCTGGACAACACCCCCCCTATTGGACCACCCTGGACAGTATCCCCCCCCCCTCATGGACCCCCATAGATAGTATCCCCCTGTTAGACCCCCTGGATAGTAGCCCCCCCCCCTACTAAACCCCCCACGATAGCAGCCCCCTACTGGACCCCTCTAAACAGCAGCCCAGGATAGCAGCCCCCCCCCCCCTACTGGACCCCTAGACAGAAGCCCCACACTGCTGGACCCCCCTGAACAGCAGCCCCCACTACTAGATCCCTTGGATAGTAGACCCCCTACATAGCAGTTTCACACCCCTTTCACCCCTAGACCACATCCCCCCCCCTCCTCACACACACACATCCCTTGAACCCCTTACACACACACCCTTGCACACTCCTTTCACACCCCCTTACACACCCCTCTCTCCCCTGTTAGACCCCCTGGATAGTAGCCCCCACCCCCCTGCTTGACCCCCCTGGACAGCATCCACAGCCACCCTAGACAGCACCCCCCCCCCCCCGCAGGACCCCCCTAGATAGAACCCCCCTGCAGACCCCCGTGGACATCATTCCCCTTGTTGGACCCCCTGGACAGCAGTCCCCATGGACAACATCCCCCCTTACACATCCCTTTCACATACCATGCCTCTGCTAGAGCCCCCTTCCACCACCCCTGCTAGACACACCCCCCCTACTAGACCCCCCTTTCACCCCTTTCCCCCCACCCCCTTTCCACCCTCCCCCTACATACCCCCCATTTCAAACCCCAATGCAGACCCCCCTCACTTTTGGAAAGTCCTGCACTCCTTCCTACAGACCCACCTTGCACCCCCCCCCCCCCCTCCTAGACACCCCCTTGAACACCCCCCCCCCCCCCACCCTCATGTACAACCACCCCCCTCCTACCTGGAGAGACCCACCAACCCCCTGGACAGACCGCCCACCTTCCTGGACATATTTTCAAAGCTATGAGGAGGTTTTGTTTTAGGGAATGGTCATGTCAATTTTTAGTTTTATGCTACTATATGGTATTTAAAATTTTTCATTATCGATATGGTTGTTGTAGGGATAGAGAGTTGATACATTCATGTATGAACGATCCAAACGGTTATCCATTCCTAGGAAAAAATACATGGTTGATACATTGACAACTATATAGTACAATAGAAACATAAATATGAAAATAAATTAATGTTATTATACAACAAAAGAAATTAGGAACATTGAATATTCCAAGAAACTATAATATTTGACACACTTTTCATGATCAATATGCTCTCTTAGAATATGTTCCTACATTGAAAACATGACATCGTGTTATTTTTAGTAAAATAAGAATCAAAAAAGTGGTTCTTTATTGTTCAGAGTATACCTAAATGTAGGAGAAAGCAAACTCTATTTACAGAGTCTTGATGAAATGTGGTGTATTTGAATATATCTAATGTAACTTAAATTATCATAATGAATCAAGATATGTAATGGTTATTAAACCTTATCTAAGATTAATGAAACCTATAGAGACTAACTACACCCCCTACCCCGCCCCTGGCCCCACCTCCCCCCTCCCCACTTCCTGGCTGACCCCCTGCAGACCACCCCCTTCCCCCCTACCCTGCAAACCTCCCTACTCTACCCTGCCCCCTCTACCCACCCCCTCCCCTCCCCCTGCCCTGCAAGCCTCTCCCCAAACCCCTACTCTACAGACCTCCCCCCTCCCCCAGCCATGCAGACATCCCCCTGCCTCTTCCCCCCTGCCCCATGATCCCATCCACCCTACCCCCAGCCCCCTACCCCCAGCCCCCTCCACCCACCCCTAACCCTACCCCTGCCCCTGCCCCTACCCCATCCACCGTCCCCCCTACCTTCTGCCCTACAGACCTCCCCCCTTCCCCCTGTCCCTGCTTCTATCCCCTCTACCCTCCCCCATGCCCCCTGCCCTACAGACCTCCCCCTTGCCCCTTCCAAATCCCATGCAGACCTCCCCTACCCCTTCCCACCTACCCCTGGCCCCTTGCCCCCTCTTCCCCCGGCCCCTCCACCCTCTCCCCTACCCCTTTCCCCTACCCCCTACCCTCTGCCCCCTGCCCCCTGCCCCTGCCCCATGCCCCTTCCCCCCTGCCGCCTACCCCCTACCCTCCTCTATCATGCCACCTGACCCGTGCCCCCTCCCACTTCCCCCTCCCCCCTTCCACCCTCCACCCTTCCACCTTCCCCCCCTCTTCCCACCCCTCCCCCTACCCCCTCCACCCTCCCCCCTTCCCCTACCCTACAGACAATGTGTAAAGATCCTAGATTACCAAAATTTTCAAAGCTAATGGCATGAAAAATCCATGAAACAACTATTTTTGACTTAAGATAACTATAGAATATGATTTTATTGGATGAATAATGAAGTGTTATTAAATCTAATTCTATGGCTACTTTATGACTAACCCAATCATGATTTATGATTGTGATGGATGTAGTTTGAAAATAACATTTTCTTACCCCTTTCTATGTACAATAATCATTTGATATGATATATACATTTATCACATATAGGATATGATTAATATTCCTTTAAGATTCATACTATAATTAAATAAGATCACCCATTTTTATCGTATAAAAATTGTATTTAGGTTATATATCTCTTTTAGAAATACATTATTCACCCTGGGGTAACACCATGATGTGTTTAGAAGGAGATCCATGTCATTATACAGGGGTCACGCTCTGATGTGTTTATGACGAATTTTTTTTAATTAACTAAATTAGTAAATTAAATATAAATTTCTATTTTGGATAGTACGGTTAACATGTATCTATCCCATATTCTACCTCCTTGGATTTTTGATGATGAACATGGTTTTGTGAATGGCATGAAAAACCATGGTGTAGACCCCCCCCCCCCTCCCCACTACACAACCCCCCTGTACACCCCCAAACCAGCCCCCTAGCCGGGACCCTCCCCCCACCTCCCCCCCGCACCCCCTTGCACCCCCCCAAACAATCCCCCATCCTGCACCAACCCCCTGACACCCCCCCACCCCCACCCTGGACTTAAACCCCTTCCCCACCCCCTTTCCCCACTACCCCACTGCCCCACTACCCCCATCATCCCTACCCTGCAGACCCCCCACCCTGCACACCCCCAAACCATCCCCCTAGTCGGGACCCTCCTCCCCACCTCCCACCGCACCCCCTTGCGCCCCCCCAAACCATCCCACATCCTGCACCAGCCCCCCATACACCCCCCCCCCCCCCCAGTGTGAGCTTAAACCCCCTGCCCCACCCCCTTTCCCCACTACCCCTCTGCCCAACTGCCCCCTCATCCCTACCCTGCAGACCCCCCTCCAGAACACGCCCTGCCAACCTGACCCCCTCCACCCTGCCCTCTGCCCCCTCCACCAACCCCCTACCCCCTACCACTGCCCCCTTCGATGCCGACATCCCCCCTACCCACTGCCCCTACCACACTCCACCCTCCCCCCTCCCCCTTTCCCTACAGACCTCCCTCCTACCCCCTGCCCCTGCACTCTGCCCTGCAGACCTCCCCATGCCCCCAACCATGCTATGTTTTGTTTCTTGTTCACTATATAGCATGCATCCTTATCCACAGACACAGCCTATCTAGCAAAAGCATACACACAAGAAGTCCTGTTCTTGTGAACACATTGAGACAAATAAAACCTCATAAAGATATATTCAGGATGAGTTATACTAATAATATGGATGAGAAGAATGCCTAGTGAGGAATCCATTTCAAAAGGACCATCATCATTTGAAAAATAATATTGAAAAAACAAGGTCCAAAGACAAAGTACTCTAAAATACTTTACTAAAAAGAACATGACAATTGTTATCGAAGGAAAGGACCAAAATTAGTATTGCATTGAAATTGATTGCAATTACCTCTCAATTCCATCAAGGATTATGATGCTTAATTTTGACTTATAGGAATCCTCAAATACCTGAAAATAAAAGGTGCAAAAAATGATGAAAATTATTATGTATACAAGTTGAAAATTCAATAATAAAAAACAAATGGAAACCTAGTTGATTTTAAACCTTGCAAATTTGTGCAAATATACTAGCCTCACCCACCCCAATCATTGATTCGGCTCAAACCTGGCCATATAGAACCCATCAAAAGTTGAAAACACAAATTGATTCAAGTGCATGCATGTGATGAATAAATTATGTTAGAAGGGAAGGAAACAATGACAATTATTAAAATGAACATACAATCATAACATATGTGAAATCACATTCAATGCCATTGGTTCCTACACATCCCCTCCCCCTTGAACCCCCCCCCCCCCAGCCCCCAATGCCCCATTGCACAACCCCCTCCCACCCCCCTGGACAACACCCCCTCTCCCTCCCATCGGCCCCCATACACACCCCCCATGCACACCCTCCTGCCCCCACCCTGCACAGCCCCTGCCCCCTTGCACACCCCCTCCCCCCACCCAACAAATCCCCTACCCCTTGGACCCCCCTACCACCTTGCAAACCACCCCCTACCCCCACTTCCCCCTTGCACACCCCCTGGCCGCCCTGCCCCCTACCCCCTTATAATGGAATTGTGTATTTAAAACCCAAAAAAACAATTTAACACATGATTTCATTGAAAAATCAATAAATACACAAAAAATGTTTACAAATGTCTTGAAAATAATGGTATAAAATAACCCCTACTTCCTAAATTTTATATTCACGTCAATCCCGGTTGCAAGTCATGAGAGAAAATCAATTGAATCGGCTATGTTTTCTTGTTAGTTATCTTCATATAATGCATCTCTATCCTCCACACCAATACATGTCATCAAACTCAAAATAGGATCAGTGAAAATAATAGAGGGGTCGCCTGATGAAAAAAATGTAAAATTGGACTACATACCATCAGAGGTGTACCAGAGGAGATATAGGGGCTGCCTCAGAGCAGCTTCATTGAGGAGGTACGATGGTCTCATCGGAGGAGGATACAATTAAATATAATAATAATAATAATAAATAACTACTTCATAAAAAAATATCTCATAATAGCATAATTAAATATATATATATATATATATAAATAGTCAGAAACAATGAAATACAATTCAGTATTACAACAATAAAACCTCACTGCATACTAATATTGAGTCTCAATATTAGTATAATTAGTATCATGATAACCTTTATCTATGCCTCCAACAAAAACACCATCAGCACCTCTCACGCCACCAGCATCATCATCGACATCTGCATTGGTAGTGGCACTGACACTAGGACTAGCTCCGACTATAGCTCCCGCTCCAGCTTTTTCTCTGGCTTCAGAAAAAGAATCTACATTAGAAGAACATATTGACATCAAACATGTGTCTACTGATGCAGCTTCTTCTAGTGAAAGTGTAGAAGAAATGGCAGACATAGATTTCATTATATTTTCAAATATCGCCTTTTCTACTTTTTGAGTTGGTTCTTTGATTGCGGAATTTATCTGTTTCACTATGACCAAACTAGAACTGGTACTTGAAGAAACAGTTTCAGTATATCAGTATTGAGATGGTAAAATCTTCTTCCAAGGTTGACAATGCACTCTTCCCTGATGCTCATCTCCATGTGTTTAAAAACATTCCACATTGATAAGTATTCAATGAAAAAATATCATCTTTAAATAATAGTGCATAGGATGAATATGGTTGAGAACCACCTCCACAACCCCCGTTATGGTCAAGCCACTTCCTCTTCTTCTTTATGTATCACTAATGTTTCCACTAGGTTGAATAGAAGAGTCATAATGAAAAAAATTCAATTCCATGTCCATATATTACATCATTTACCTATCTAATGTATCTATATAGTTAGAAATAGTTATAATGAATAACATTAATGAAGTATCCAAAAACAAACAATGCGGGTACTTATAGTCCTTCAGTTGATCAATCTCCACCACATTCAGAGAAAAACATCCTAACCCTATAAACTAGTTGGTGTACGTAGGAACTGATCACTCTCCCCACTATAAAGAGATAAACTCTTGGGTCATTATCATAATAAGAAAATCTTGAAATAGCTACTGATAGAATATTTTCTTGTAACACTTCTAGTTAAACCCATGTCCATATAAACCTGTACCATGGAATTGTAAAATCACTTACTAGTACCATCATGTTAGAATGTTTTTAACTGAACATTGATATTATAATGTGTATCTAGATTTTTATAAAGGATATCAATCATGTCCAACCATTTTACCTCCAATTTGGGGTCATTAGTGCCCTTAAAGGATAGTTTTTTTACTTGTAAGAACTCTAGATATCGATCCATTTTCTACCAAGGATATGGTTAGACATCAACATATACATTATAGACTTGTACTAAATCATGGTAAATGACTTGATATACTCACCTGATAGTCTCTAATTGTTTTTTGTTCCATGGGAATATTCCCTTGATGAGAACCCCTACACCCTCATGTGGAACCCATAGAAGATGTATCAGAGGCATGTCATTGCATGCTGAAAATAGAATGATTGAATAGATTACTAGAATATCATAGTTAAAAAATAAAAAACCACAATAAAAGTCTAATGTTTAGTTCCAAAACTAAAAAAGGGAACCCAAAACCCAGTACCCCAAGGTATCTTGAGTATGTTCATAGAAATATCTTGTCATCAATCCCTGCAAAAAATATATAATGTCCCAAAAAATATATCTTCCCTCTACCAAATTACCAAGACTAAACATAACCAAACAATAATACCAGAATTTCCATAACATAACCAAGATACCCTCTCAAATGAGACACCAACCCGATCTATGACATACCTGAAGGGAGTTACCGATCCCCATGAGCAAGTTAGTAGCACCTCGATAGCAATAAAAAACAAAGGATTGATTTTTCCAAACATGAATTAGAAAAAATGAAATATATATACTTATCATAGGGAAAACAGAATAAAAAATATGAAAATATATACCATAACTAAAGAAATATAACATTATGGATACAACTCAGTAGTACCTAAAAAATCCAAGGTATTAGTCCAATAATAAAAAGACAAAACCATAAATGAGAAATATATACTTCACCTGATATCATGGGAAACTCCTACCATCTCACCACTAGCTACAAAAAATAAAATTATAGAACCATATGCACCTCACTACGGAACCATTCCCTTCCCTGAATCAAAAACATTACATGTTTTATATATCACTGTGGGGGTGGGGAGGGTTTGATAAAAACTTGATCAGTAGTATCCCACCCAAGTGTTCTATAACAAGTCTCTGTATAATAATCTGAGCACGATATTCATTAAAAGAAACAATACCTTATAGGAATTAAAAAAGATTTTATATATGAAAGTGGTAAAACATTCCCCTGTATTCATCATTCTAATAATACGATAGAAATTTTAAAATCAAATCACAAATATATCAATATAGGTAATAAAACCAATATAATACAAATCAAAATCATAAGTAACACTATTCCAAGGATCACTAAATCCCATGATAACCAGAACACTCATACCAATGATGAAAAAATTCACACATCTGGTCTCTATAAATATGAATTAAATCTAGAGAGTGAAGGAACACCCTCGAAAGTGATCCTCCCAAGTGGTATAACCAGTCCCTAGAACAATATGCATTGGAATCATAGAAACACCACATGTGTGAACCCCTTGATAATTTTAATGGATGATTCCCATTACTAAATCTTCCATATAAGTACAAAAGTGTTACAATGTGCTAAAATTTTCATATAATTTCATAAATCCATTTAATAATAATTTCTACATATCCTTTTACCATAACTATGAGACACCATAATTTTTCAAAAAATATAGCTTCCACAAAAAAATGATAGGAATTAATTTATTAAACATTTTATAAAATACTGAGTAAAATAGTTTATCCAACACATTCTAAATATGAAACCGCCTACCAAAATCATGGGTTTATCTTTCTCACAATAGGATCTACCAACAATTAAGGAACACAATGACAACATAAGTGGAACTTGAACATATTACCTTAATGTAGAAATAATTTATCCCATGATTTGGTGGAAAGTGAAGTTAAAATAAGACATGCCTCAAGAAACTCACATGATTCACTACAACCAATACTAGGGAAAATCACTAAGAGAATATCACATAATTAATCTAGAAAGGATCAATATGGAAATAATAATAGGATCAATGGATCCATAAACACAGTGCAATGACACTTCCATAATGAATGATAATGAATTAATGGAAGGGTCTCTAAACTAGGTGAAGTAAAAATACCACCCTACAGAGAATGTATTGATTGATTCTATTTAGAAGAATCCAAGATCCTCAAAATTTCATGGGATGTCTCTTAGGTTTCAATAACGAATCCTTCACATAAATTAAAAATAACCATCACATGAAATTCAAATCACATTACAATTATAATATTAATGAAATAATATAGTATAAAATACATGTGTTGATTGGAAGCTAGGAGGATGGTTCCACAGTATTAGGTCATCATAGAGGAGGTCACTGTGGTGAGATAGGTCTCTAGGGAGGAGGGTTCTGTGGTGAGAGAGGTTATCGGGAAAAGGGTGCCACAATGAGAGAGTTTGTTGGATAAGAGGGTGTTGTAGTGAGAAGAGGATGGGGAGGGGAGTTTGGGAAGGATAAGTTGTCAGGGAGGAGGGTGCCACGGTGAGGAGAAAATGTCGGGGAGGATAAGTATTTAGGGAAGGAGGGCACTATAGTCAGGATAGGTAATGGAGGAGGGAACCACGTTCAGGTGAGTTCGGGGAGGAGAACTCTTGAGGAGGAGGAGAAGCCAGGAGGAGAAGAAGTCAGGAGGAGCACGAGAGTAGAAAATCGAGGGACCCTGATACCAAATAAGATAACACATGGTATAGGTGTGGTTATTAAATTAATATATGGAAATTTGAAAGATATAGTCATGGAACAATAAAACTGTGGCTATAGGTTTGTGGCTATAGCTTTAATTTCTAGTAGTGAATAATTACCCCTTACCTTAGGTCCAATTTCTTATGTATGTGTCCGAACCTCCTGTATAATGATTTTAATAATGTCATTAACTTATTAAATAATCATACTCATTTTTATGATATCATATATTATCCAATTAAGACTTTATATTACCCATTAATTTGTCAATTCCATGTTGAAGCAACATTCTGGGTAATAATCATTTCATTTATCGTAAGTGTTTGGACTTGTTGTTCTTGATATTATTACTAATATCATGATTTACGTACTTTTAGAATTTAAAAAAAGATTTATATATCATATATATATTGAATGTATATATATATATATAATAGATAGATAAATGAAATAAAATGCATTCTTCTTGGAGACGGTAAGTCGTACGTACGAATGAACGTTGTTTTCATTTCCTTATTGACTTGAATTGAAGTAAGTAGATAACATATATATATATATATACATAAATCCAGTAGAATTATTATTTCATATATTTCAGTATTATTCATTATATATACTGTATAATTATTCTTTAATGGTTTATATGGAGAATGAATCTCATTACGTCGTGGAGAGGGAAATCTATGCGTACGCATGACCGATGATATCATTATCATATTTATTGAATGAAAAATGAGTGGATTATATATTATCTCATAATTTTTATAATGTTACAGTTATCATATATATATATAAATTATTTCTACCATTATACCCATCCATGTATGGTGATGGTGGAAAAACAGATTACACCACAGCATGGAGACGGTATTCCGTACGTACGCACACGTGGTGATTTCATTTTTCATAGGATGGATAGAAGATGAAATATGGTTGTTTCATATTTATAATAACATATAAGTATATGAGTTGTACTGATGATATTACTTTATAATGAAACAACTAATGAAGAGTAAGTAGAGGAAGAAATAAATTTGAATGAATCGGTAGAAGATATTACCTCTTCTTTGAAGTGCCTCCTTTAAACATCCTCTTAGGGAACTAGAGTTTGTATTTTGATAATACTAGAACCTCTGTAACGTAACTAAAGAGGTTGAGGAGAGGAATTGGTTGGGGTTTTCTGAGCTTGAAGGCTCGAAATTGAGTGAAGAGGAGAGGGAAGGATGTGCCCTTAAATAGGAGAGGAGAGGGTCACATTTGGAAACCTCAAAAATATTAATTTATAATAAAACCCATACCGACTTAAAAACCTCGAAAATGACTCAACATTGAAAATATGAGATTAGATAGGGTGGTAATATCATCATCCAATAAAATTTATACCTGATTGGAATTTATTTTAAACCTTATCATTTTGAATTATCATCATTTAATCTATTTTATTTTATTGGTGGTAATAATATTATAAATATTAAATGGTTATGAATGCTTACTAATGTGTTGTGAATTCTACAGAACTAGATAATTTATAAAATTATCATCCAAATGAATTTTAATTTTTAATTTTTATATATTTTTTTAATTTTTAAATAATTTAATAATATTTTATTTTTATAAAATATCAATAGTTTTAATTTTGACACTTTTCTTTTATTTTAATTTAAATAAAATCCATAGAGAAGATATATTTGAACAAAAATATTTAATAGATTTCTAAAATTCATTATTAATCTAAAAAAATCATGGAGAATATTAATTAGTTAATAAAATGTTTATTTTAATATTATTAAATCATTTTTATTATATTTCTCTTAATAAGATAATTACTACATCATTTTTCTATAATTATTTAATATACATATTTGTTGCATAAAAATTAAAAATAAAATAAAATGATTAATATAAATATAATATATTTCATAAGAATACTTTTAATATAATTTTTCATCTTAAAATCACAAAATTTAAATTATTATATTCAATAAATTATGAAGGTGACAACTTTGACATCATTTAAAATAAAATAATATAAATGTCCTAATCTATTTTATAAGTTTCCAAATGGTCCAAAAGTAGAAACGTGGATGATTATGGTGTAGATATACACAACCAATAAGTTTTGATCATGTTTTTGGGTCTTTTGATGGGTATTATTTTTATAATAAAAATTATGTTATTGATTTTCACTAAATAAATAATTTCTACATCATTAATGTATAATCTATTAAAGCAATTATATATTTGTTAGAAATTACAAATAAATTACCATGATAAAGGAAAAAATTAAATTAAATTGAGTATTTATAATTCAATTCA
The DNA here is from genome assembly GCA_963277665.1 of Viscum album. Lineage (NCBI taxonomy): Eukaryota > Viridiplantae > Streptophyta > Magnoliopsida > Santalales > Viscaceae > Viscum > Viscum album. Next base: position 582,777,479 of record OY728164.1, on the reverse strand, counting down.
CATTCTATATAACCTTATATTAATAATAATTTAATTATTAGAGTTTGAGTGAGATGTATTTCATGTTCCTTTAAATAAAATAAATTAAATGTCTTAATCTCATCCAAGTGGGTTCCAGAAGATAATATTTCAACCCAAGTATATTTTACAATGAAATATAATCATCCAATTATATTATGACAAGTGATGGGGTAATTTTATAATATTATTTTTACTCTTAATTACCCGATTTATGTTTAACTGTGGTAAATAAAATTTACAGTAGTTACTATTCATAATGGACAAAAATAAAAGTATCATATTTACATAATTTAGACCTACTGATTAAAAATATTGAATCCATTTTTCCACATTTATGACATAGAAGTTGTAGAAATTTAATTTAAAAGTAATCATGTTGTCGAAAAAATGTGTTTTGGTTTTAAACATTGCAAAAGATTAAAATGGTTTTACCTATGAATTCATTCTAAATTAATGATAACAAAATAAATTATATTAAATGTTAAAAATATGTTCTATTTATACTTTAAGAAAATTAAATATTATAATGTAACGATATAAATTATCTCAATGAAAAAAGTTTCTTTTATGTAAAATTTAGCCTATTTTTACTATTTATCAAAATATGATAGTTATGATAAAAATATGAAAACTTTATCCAAAGTAAATTTTTATATCCTAATTCAAAATAATTAGTTTATTTTCTCAAATTTTAATTATAAACTTGTCAAAAATTAGATTTAAAATGGGTGCGCTATCAAAATGCTGCAAAACTACATTTTTTTAAAAATACCTCTTTTATAGGAAAAATTGATTTTGTTCTCATATCATGTTCTATACAATCTGTAAGATTATTTATAATGTTATGAAAATAACAATTTGGTTATTATTATTCATAATTGTTAGTTCATAATAATATTATAATATATAATTGTTTATTGAAACTCAGTATTACGTACCAGGAAAGCTATCGAGGAAGGTCACTCTTGCCTATAACAGAAGAAAAGTATATTATTGTGTATACTGCAAGATAATCATGGGTTAGCATACAAAATAAGATATCAAAGAAATTTAAAAGAATATAGTTCATAAAATCTCGGGTTGTTACATAAATTTTCTACCTCTAAAGACGAACCAATGCCACTAGCACCATAGAAGAAACCTAGAAGTTGTCCAAGGTGGTCTTAATACACCAATCCACATCCCATGGGACTAAAATTTACTTTAGAGGTTCCATAAATGTTAACTTTGATCCATACTAGGAGGGGAAATTGTCAAAATAATTCAAACATACATTAATTTTGTTTTTAATTCCCTTCAACAATGAAGCACTTGCTGATATCAAAAACAAAATTGTTGCAGTGCCCGTACTAAATTGTGGCAACTTTGTGTGTGGAATCAAGTATCCTCACCTGGCCAAAATAGTGAATGAATGATAAATTATAATGTAAATATTAATTTTTATCCTCTGAGATCACATGAAAAATAACTGCCACCACAACCAAAAAACAGGTCTTGATCTGATATGAGGCATCAAAAGTAACACAATATTAGAGATGGTAGAAGAATTAATGAAAAAATAACTATATGTAATCAATAATATCAATAACATATTTATATAGAGTATCGTAAGTATCACACAAAATAAAATTACTGTTAGTTTATTCTCTATGGTGATTTTATGGACTACATTTAGACCAAAGTTGGACCCCAAAAGATTTGAGACCAGAATCAATGGGGTCCCGGTTATGAATAATTTTGAAGACAATAGTTAATATTAAATATTTTTTCCAAAGATTATAAAAAAATTAACCATGAAATAATATTATATATATTTTTAAAATAATAATTATAAAAGTATTTTGATTCAATAAAACAATTGTGACTAGGCTCCCATATTAGAAAATCATCATTGGTATCAAAGCAATAATTATCGATAGCACTGTTTACATTATCAGAAATAACATTTCTCAGAGATTTCAAGAAAACATTAATAGATATCTTTTTTTGATCAGGATAATGATTGCGATCTACTATTGAAATTTGAGGGTCACTAGACTAGTTATCTTACCAAATATTCATAGAATAGACTTTAGACACCATCCTTCTAGAATCTGATATAATATTGGAGAAGGATGTCATTAATTCATAGCTAGATAGAAGAATCCATGTCACCCAAGTAACCTTAATTCATATTATTGAGTAATATATGTCTAAGGGACAATAGAGGGATGGATTCATTATGGACGATGTTCCATGTATATCTATATTTTAAGGAATCATTTTAAATATTAATATTTTAAATTCCTAGAACACACTTATTTAAAGGATTCAAATAGTTGGACAATGGGACAGTCACCAGTTTCCTCTCAGAAGTTTTTCAACTCCAAACAAAATTATTTATATAGATATTAATTATATTAAAAAGTAAAATGTTTCATTTCTAGAATAATAAAGAGTAAATAATTTTCATGATGATTTTAGATTTTTCACCAAAAATATGACCTTCCATAAAAAGAGACTTTCCCTACTAAGATAAATGTTGATTTTGAATTTGACAAAAAATCATAGAGAAGTAACTATTTTTAGGTTTACTCCAAAAAATGTGTACACCATGATGGGTGAAAAGAAAAATATCCTTATTTTAGACCTAAATAATTAATAATTTGGGTTTTCCTTAGGTTGGGAATCTTTTTTCCAAAAAGATAAACTACTTATCCCAATTGATGTCATGGAAAGAGAACTCTTCATAATGATATATAGAATATTTTATATTTTGGATATTTTTTTTAAATCCTTGTGATGATATAATGATATCATATCCATAGAGGTGGTTCATGGGAATAGTAAAATTCTTCAAATCATTAATAGACATAATTTTCCCTTACATAACTAGTCGAGTGAGTAGACTGCTTAAAGAGTCATCATCAATAGAGAAAAGAATGGAAGAGGGGAGGTTACCTTGGCATGAAACTTTGGTAAAATTTTAATATACCCTCATATTGACATTGATGGTAATATATATACGTGTTTAGTTAAAGATAGTTCAAATTCTTCTAACAAATAGATTGTCAAAACAAAAACATATGGGAGACATTGTAGAAAATGATCCAAAAAATGGTATCAAAATACATTCTAATTTTATCTTTAATAGAAATAATACCTTCACTGTTATGTTTTTAATATATTGGTTCATTCATAGGAATGTAATGTCTAACCATGAATGGTTATGCATGTTATAAAACCAAATTGATTCCAAGAGACAATTATATTCACAATAGTTGGATGTCTATTGGAAAGAAGCTTAGTAATGATTTTATTAATAGTTTTGATAAGTTAAATTTGTCTAAAGAGATTAATTTCATAGTAATTAACATATTTATGACTTAAATTAAATAATTGGTCACTAATACCATGAGGAAGTGTACCAGAGAACAAGAGTATGACAAATTTGACTCTTCTTTCAATAAATTAGTATAAAAGTTATAATGACATCCAAAAGGCCATGTGTGGTAAAATAAATGATAATTTAATTCTTATGGATGAAAAATAATCATATAATAAAAATATATCACTTTTTGGATAATTTTATAATATTAATAATATAATTTATTCACTTATTATCTTATTTACCCTTAATCAGGTAAAAAATTACCAAACACAGTATTACGATTAAAAAAAATGAATGTTATATATTTAATAAATTTGAATCATATGATTCCAAATACACAATAAAATTACCAAAATTAATAATAGTATCTTGAGTATAATTAATTTAAAATCAATAATGTTGATGTAACGAGAAAACATGACATTATTTTCAAAATGTTCCAAAATTTGAAAGGTTTTTTATCTGAATTCAATGTTAAATTGATTTAAATTAAATAAATTAGATTAAGTTATATATAATATATATATATTATATTATAAAACAAATCAAAAATATAATTTAATACTATTAATTATTTAGAATAAAAAGTTGTTTTCAATTAAAATCCAGCATTCCTCACTCTTAATCAAAACATTGAACTTGTCAGAAAAAACTAGAAAATAATGGAAATAAAATTTATATATTATTTTATCCAATAAGATGTTTATTTTTTCAAATATAATTAATAAAAGTGTCAAAAAAAATTATAAAAGAGTGTGCCATCAAAAGGAGGAAGAATTACCTTAAAAAATACATTATTCTATGCATAAATGTTGACTTATTCTTATCTTGGTTATAAAATCTACTGGTTAAATGTCAAAATATATAATATATAATAATATCATTAAAAATATTAATTAATATAATTTACTAGGATAAAATTATTTTTTACAGATAAAAAAAATTCAAAAAAACATCCTTTATACTGAATACGACATTATATACATTTCTATCTAATTAGTAACCAATGAATTAATTTTAATAAACATGTTTAAACCATATTTTCATAATTAAATTAATCATTTTAATATTATTTATTTTAATGGCTTGGTAATAACGGGCACATAATAACAATATTTAGTTATTTGTTTAAGCTCAATGAAAAATATCCAGTAGGTAATTGAAAATATTCTTTAATTTTAAAAAACTCAATATATTACATTCTATGCTAACCTTAAAAAATTACATACTATCAATTTGAACATGTGTTTGTAAATAAGGGTTTTAGTATTCAAATACCATTATTTTAATCACATATGAGAATAAATATTAGTAAAACATCTATTTGAAATGAGAGAAAGGAAATTATGATTGTAACCTATTATAACACATACTCAGTTTCCATGTAGGAAAATAATGACAAGGAAGATAATATTAAATATATTGTTTTTATGGACATTTATAGAGAACATGATCAATATAATGTAATCCAACAAGAAACACCTAAATCTATGATGGGTTAAAATTTCATTGATTTCTTCTTAAAAAAGCTAAATGAATAACATTATTTTTTAAGATACTTTTAAAATAGTTAAATAATTCATTTAATACATCGATTAATAAAAAAAGAAAATATACATACATTAAAAGTATATTTTAATTATTTAATCAATTTTCACCACAAACTCATGTTTTTCTCCAAATGGAGAGTATTTAAGATCATTTTTATCATCCTCGAAGAATTAATATCAAATCGTATGGATCAATAAATCTAAAAAAGGATAAAAATATTTTCCAATTATATTTATGAATTAACAAAAAACAAAATGGTTAGGATAATATAATATAATTCACAAAATAAATAAACAATTATATGATGAAAAACTACGTTCATTTCCCAAAATTCAACAGTAATACCCAACGTCCAACACATATCATTCAACAAATAACTATACTTAAAATACCTCAGAGATATTCTATAATAATTTTAAAACCAAAAAATTATTTTATTGCATAATCATAAAATATAAATTTAATATTTCTCTACAAAAAATCAATCACCCTTAATGACACATAAAAAAAACTGATTTCCAAAATCACTTTATTTCGAAGTATTCTATTCATTTCAATAAATAACATGAGTAACACTAAAATAATATTTTCCTTTAAAATAAAACACAACTATTATTTCTCCAATATAATCCCATAGTATTCTATTTTCTTTAATCATATAATGTTACCAAAAAATAAAAAATATTTTTAAATAACATTAATTACATAATCACCAAATTATTTTCCAAACCTATGGTTATGTATTGGATAAAACATAAGTTCCCAAAATCAATTTATTTTTCATTCATGAAATCATTTATCTAATAAATTAAAAGTCATAATAATTGAGACTTTATGAAGGCTAGTGATAAGAAATGCACCATTTCCAACTTTCAGTTGTGGGTTCAATTCTCATGGACATGCCTGACGTGATTAGTTATCAAATATTCAATGGGTTTTCTTTTTTTTTCTAAAACTATATAATTATTATGAAATTACAAAAATTATGATAAAATAAACAAAAATAACCCTATCAATTCCAAACATGAAATTTATTCTCATACCATTCAATTTTTATCCCAGAATGTAATAACCCACAATTACCTCAAAAATGAATTTTTCCAAAAATATTAGTAGTCACTTAAAAATATCAGAACAAAAATCCTAAAAGGAGGTTCCTAATACATTGGTCTTACGAAAAACCTTATAATTATAAACTAATTACGCTATCCATAACTCTTAATGTTACCTGACATGAAACATCCAAATCTCTAATTCTATTTAAATCATTTTTCTATACAAACTCTTAGGACCCATTCTTAAACATTACATATTACACAGTTTTTTAAACAAGAATTCACATTCGATAAACTTTTCAGTTTATTGATTTATATAATTACAAAAAAAATCATAAAAATAAAACCCATACATTATAAGTTGACACTACTGCTATGTATCCATTTATTTCACCGAAGAAAACCCTTTTAAAATAAACATGATTTATTTCCATCACACATCTTCAATACATTAATTATGACATCTACTTTTTTCTTTACCAATCATTAGAATTGTGAAAAACATTTTAAAATATAGGATGAGAAAAAAAATATTAGTAAGGTATGTAAAATAATGGAAAACGTTAGTCTAGTGAAAACCCATAAAAAAATTTCTTACAGCACATGGGCCTCAACATAGTTGGTGAGGTCTCCCTATGTGCATCCACAAAACCATGGTTTGAAACCAATAGGAGCCATAATTTTGAATTACTATAGTTATACTATAGAAATCACTATAGAAGGTATTGTTTTAAATACTAAAGCATGTACTTTTTGGTATAATAGCTAAAAGAACTATTCACCTCAGGCTACCTCAAGGGCTTAAGGACACCTAAAGGCCTTTAGAGATACCTGATATAATTATTTCTAGACATACTCTATAAGGAACCAGCTCTAGAGGAGGATTCTAGATGAGGGCGCATTCACCATATTAGGGATAACATATTTGGAAGAATGAGAGGGCATGTCATTTCCATCGTTATCATACCTCTACATATCTACACAGGATAGCTAGACGTACATCCATGTAATGGTGGAGAGCTAATCAAGATGTAGATGAGGATGAGGGGTATTTTCAAGTTTTCATGGTCTGTATGATTTCCTTAAGACCTATGGGTCCTATATTGTCTCCATGACTACACGAAATTTAATCTCTTTGCCTACTCGCCTTGCAAGGGTTCCCCCTCATCCATTGAAAGGGTGATATCAAAAATCAATAAAAAATGCCTTTGTTCCATTCTGGTGAAGTTATTTTCATTAAAACAATCCATTATACCCTAAAAATTAATCATTTTCGTTTTCAAAAATAACATTATCTTTCCTTTTTAAAATAAAATTATTCCCCTGAAAACTCATTTTCAAATATATACAGGTTAGGTAAGTGAATTGGGACATCATAATCATAAAACCCTTATAGAACCCTTAAAAATAGAGTAACTATACATTCAACTTCTATCTCTAGATTACCCAGTGCATTAGAGATATATATTAGGGATAACATTTCGTATAGGCTACATCTAGATAACATATTTTTATGAACTACAATTGGTATAAACCCTTCATATAAACTATATCAGGCATACAACTGATCTATAATGGGGCTCAACCCTTCCTAAATAATGATCAAGGATCCTATCATGAATAAAACAATTGAAATTTATTTTAAACCCTTATATAGAACACTTCTTTATATTAAAATACTATTTTCTTTTAAGAATCTCTTTTATAATCTATGAATCGTGCACATAATAATGAAACAATTTTATTTGAAATGATGTATATAAATTTATAAAGGAAACATTATAGAATTTAATATTCATGAAATAAGTAAATTTCATTCATTTTTAATATATTAATAAAACATTTTTTTAACTTTGAAAAAATATATTAAATAGAAACCTTAAAAGTAGATTTTTAAAATAAAGTATGTTACATAAAACCTAAAAAATATCAATTATTGAAAAAAAATATATGTAAATTAGAATATAAAAATTATAAAATATTCATGTACATATAAATAAATTCCTAAAAATTATATTAATAACATGTACATTATAGATAAATATCTTTAAAATAAATCTTTAAAACATTAAAAATTGGGTTTTTTAGTTAAAGAGTCTCTAACCTTCAATATGACTTATCCTATAAAATATTTATCATCCTAAATAATAAACATAGTTTTATTATTTACATTAATTATAACTTTATTAATGTTTATTATTCCATTTATATCATTTATTATCATTTTATAACCATTATATAATTATTTATGTTCCTATCGGACATTTTTCACCTATTCGGTACTTCAGTCCAAAATGAATTTAGTATGATATCAATAGTCAAACTGGTCATTATTTCATCATCTACAGAATAATATTAAATAAAAAATAATCATATTTCTATAAAAATTATACTTTTAAATCCATCAATGAAAAATTTACTTGAAAAACAAGATATGTTGCAATTATGAAGACGAAAAGTCGTACACATGCATGAGTAACGCTTCCATTTTTAAATGGTCATTATGTAAAGAAGGTACATATTGTTTTATCATTATATATTTATATTAATTTCATTAATATAATATTATTATTTAAAATATAATTATATATATCATCTTTGTTGTGTGGTTATGAAAAATGAACCACATTGCTTCATGGAGGTGACAGATCACATGTATACGCGAATCACCTTTTCATTTATCTATGCATGTAAAGATAAGAAACAAAGATATGTTATATTTTAATAATTATAAATATTAAATGAATATCATACGTAATCATTAATTCCATAATTACAAACAATCCTGACATACCGTGAAGGAAAACGAATTACATCATTTCCTGAGGCGGTTGTCTGTTGTACACACGAACGACCACTTCTTTTCCGATTGAATGGAAGTGGTGATGGATTTAGGTTATGATATTAATATAATAAAATAAAAGTTATTTTTATACTTTATTTATTGTTTCAATATATTTGAATAATATTTTATGTTGTTTTAATAATAAACAAAACAGAAATAGTTAATTAAAAATGATATATTTTCTTCATAAAATCTTCTTTTCTAAACACCATAAAACCACTAAGTTTTGTGTTTTTACTAAAATAAGGGATATATAATGTGAATATGGATTATAGTAATGTATTTCTACAATTTTTTGGCTGAAAAAAAGGGTTTTAATAATGATAAAAAGAGAAGAAGCCATACCCTTTTATTAGAGAGGAGAGGGGTACTATTGGAATTTATCAAAATTTAAAATTAATATAAATTAATTTTCTATTATAAATGGATCCAAACATATTTATTTAAAATATTGGGTGATTATAGGTCTAAATAAATTCACCCAATGAAATTTATATATGTTTTGACTATTTTTTAGTTTTTATCTTTTGGATTTAACCCTTTATTTAACCGCTTTAGCTATCACGATGACAACATTGATTTTTAAATTTTTGGAGTAAATATATTTACTATAAAATGACTAATGGAAAATAAATGAATAAATTATGAAAATATAGATTTCATACCAATTATTTGGAAAAAAGATCGATTTTTATTTGTTTTTATAACATGTAATAAAATATTATTTATTTAAAAATATCATTAATGTATATTTTGATACTTTTCATAACATTAATTTAAAAAAAACATTATAACAACATGATATCTTGATAACATTTACTTTAAAACATCACTAAAATATAATTTTCTTCTTAAAAATTATATTTGATATTCATTATCTCATATTATATTTATCTCTATTTTTCTGTATCATTTTTTGATATTTCCATTAATTGAATAATTATTGCATCATTGTTATGAAAGCCATTAAGGTAACTATTTATCTTCTAAAAACAAAAAATTAATTATCCTGTTTAATTTAAACATTTTATTATTATAAATACTTTTTATATTAGAACATATCACTAGGATAACACCATATTAACAAAATCTCACTTGTTAAAAATAAGGGTATAACAAGATTCACACTTCTTTGAATAAAGTATTATTAAAGTTATAATTTATTCTAAAAGGATAAAAATGGACACATAACAAATAATTTAATTTTATTAATGTAAAATGCTCATTAAATAAATAATGGGGCAAGTGTCAGGGTCATTTTTTAATATTTATAATATTATTTTTACCCTTAATTACCCAATTTACCCATTGTTATAAATTATAAAATTTTCATTTCTAATATTAAATCACTTTTCTAAAATTCAAAATAGAGAGTTGTAATATTGATGTAAAATTAATCTCATTGACATAATGATAAAATGTGTTATTAAAGTGAAAAATGTTCAAAGGTTTCAATTTTTTTTATATCCATAATCAATGTGAGATTAATTCCAATGAAAAAAATTGGAATGAATGATATAAATTTTATCAAATTATATAATAAAAAAATTAAAAATATATTTTAACACTATAAATAATTTAGAAAAAAAAATTTTAATTAAAATACAATATTTTTCATTACTCATCCAAACATGAAACTTAACAGAAAAGTAAGAAAAAAACAAATTTTTTTTTATATTACTAGTTAAAAAAATATAATCATTATTTATAGTAATGTTTATAAAGGATCCAAAATTTAGTTTTAAAACTAGCATGCTATTAAAAGGTGGAAAAACTACCTTTAGATAAATACAGATTTGTATGGATAAAATTTGATTTATTCATAATTCATTCATATGAAATCTATTGGATGAATGCCAAAATATTTAAGTAAATATAATATATATATATTAAAATAATTCAATAATATTTTTTTATATAATTTATTTTAATAAAATTACCTTAGGAACATAAAAATAGTTATTTATATAAAAATATCCTTTATATTTTATTGTATTTATTTTCATTTTTATCTAATTGCTAACCAATGAATTAATTTTATAAACATGTGGAACACTATATTAATAATTATTTTAATCTTATTCATACCTACCATTTTAATGACTAGAATATAATAGGCATATAGTAATAAATTTATTTTTTTGATTAAGATCAGTGTAGAATATCATGTATGCTATCAAACACAATTTCTCTATTCAAAAAAATAAAATGTCGCATCCCCCATTAATAAATTTCAGCCTCCAAATTTGAATGTGGTTTTGGTAAATAGGGTTCTGCTATTCAAAATACCTTTATTGAAATCCAACATTACAATAAGGATCAATAAACCCTCTATTTGAAAAGAGAGAACAAAAATTAGGATGGCCACCTAGGATCACACATACTATGACTACTTGTCGGAAAACATATAATTGTATGTGACAACATACTATCATGTTCTGATTTAGAGTGATAGATAAAATTTTAATTATATTGTTATCCATCACAAAATAGTAAATCTATGATGGGTTAAAAGGTCATTGATTTCTATATAAAAATGTAAATGGATAATGTTTTTGTTTTAAGATCCTTTTCATTGAGTTGAGGAATTATTTTAATTCATGGATTAATAACATAAGGAAATATAATTTCATGAAAAGTATGATTTCATCCATTAATTAATTTACACCACAAAATAATATGTTTACTTTGGTAACATTGTTTTTATCGAATAAATTACCTTGGTATGGGAAAATGATTTGGTGATTAAGTGATGAATGTTATTTTGGAGGGTTTTTTCTATTTTGGTATCTTTTTATGATTAAGGTAAATAGATATTTTGTGGTTTTATAAGTGAAATATTATTAAAATTATCATTTATATGCAAATGTGATTTTATGGTTATGAAGGTTATTTATGGAAATGGAAAGCATATATGGATATTCTATGATATAGGAATATTAATTTTTTGTATGAGACAATAAGTGTGATTGATGTTATTTAGAGATAAATGTTAAATTTATCTTGAAATATTAAATTATCATATTATTTTTGTGTTTTAATATCATTATATAATTTTTTGAGAAATTTTTTGGATAGTTATTTAAAAAAGGTTTGATCTTTGGGTATTAATATTGTATTTTGGGAGATTAATGTGGTTTTTCCTCATATAATGGTTAATTATTTTTGGAGAATTAATTTATCTTATCATAACCATTTTGGTTTTTTAATGACTAATGGTAGGAGGAATATATTTTTATCGTTTTTTTGGATTTAGTGATCTATTATAGTTGGGAATAATGCTTCAAGTATGAAAAAACTTCCTATTAAATACAATTTTTTGGAGAAAAATATCAAATATTGTAAATAAAAAATTCATACTAATCAGCACTTCTCATAGTCCATTGGTTGGAAATGAGTGTAGTGACTTTTGTTTTGAACTATAAGACTTTGAAATATTTATATGAGTAGTTTTTATGTAGTGCGTTGATTCAGTGAGGGATTCTGAGGACTATAGATCCTCAGTGTGGTGATATTAAATATATTCGATTTATTGTATGACATGCAAGTATTTTTTTCAAAACATACATCAATTCCAAATCAAAGTATTGAATCTGAATTCTGAGACCATTGTTTAGTTCAAAATGTTTTTTCCCTAGGAATGACATAATCATTTTGGGCACCAGGTGTTCGGTCATTCATGAATTTGGTGATGGGGAGTTAATTATAGGATATTGTTTTAATAAAATTAAAATAGTACCCCTTCTCCTCCATACCTTTGGTGTTCAAACTATGAGGATCTAAAGACCCTCACCTCCTTTAGATCAAAAAATGACCTGAGGAATGAATCGAGAACATTAGCCACTTTTGATCTCCAATCATGATGGTGATCACCCTAGGATCATGCTGTTGTGGCTCCCAAGCACTGATTCAACTATGATACTTTATCATTACAAAACAAGGTATGATCATTTGAGTTTTAAGTCTCATTCCTATTTTTAGGCATCCCATTGAGGATTTAGAACCCCTAAATTCTTTCAAGGTACCCCGTGAGGGAAGACCTAGATGTTTTCGAGGGAAATGAGGTGATTTTGGTGGCTCTTAGGGAAATTCCCAGCATAATTCTCATCTACATGGAGTTTGAGAGGTGTATAATTCCATTTGACTTTCTTATTCATGGAATATTGTTTTGGGATTACATGACGTGTACTAGCGTGACTCGTTGTGTAGTGACCCATGGTCATCTGGAAATGGGAAAATGCCAAGGATGTGACAATACATGGCTAGATTACATAGACATGGGGTTCCATACACATGAATGGTTTGATAACATGGCTGAGTGGCCAATAGGACATGTCATGACATATACCATGGGTACATGCCATTTGTGAGACATGGATGGCCAATTCATGTGAAAATAATACATAGTGTGTGACCCATGTGAGGGGAGACATGTTGTGTACCAGTATTACACATCATGTAAGCCCTCATGGTCTACCAATCCTTAGTGAAGAAGACACAACCAAGTGTTCAGGTGGTGTCACACACCATGTATAAACACTTAAACATAGTGTAGACTCTCTTGGAAGACCATCCCCCTTTTACATCTCTTTATTTGGGGCCTGGATTTAGGTCTATGAGTAGAATATATAGGGTTGTTTTTATTTAGATTCTGATTTTGGAATCAGTTTAGGACTTTGAGACATGATGTGAGTCAATTTTATGGGTTTTTCAGGTTGTATGAATTTAGAATAGTAGTGGAAAAGTGAGTTACACTGCTAAATCCCTAGGATAGTGTATATGGAATTACATCCTAGGTATAAGATTGTGATCCACTCAATTGAATTATTTTTGTATAGATTTTTAGAATCCTTCAATGAAGGTCAGAGTCTGACTCTCTAAATTATATTTTCCCTCAGATCAGGTTCTTCATATCATTGTGACCAACACTACATGGGTGGGGAACTCCTATTTAAAAGGGTAGACTAGTAGGGTTTGTGGAATCATCAGGAGTACGATCCCCAATATTGTGGGAAGTTTCGGTGGGGTTTTGATTATATTAGATATGTGATCCCATGATTATGAGTTATACTAAAAAGTTTTGTGGAATCTTTATGTCCTCCACTACATTGATAGAGATCCCCTATCTATGTGATATGATCTTCAAGATGTCACATTGGTTTTTAGGGCCCCCCAATACATCCTTGTAGTGATTCCCTATATGAGATAGACCTTTGGGATAGCATATTGGGTTCATGGTGTCCCCTAGAGTAACCCTGGGGTGATCCCCTTTCTGAGATATGGGACCGTTCGTGGCTCTAGTAGGGTAAGTAGAATACCCCATCAGTGATGGGTGAGATACCCTATCTATGTATCAAGATCCACTGGATTCCAATGTGACTATCTTTGTTGTGGGATCTGACAAGTGTGTTCTCTCTATTGTATTCCCTTTCTGATGGCAGTGTTGTGTCTTCAGGTTTATGATATCCGATTGGCTGATATCTCTCATATGTTTCATCTGGGTTGGTTGAGTAGTACTCGATAGAGTGTATCTCTTAGATTAGTGTCATCATGGATGAATGACCTCATGGAGTGTGTGCTTATGATTGAGTTTTACCTATAGAGCCTTGATTCGAACCTATCACTATCTATGAAGTCAGAACCTCATGAGCCATGGAGTCTGGGATGATTATATAAGGGTGTATTTATGGGTTTCCATGTTTTTTTGTCACATTCCATGGTAGAAACACCATGTGGTATGACTATATTATTCATTTATAGTCACGTATTTTTTCGAGATGAAGTTTCTCTCTCATTTGGTTTCAATCTATATGGGTTGAGAAAACTATTTCCAATTAGCTACTCCCTTTTCCTTTGGCTATTTGTGGTACCGACAGTGTATTGGTATAATCACCCTTAGATGGGATTTTACCACACATTTTGTGCCTTGTGCAGACCATGGTCCTTTTTAAAAAGCCCTAGGAGGACCGAGAGTAGCCAGAGCTTAGTGAGCTAGATCGATCCGGGTGTTTACAGAATATTGGAAATAGAGCCTTCTTGTAAGTGAATTTGTTATCAATACCCTCCATCTGAGCAGGTTGGATTCCTTTTCTATTTTCTTTTTGTTGGAATTTATTTTTCCCTTTTTTGTAAATATATTTTTCTCTAGTTTGGGTAAGATGTATTAATGAATAAATTTTTACTTTATATTTTCTATCCACTTTTTCATTGAGCTATTTGTGGGTGCATACGTACAAGTACCTTATGAAAAGGCCCCTCATGTGTCTGATATGCCTACACGACATTGGACACCATCCCTTAGACTATAGAGGTGGTCTTGTGGAGTCACTAATTGATCCATGTTGGGTTGAGTCATAAAAAAGTTGTATCGAAGCAGGTTACACTTTTGGACCATAATGGATTGAGCTTGGATTGGGTTGTATAGAGAATATGTTGAAAAAAATATAGTTTGGACTTTAGGGTAGGGACTCTAGTGTTGGTTCGGAGGCCGATGTTTCCATTCACCCATACTATAATAACCTAATTTTCATCATAATACATTAGTCCATTGGATGGATAGAAAATTTGGTACATGCACCATATAGGAATGGGTGTGGGGTATTTCATATCTTTTTTAGTCAGTACCCCCGAAATACTCTTTGGAAGTAGTGTGTCTTGATTTTTATTTCAAGATACCTTTATGAATATATCCATATTGTGTTATTTGGTTAGATTATGTTATTGATCTATCACGTGAGGAGGATTTAGTGTAGGGGTCTGGTTGTTAAGAGGTACCTTTGAGTGGTCCTCCCGTTAATCCATCACCTGTCAAGCAGAAGGTTGTGTTGAAAATGTAAGTTGTGGTTGCACATATACAGATTGTTCTTCATGTGTTCTTTAGGTAGTGACCTTTGAGGTACTAGGGTGATCTAGACCCCCCTGTATTTGACAACAATCATAAGGTAGTCATGCTCGATTTTCCCCTTATGAGGACACCTCCTAATTGGATGATTTCCCTAGCTGCAATCCTTATGTGCCATTATTATGGACAAATGTAGAGCCTTGTTACATAGACCCTTGATGAGGTGATGCTCACCAAGGATTATTTGGAGCATCTCCTTAGCGAGTGTTTATATCATACCGCAATGTGGTTAGTACATATCCCAAAGCTTCTATGACATTGGTAGGATAGAATGATCATGGAAGAGATTTCAACAAGGCTAATAGACTTATCATGATACTCCGTATACGTGGTTAGAGATCTATTTTTCAAATAACAGACATTCTAGAAATTCTCGTGCTATTATATTAGAGTACATTGGTTTCAATATATATTCCCAAATATGCTTGAGTGCTGAAGAGGGCCTTAGTGGTGGAGTGATTTTTGGATGAGCATACTTTTACCATAAGTGTTGGGAATGGGAGAGCTAAGACCTCGACACCAGGTAGACACCAGTAAGATTAGGGATTCGGGTGTGCGAGGTGCTATTGGATAGAATCCTAATATGAAAGGTCTAAGGATTAGGGCTTCCAGACAAGTTTTGGTCAAACACAAGAGAGGCATTATTATGCTTGCGATGACCAGGGTCACTATTCTTCTGATTTTTCGACCTGCAATGCTATAAAGATGTATCTGGTTTGTGGACTTCCTTAGTAGTGGTGGAGTTTCAATCATGGATATTTATAGGCTGGAAGACACGTAGAATGAGTAAGTAGAGCAGTGGGAGGTGGGGGATTGTTGGATTTTACACCACCATGCCCAGGTGGTCTACACCAGACATCGAGAGATGGAGGATAGGGGGAAATAAAGCTACTACACCCACCAGCCTATGACCCAAAGGCTCTAGGGGTGGATAGTGATATGCTCTGTTTCCTTTATAATTTCAACATGACTATTATTAGAAACTATTTTTGGGTACTCTTTTCTTGTATTTTTTTACATGAGGTTCAACTAGTGTGGCAGAAGAAATTTGTAAATCCTTTTGTTTGGTGTTCTTCCAACTAGAAATGGTTTCACGAGAATGTTGGATAATTTTATTAATAATATTCATTTTGTGACATGATTAAAACTATATTGGTGATCTATTGTCTTGCTAATTTGATAATGTTTAGTTGTGGAGGATGAGTCTATCTAATTTTGGTATTCATGGGAGAGTTACTTATTGATGGTTTTTACAGAGGGCCCCATAAGACCTAGAGTGTGTACATGGGAAACCCATTATTGTTTATTGTTACCCAAATGTGTTAAGTGTTAGATTATTTGATATGCTTTAGGAGGATGTGGCATGGTTTGACATGGAAAATTTTTACGTGGCTTCATACTCCCACGAATTAGGGATGCTTTCCCCACTAAGATTCTTTCTTGATAAGTGATGAAAAATCATTTACGAAGGTGAGTGATAGCCAAATATGATTATATCATGGTGTAGTGTATGACTTCCTTTTACTTGTGTGTTTTGGATTATGGTTACATTGGTTTCTTCATCAGGTCAATGATGTGGTGTGCATCTAGAACTTATTACTATATATGGATCATGTACTAGGTATGTTCCACCTGTCATAGCTATGGAGACATGTTCATCCTTATTGAACGATGTTTCCCTCATGAATCTAGATTTTAGGTGGGTTTTATCCTTAAGGTTCCCCTAAGTGTGTTCTTGTAGGTATCTTGAGAACTCTTTGTTTCCTTTGGGTGGGTCTAGGTGAGATCACGGGTGTGGAATTCCCATTTGTGAGGTTAGATGCTTCACTGTGTTCCTAGGATTATGCTTTTAGGGAAGAAAATCCTTCATTTGGGGAGGATGTTGTGGCTTGGATTTTGACTAGTAAGAACTTAGAATATTTCTAATAGTATTTTTAAATCTAGGAACATAGTTGTCTTTGGTTTCCAGGGCTCAAAAATCCTCAGTGTTGTGATATTAATAATATTCAATATATTGTATCATGCATGCATATTTTCATTAGAAACATGGAATAAATCCTTACTGGGGTCACGTATCATAATTATGAGACCATGGTTGAGTTCAGAACATCAATTTTACTCAAGGCATAATATAATATTTTTCATCCCCAGGAGTTCGGTTGTAGGTGTGTTTGGTAATGGGGATGGAGTATTTTTTTTAATAAAACTAAATCAATTCCCCTCCCCCCCCCCACAAATTTGGTGTGAAAACCAGGTGGATCCAAATCCCTACTCTCTAACTGGAGTGACAGATGAACTGGGGATATATTTAAGAAATGAGGCATCATTGATATCTGATCACGATGGAAACCACTCCCAGATCATTTTACAGTGGCTCCCAACCTCTAATTAATCCTCAAAGCCCTTTGGTTTCACCCTGAGGTAGGAACATTTTATTTTTACATCTTTATCCCCTCTTTATGCATCCTTTAAAGGATTTATAACCCTTAAAACCTTACTAGGGACCCAATGAGAGATGATCTAGAGGTTTTTGTGGGAACTAGGCTGATTCTGTAATCTCAAAGGTATATTCATGACCTAATTCCCATGTGCATGGTGTCTAGTGAAATGGATAATTACTTATGTTCTTCCCATTTAGGGAATATTATTTCTTGGGACTACATGCCATTTACTAGGGTTACACAACATGTAGTGACCCTAGGTCAAGTGGCCATACGATATGCCTAGGGAATCTCTGTGAACGTACACAGCTATGTGATATTACATTTACAATGTTCATAGAAATTATTTTTCTGACACAGTAATGTATTTATGACATCGAATAGTGGTCATTAGGCTGAGATAAACTTTGTATGATGGGATCACACCATATGGGAGACACGGTAGGTCGATCGGTGTGAAGAGAAGACACAATCATGGACCTGACTAAGGCAAGACACATCATGTACCATTGGTACACACCTTGTAATCCCTCTTGATCTACCAAGCCGTGTATTAGAGGACAAGTTTGGGTGTTCAAGTGGGGCCGCATGCTCTATAGACCCCCTTACATGTCGTGTACTATCCTCTTGAAGGACCGTCCACCATTCATATCTCTTTCTTTAGGGCTCATGTTGAGGCTTGTTAGTAGCTTATACTGAGCATTTTTCTACATTGAATGTGATGGTGTCCTCATTATGGGCCTTGGTGACATGATTGGAGGAAATTGGTTGGGTCTCTTGGGTAAGCGGTGTTCGGACAAGTAGTGGTTGAGTGAGTTCCCAGGGTCTATCCCAATAAGGTTACATATGGCATTACACCATTGGTAAAGGATTGTGAGACACTCGACATGTTGATTTTTTGTATGAGTTTTTGAATCCCTTTGGAGAGCCCATATTGGGATCCTCTATCATATTGTTAGAATTGTTCCATCCTTCTGAGGATGCCGAAGTGGGATCCTATAACATATAATTTTCTATGAATCGGGTTCTTGGTATCATCATGACTAAAACTAAATGGGTGGTGATCCCTTATCAGATATGATATCCAATTAGGGTTTGTAGAATCATCGTGTGTGCGAACATCTACATAGTAGGTATCTTATATAGGGTTTTGACATCATTAGATATATGATCCCTTATATCAAGAGTTGTAATAGATGGGCATTACTGAATCATTGTGGCCCACACTATATTGAAGGTGATCCCCTATCTTTGTGATATTTTCTCCAGAAAAATCATATTGGGTTTGTGGTGTCCCAAAATGAATCTTAGTAGTGATCCCATATCAAAGAGATATCTTTATGTTATTGGATTAGCCTCTTGGTGTTGCCCAATAGACCCTTGGAGTGATCTCATTTCTGAGATATTATAAATTTCATAGTACATTAGGGTTAGTACCATCCCCCATTAGGTATGGATGAGATGACCTATCTGAGTATCGAGATCCCCTTGATTCTTGTGTGAGTTTATTCATGGAGGGATCTGATGAGCATGTTATCTCAGATGTATTCTCTTTAAGATGGTGGTGATGTGCGATCAAATTTATGATACTCAAATGAGTGGTATATATAGAATGTTTGATTAGTTTTGATTGAGTTTTACCCAATAGAGTGTATCTCTTGGATGAGTTTCATCAGGGATGACATAGCTCACGGAGTGTGTGATACTGATCGATTGTTACCTTTCAACCCTTGAGTAGAACATTTCACTGGATATGAGGTCAGAACCTCAGGAAATTAAGATTCTAAGACGATTATATCAAGGTGTATTTATGGGCTTCCATATATTGTCTTCACATTTCTATATTGAACAACCATGTGGTATGATTTTGCTAGTCATGTATAGATGAGGTTGTTTTCGATATAGATGGTATCTCATGTTTGGGTTCTCTGTGGTTGGGTCGAGTGAACTCTTTCTCTAAAGTTGTTCTATTTTCATATTACTAGATGGGTTTCCTACTATGTTCTTTTATAATCACCCATTAATCGAAATTTTACACACATGTTATATCTTGTTCAGACCATACGACATTCGATGATGTCCAAGGGGTATATGAAGCAGGAAGATCTTATTGAGCCAGAATAACCAATAGGTTTTCTAGAACTTGATAGAGGAAATTTATGGTGAGTTAATTTTTTAGTGATCCCCTCAATCTGAGTAGGTTGGATAAATTTGATGTTTTCTTTCAATGGGTGTTTATGATTCCATTTTTTGTACTTATTTTTTAATATGGTTTGGGTTTTATGTAATTTTTCATTTCCTTTTAGTTTATATTTTCTCTACTTGATTTAATGTAGAGTTTTATTGGGTTAGAATAAAAGTACCTTAAAAAATGGTCCCCCATGTGTGTGATATGCCTAATCAATGATGTACACTAGACATTGGCCTATGGAGTTAGGCATAGAGATTCACGGATTTAGCCTCATTGGGTCGGATCATGACAATTCCCAATTTTATTTATGAGTTCAATTCCTGCAGCCTTTCTAGACATGAGGGGTATTTACACATGCCTATCATAGGTTGTGGAAAATTAAAATTATTTTTATCTAATTCAACATATAGGCTAAAGAATATTGTATCACTTTTGGAGATTATCCTTTTTTCACGTACTTCTTCTAAACCACCATAAATAAATTTCTTAAAGGAAATCAATGATAATGGGTTTTTTGGTTTTTTTATTTCATTTATAATGAAATGGAAGATGGAAATGTATAAAAACATGAAAATGTAAAGAAAATTAGCTATGAAGAAAAAATATAGTTTTGGGATTCTATTCAAGGATCAATCATTATTATCATTTATATGTTTGATTTCAGTTTGATAATACAAACATTAAATATCATGTTTGAACTTCTATTGTTTATTTAGAAATTTTTAAATATCATTTAATTTCTAACCATTTTCAATTCAACAACATCCTTTAATCTAGGTTTAAGAAAAGCCTTAGTCTAAGATGTGCCATCATCTTAGACCCGACTCTATTGAAGTCGTTTCATCCATTTATTATCTCAAAACCGACGTGTGAAGAAATCAGCAATAGATAAAGTGAAAACTACTTCAATAAAATAATATAGGTAGATAGAGTTACATTTCATTGGGGGAAGTCCACACCAAGGAAATTATCCTAAACATGTATATCACAAACATAAAATAAACTTAAAGGAAAATTCATGAACACCTTGACCTCCCCTCAGGCCAAGCCTTGGGGCCAGCCTATCATTTCTAAGATTAATACATCACATGGTGGAATGATAGATGAAGAGAAGAAGAAATATAATAAATAAATAAATAATAAATTTTAAAACAATGATATGTGAAAATAAATGATTAAAAGAGCATAGAATTTGCATGAGAGGTAGAGAAAGAAAGATAAATAAATTTAAAATAGAATAAGGGAGAATACAAAACGAAAATAAATAAAATAAGAAAGTTTATATAATTTATAAAGAGTTTTAAAATAACAATAATTATTATTATTATTAAGAAAATAACTGTTTTAGAAATCGTGTGAAGAAGAATAAGATAGAAGAAATGAAGGGTGATGATGATTTAGAGATTAACAAGTGTGTCTAGAAGAAGACTAGATAATAAAAACATTGCATGAATTTGATTTTATTTAAAATTAAATAAATAAAATTTAAATTTAAAAGAAAAATAAATTAAAAAAATAAAAGATAATAATAGAAGAAAAAAAGGTGCAACAACTCCCCCTCCAAAATATGTCTGAAATACATTTTC
Source organism: Viscum album (assembly GCA_963277665.1). Lineage (NCBI taxonomy): Eukaryota > Viridiplantae > Streptophyta > Magnoliopsida > Santalales > Viscaceae > Viscum > Viscum album. Next base: position 582,755,518 of record OY728164.1, on the reverse strand, counting down.
TCCTATTTCATCCACTATATATAAGAATACTTCTAAGGGTCCTTTATATAGGTTGTTCTAAATTTAATATCCTTTATTCCAAGTAAATATCAAATTAAATGGACCTGTAAAATAAGAGTTATGGAATAGTTAATGAGAAACCATTTTTCTAGATGATGATTCACCAAATACTAATTAAGTGTTTTGTGTTCAATGGATACCTTAATGAGTGAATAAATTAATTAAATTTAATAGATTCTTGATCCTTTGAGTCATGCTCCAAATAATTTTAATAATCACCTTAATTGGAGGTGTCTATCTTGATTTATTCCCTATTTATAGAGGTGGGTCTACTCTACCATCCAGAATTATTTTCTAAATTAATTGATTTTTTTCGGACATTAGATAGTCAAATTAGCTATTGTTACAAAAATAAAATTTTTTAGAGCCCATATTTTATAATCCTAAATAAATAATCACATAGATTGGATAAATATTGTAAAATTTATTTCTGAAATACAATTATGATTAAAAAATTTTAAACTTTCATAATTAGTAAATTATGACAATTCAGTCCAAAACACACCATAATTCTAAAATTTATGAAAATAAACACAACTATAAAAAATTATGTATTTAATAAATGAATAAAATATGATAAATTATAAAAATATTGTCTCTATAAATTCCCAAAACGTAAACTATGATTTTCCTTAAGCATAAAATCTCAACGTTGAAAATCAGAGAGAACCAATGTTACTAGTATTCAAATTTCAAAGCTATAAAATTAAGCAATTTTCAATTTCTGTGCATATTTCAAAATTCCACATAAAATATCAACTAAATTTATCAATTTTAAATTAATAATTCACCCCATGTATGTTAATTTATCCAATTTTAAATTAATGATACTTCTCTTCCCATTCATTCATATTCCTTAATTCATTATTATTAAACATGAAAAAGCATGATTTACCACACTTCAATATTTTCTCTCATATCTCATAATAAAATTCCAGTGGATTTATTTTCACATCATGGGAACTAGTTCCATATCCATATTCCTATAAATGAACTACTTTATCCACTTTTTAATGATACAAATTCACATAAAATCATGAGGGATTTCAGTAAATGTTCTAATGACTACGAGGTTTAAGGTTGATAGGAATTAAAAATTAAATCGCATATAAGTGGTTAATATCTAATGTAATGGGCTTGATATCAATATTAAAATCTAGGTAAAATTATGGCCTTAAAATATTAACTACCAATAACCCCAAAACTCAATGTAAGATCACGATCTAATAAATTATAACGAATTATTATTTCACCGTCTCGAATATTTTTTTCTAATTTTATAATTTTATTATTCTTCAAGTAACCTTTTTTATTTTTCCATTTTTTGAAAGTTATTCTTAGAATTAAACTCACATACACCAACTAACCACTTATGATAAAAATTGTAGGTCTTTTAATTGTGGTTTTTGGTTTTCCTAAATCAGAACCCATTTTTCTCATTTTGTTTAATTCATTTTTTCATTATTAATTTTTTTTTAATTTAATGTTGGAAAAATAAGGAAATATCATGAATAAATCAACAACCATAATTTATTACAATAATAATAACCCAACACTTCTTACATAAAATTATTATCTTCCCTTCCACCATTACTCATATCATCCACTCACTTCATATGTAATATTGCTCAAAAACTCTAAGAGGTGGGTGGGAATGAATAAAAATGGATTGAAACATGGATCATTACCATAAAGATATTTCATGGTCTCTATGGGATAAAAATGTATTGAGGTAAATGTGGTATTTTAAGGATAATTATTTTATCAAAATTAGCCTCAATCAATTTAAATTTGTTTTGGTATAGTTATAGCATTGAAAAGATCAAATTAATGTTCTATAAGATGGCATGTCACATTATCAGTTAAGAAATATGCACAATAATAAATAGAAATTACATGTTCTATAAATGATCTCATGAATGTTAATATGATATTGTACAATCAGTAATGTAAAAATTTATAATATAAACTTAATATAAATAAATTTAATAAATTTAATGTATGAAAAAAATGGTTGGGAATTTCATTTACATGAATCAATTAATTTACATAAATCATGTGTCCTCATTTTAGTATCCATGATTCAAATTAATCATCAAATTTTCCATATTACTCATTCATTATCAATATCATTAATATATAAAATTTTCCATCATAGGACTCCTAATAAACACACTTCTCCTAGATAATACAATTAATGAATTATTAAAGTGTTGGTACTAATTTCATCATTAATGTTAGAAACTGGTTGTTGGAAAGAAAATATAGATTGTTTAAAAGATAATCTTAAAATATGGACTCCCTTTTACATGAAAGTTTTTCCTATTTCCTCCTTCACTGTTAATACTTCCTCCAACCACCATGAATCTACAAAATAATATTACTCAATTAAGCACAATTTTCAAGGCATTAAATCTCAAAAAGAATATAAGGGAGTGGGATTAATGTTAAACTACAACCTAACACTGAGATTGAAATCTAAATTCATTGAATTATATTATAATGGGATAATTATTGGTATGATCCCCCTAGTGGTCTCTAAATTTTTATGACCAATAGATGATATTACCATCAATTATCCAATGTCATTTGGTGGATGAATCTTCTTTGATTGGAACCACCACATTTATCTTTTCCCATCTTATGCTTCAACCTTATTCTTAAAGAATGATCCATGGATAGAGTACACTAGATCCACCCGTCAAAATTTTGTATATCTAAATGGTATTGGTAGGATAAATTATGAATCATCCACTTCTTTAATTTCTACTTATGTACCCTCCTATTTCGCTTCTAGTTCTAGCATCACATAGGATTCAATAAGAGAATCCTATTTTTTTATTTACTCTGGCTCAACAACTTGGATTTTATCCAGGGGTTCCTTACATGCTTGTTCACTTAAATTTTGGATCTCCATTTATTCCTCAACATGTTCATTTAGATGTTATTCATCCTCGTAAAAGGCATAGAAAAGATTTTCTACATCTGTAATATCAAGATAATAAAGAGTGATTCAGAATTCAGTTTGAATAAAATCAAAATAGATAGATTCAAATAATGGTTTGACACCCTATGTGGATTATGTTTCAATTTATTCCCAAATGGAGAGTTAATATTAGATTATATTCTAAGTAGATGGAGGAAGGTAGTCCAGATTCTCCAATTACACTTCAAATTCCACCATTTTGGGGGTATCTACCTCCATTTATGATGGATATTATTCTTTGAATGGTTTTTCTAGATCAAGTAGTTCATCACATTCATTCCAAAATTACTTCATTTATTATTGATCTCTAACATGTATCTTACCATGAAATTATTCCCCTTCAAACTCCTTAGGTAACACAACTTTTTGATGTTCTGGTTTAGGTTCAATTTCATGTTGATTTTTTTTGATGATGCTTGTAAATATGAATTTATCCAATCCATTTGGCCTTGGAGATCTTGAACCATCTCTCCAAAATAATTAATTTCATATTTTATTTTGTTTCTTCCACTTTATCCGAGAAACAATCTGGGGGAACTTATTAAAAATAGTTGAGAAGAAATTATGAGAACTCTTCAAGTGTATTGGCCTCTAATTGATAATAATTTTGGAATTAATCACAGAATTTAGTGCGTTCTTTGTAAAATACTTCAACCAGAAGTTTCTCGAGTGTCTCCTTGAGCTCTTGGATGTGGTCCTCAAATTCATTTTATATACAAAGGTGTCCCTAGGATACCATAATATTCCTAGCCCACATGAAAACACTTTCTTTTATAAACAAGGGTGCTTCAGCTACTTGTTCATGAACCTATAAGTAATCAGACCATACATAATAATAATAGTAAGAATCATAATTTTATTTTATCATGGAAAAATATTTTTTTTGATTATTTTCATTTTTTTAATATGTTAAAACTGTCTAATGTGTGAAAATAGAAAAATTAAGAACATTAGTGATTGGATCCCTAGTAATTTTCCGAGTTCTCATGCACATTTATCATAGGGATTAGAAAAAGAAAATTGTGTTCTTTCTAATGAATCACATAGAATGACCATTGTCATCTTACTTGAGGTACTTCTCAGTTTGTTTCCATACTTTTTATAAATCCCCAAAACTAATTTTTTTTTATTTTGCATTTTAAAATAGAACAATGACAATGTTTTTTGGTTATTTTAATTAGTTTTATAATGAAATAATAAAATGATTTTTAAACTAACATTAAAATCAAAACAAAATGAGTTAAAAAGAAAAAACTGGGTTTTGGGGTTCAATTTAAGGTTCAATAATTATTCTCCATTATATGTTTCTTTTTATTATGGTAATCAAAACATGAAATATCATATTTGGAAAAATATTTTCTATTTATAAGTTTTGCAATATAAATTAATATCTAACCACTCTCAACTCCACCTCCTCCTTTAATGAACGTTGATGACACATCATGGTCTATTATGGTTATTCTTCTAGGACCCAACTCGGTCGAAGTCCAATCATCCATTGATTAACTAAACTTAAATGTGTGAATAACTAACCAATACAGAGTGATAAAAGTTAATAAATAAATTAATATAGATAGACTGAGTTAAATTTTATTTGGTTATGTCCATATCTAGGACATTCTCCTCACCATTCAAACTATCCAATTCTACCCCAAACACAAAATAAATGTGAAGGAATTTTTAGAACACACTAAACTCCCCGCAGACAAATTGTTGGGGTCAGTCTATGAATTTATGAGAGTAAGATATCACTTGGTGTAAGGATGGAGGAAGAGAAAGAGAAATAGAAAATATAATAAATTTAAATATAAAAATATGTGGAAATAAAAACATTAAAATAAAATATATTTAAGACAATATACACTGAGAGAGAAAGATAAATAAAAGTAAAATAGAATAAGGAATAAAAAAAGAAAATAAGAAAATAAGAAAATTTATATAATTTATAATGATTTTTAAAATAATAATAATAATTATTATAATAATAATTATTATTATTATTATTATTATTATTATTATTATTATTATTAAGAGATTAATTTTTCAAAAAATGAGATGATGAATATAAAGATATAAGAAGTAAAAAATGAAGAAGATAAAGAAGATTAAAATCATGTTTTGTAAAAATAATCATAAATAAAAACTATTGATGAATTAGATTTTACATAAAATTATCTAAATTAAATTTAAATTTAAATAAAAACTAATGTAAAAAAAGATAAAAACAAATAAATGGGTGATGTGAATATCCCCTCCAAAATCTATCATCTATATGTTTTATCCTATTTTTCCACAATATCTCTAAATAATGCTAATGTCCATTATTATATGTTGAACCAAATTGAATTTTCTATCTCCCCTTAAAACATCAAATAAATTGGATATGTAAAATAATAGTTATGGAAAAATAATATACTAACTCTTTTTATTGACATGGATTCCCCAAATATTACATCAATTATTATATTTCTATGGATACATTAATATGTTAATAAATCCATGAAATTTATTTTATAAATGTTATTATATACCTATTCCAAATCCATCTTGAATCACCTTAATTTTAGATTTTTATCCTAATTTGTTCCTCGTTGAATGAGGAGATGTTCACTCTATCATCCAAAATGATTTTCCAACATGAAATATTTTTAATTTCCTTTAGATGGTCGAATTATCTATTTTTCTAGAAGAAAAAGTTATATCCCTTGAAAATTAAAATCCTATAAAAATAATAATCAATTATATTTCATATATATTATAAAAATTATGAATGAAATGCCGAGGTGAAAAAACTCTATTAAAATTGTAGAATTAATAAATTTTGACATTTTAGCCCAAAACACACTATAATTCCGTAATATATGAAAATAAATTAACACTGATAAATTTTTATGTGTTGAATCATTTAAAAAAAATATAAATAATGAAAATATTATCACTATCAATTATCACATGGTCTATAGGTTGTATTTTTTCTAAAACAAATATTTCTTATATCATTCAAAAGAATATGATAAAATCCATAAAAACAGATTGTGTTTTATCCTAAAAATTTATCCCATACCTTTAAATTTAATCCCAAAGTGTAATGACCTGAAATTACATCAAAAAATGTATATCTCCAAAAATATCATTTGTCACCTTAAAATTTCAAAACTTAAATCCTTAAAATGGGTTATTGAGACCTTTTTATTATGGTCAAAGATATAATTATAAACCCATGATAGTATCCCTAACACTTAATATTAACACTCAAGAAAAATCATACTCTCTAAATTTTTCTAAACCATAATTAAATACCAACTATACAGACATGACCATAAAAATTACATATTTTATTGTTTTTTAAAATACTATCAACATTAGAGATTATTTTCTATTAAGAGTTTTATATAATTTAAAAATATATATTAAAAAGAAAACACATACATTAAAATTCGACACATATACTCATTAATCATTTTTTACACCAAATAAATCTCTTTTAGAATCTAAAAAGGTTTATTTTCATAAAACATCATTAATACTCTTACCAAAATAACGTATTTCTCTTTTCCAATCTATAAGACTAGTGAAAAAAATAAAACATTGTATGAGAAAAAAAGATCCGTAAAGGATATAACGGAAGTAAATATTTAGTCTAGTGAAAACCCATTAAAACTCCTTAAAATATACATTTTACCATAAAGATGAATCATTTTCTATTTCAAAATGATCATAATCATACCTTTTTAATATAAAATGTTTCCTATAAAAACTCATTTTAGAAAATATAAAATTTATGTAGGTTCCATAGAACATAATAATCATAAAACCCTTAAATCACTTATAAATATAATAATCATATGGATGACTTCCATCTCTAGAGTACCCAATTGATTGGAGATCTATAATGGGGCTCAACCTTCATATAGGATATATTAGGTTCACCCATTTTTCATTAATTATAATGGGGTCCAACCCTTCATATAAGCTATATTAGTATCAACAATGTTATTTAATGGGTATTAACCATTTATAAATAATTTACAAGGACCATATTAGGAATTAAACCCTATACTTTTTTAACCCACATTTAAAACACTTCTAGATATGAAAAAACCATTTTCTTGTAAAAATACATATCAAATTCTAAAAACTTCATACATAATAATAGAACTATTTTCATTGAAAATTATTATAAAAATTTATAAATTAATCCTTTAATCATTAATGTCTCTTGAAATCACAAAATTCCATTCATGTTGTATATGTTAAAAAACATTTATTTTTTTCTTTCTAAAAATATATGAAAGAAAAACATTAAAAAGGTAATTTTTTATGAAATACCTTTACGTAAAACATAAAAATAATTCATTCATTAAAATATGTGAAAATAATTATTAAAAAATTTATAAAATTCATGCCCATATAAATAATTTCATAAATATCATATTAAAACAAGTATATAAAATAGAAATATTTAAAAAATAAATAATTAAAACATTTAAAACGATGTTTTTTAGTTAAAGACTCAATCACAATGAGTCTGACTAATCATGTAGAATATTTATCTTTCTAAATAGTAATTTTATGTTTATTATTTACTTTATTGTGGACTTTTTAATGTTTTACTATTATTTTTATAGAATTTATTATCATGTTATAATAATTACTTATTTATATTCAGGATAGATGTTTTGACAGTATTTGGTACTTTATTCCAAAATTAATTTGGTATGATTTTAATAGTCAAAGTGGACATTATTCCTTCATATATAGAATAATAATAATGAAATAATAACTACTTTTTTAATCTCAATTATACTTTTAAATCTACCCAATAAATATATATATGAAAAATGAACTATGTTGAAATCTTGGAGATGGTAAGCTATATATACGCATGAGTAACGCTTAAATTTTTCATTATTCATTATAGAAAGAGGTTATGTATTATTTTATCTTTCCATAATGATAATGAAATCATCAATATCATATTATTCCTTAATATATAAATTTATTTATAATTCATGTTGTGTAGTGATAAAAAACTAAGAACATCACTTCGTAGAGGTGATATTACACACGTACAAACGAGGGACGTTGTCATTTCTATGTGGATGGAAATAGAAGGGAAGAACAGATATATTAAATTTTAATAATGATAAATATGGAATGAATATAATAGATAATTATTAATTACATTATTTAAACTAATTATTAGTTATGGTTATAGAAAATGAATTACCTCATTTCGTAAGGCGATACTCTGTAGTACACATGAATGAAAGTTATTTTCCCATTTTGTGGAAGTGGAGATCGATTTAGGTGATGATATTAACATAATAAAATATAAATTTATTTAGGATATGGTATTCATTAATTCATTATGGTATAATAATATTTTGAGTACTTGGAATATGAATTAAAATAGATACTCTTATTTAAAAAAATTACATTTTCTTCGTATAATCTCACTTTCATAAAATTATAAGGCCACTAAGGGTGGGGTGTTGAATAAACTAATAGCTATATAATTTGGGGAGGGATTATAGGAATGTTTTTTGATATCTATTTATTAAACCAAAAATGTGTTGAATTGTGAAGAAGAAAGAATAAGATGCTCCCTTTATTAAGAGATGAGAGGGACACTCTTGGAATGTTTCAAAATATTAAATTAATATAAATTAATTTTATTTACCAAACGGATATAGAGAAACATATTTATAATAATGTATTTTTAAGTGTTCAAATAAAATCATTCAATAAAATTTATACATGTGTTTAATATTTTTTGAATCCTTATATTTTGGAATTAACCCTTATTTAACCCCTTTAACTCTTATCTTGTGAGCATTGATTTTTACTCATTAAGGGTTAATATAGTTACCTTAAAATTCAAAAATTACCATAAATTAATCAAGGATTATAGTTTAAATTTTATTAGAATAATTTGTAAGAATGTTAGTTTTTTCTGAATATTATAGTATTTAATAACATGTTATTTATTTTGAAATATCATTAATGTAAATTTTGATATTATTCATTACTTGAATTCATTAAAAAGATCCTAACAACATAATATCATCAAAATAAACCCTTTAAAACATATATATCAAAAAAATGTCATCTATTTTTTTACATTAATTATGTAATGTTTTATATATATTAATATCATTTATTTCATATTTGCATTAATTAAACCATTATTGCATCATCATTGTGTAAGCCTCTAAAGTGATTATTTCTATCATAAAAAAAATAAATTACCATGATGTAGATTAAAATTTTATATTTAAAAATTATATTTATAGTCTTATATATCGCCTAGATATCCCCATATTATAAATAATTTACCTGGAAAAAAAGGAGTATCATAAGTTAGATTCTTCTTTGAGTAACATATTATAAAATTTATTGTACCATCCAAAAGACAATAAATAGTAAAAAATGATCATTTAATTATTATGGATGAAACATACTCATTCAAATAAAATGGGAAAATTGTTAACTTCATTTTATAATATTTACAATATTTTTTTTACCTTAAATTACCTGATTTACCCCTAACTCTGGTGACAAAAATTACTAAGCTTATTATTAATATTAGAAAAAAAATAAAAAGGGACATATTTACAAAAGAATTAATTTGTTATTACAAATACAAAACCCAGTATTCATAATTCCATATAAGGAATTAGATAAAATTAATTTAAAATTAATCATGTGGATGGAATGATAAAACATCGTACTAATGTGAAAATGTTCAAATGTTTGAAAATTTTTTATATAAAAATTCCATTTTAATTTGAATAAGCTAGCCTAAATTGAATTAAAGGATAATAAATTGACCTTATTATACTTTAAAACCAGTACAAATAATAATTTAATACTACACATTATTTATATAAAAACATTCAATTAAAATTTAGTATTTTCACTATTCATAAAAACATTGAAATTATAGTAAAAATAATAAAAAATAAAATATTTTAAATTTTAACATTACACTTTCAATTAAGATGTTTATTTTTTTATATAAATTATAAAAGTGTTATAATTTACTTTTAAAGGACATACACCATCAAATGGACGCAAAACATCCATCAAAAAATACATCTTTATAAACATAAAATTTAAATCATTCTTATCTTATGACTATAAAATATATTGTATATATAACTTCATGGTTTCTGGTGCCTCTCAAAGGTGCCTCATACCCCATTGGTCACATGGCCTTAAGCACATTTCCCTGAATGCTAAATGATTCTGACTATCAACGGGGGCCTTGGCTGTGATAGTGGGGAAACTATGCCCTCATTGGAAGAGTAACACAGTGGAAATAGATAAAAAATGTAGTGGAAGCAGTAATACCCTAAAAAATATGTAAAAAGTGGAAGACTAACAGTAATAATAATTTCATGATATATATAAATAATTAATTCATGTTATATGTATATAGTAATGCATCCAAACAAGTCACAATGCTAGAATTACAATACTAAAACAAATGTAAAAAAAGCAGTAAACTCCAGCAGCATAGAAATCCTCATCTTGATCTCATTATCTTCATATTTAATAGAAATCAAGTACAGAATGAAGAAGGGTTATTTCCGTTATCTACACATGCAACCATATAATCTGTTTGGGTCCAAAAGCATGACCCAAATTGGGTGTGAGATGAATCCTAGTAGAAAACCACAAACATATTTGTGCCTAACTATTAGTTAATATATATAGCATGAAATACACGAAATGAAACAATAAACTAATAATATATAAAAATTAAAAATCCTACAATTTTCAATTGCCTTCATTTTCAATCATTATTAATTATTCAAACCATTGTATAATGAAATATTGGGATCTGGCCTTAGCTATGTATCCCTTGTGCAATATATAAAATAGATTTTGCAGAATACCATCTATGAAAACTGCACGACTGAGTGAAATCTTGTGCTTTGTCTTGGTAGAGTAGTCATAATAATTCAATTATTCATAAGCAACTCTCTGGGAAAGTTCTCACAGTATAATCCCCTCTAGTTTTACATATTATCAAATCAATAATAATAATGACCCTTTGGTAAATCTCACACAGTCTAACCCCTTTGGTCCCACATGGAACTAATCATTTACAATGACCACCTTGGTATCTCTTGTGGTCAATACCCTCTTGGTCTATATAGAAAAAATAAAATGTAATGACCCCTCACAGCTCTCATAGTCAATGCACTATGGTCCAACATTCATTTAATAACAACCCTCTGGATAGCTCTCATAGTCTAACCCCTCTGATCTTTGACCACCTATAATCTCTGATAGTCAAATCCTCTAAGTCAACATAACAACAATTATACATATATGACCCTACCTCGGGAAGCTCTCAGAGTCAATTCCCCTAGTTCATATTTCATAATGTGAACACTTAAAATAAACAACAATAACATCCTAACAACACTAGGAATTGAAAACAAATAAGCCTTGCATGCTTATTAGACACAATGACCAAAACTAATCAAACATGGGAAACTCGTCCATTATTAAGGTAATAAAACTTAGGCATAATCAATAGCCCTTTCTCAACAAGAAAACCATATTAAACATTAAACATGATTAAATTCGAAAATAATCAATACCATAAACAAGGGTATTCGACACTTTTTCATATATAATCTAAATACAGCCAATGAAAGGCACAAAACACCAACCTCTACATCTTACGATGAACACTCCTGAACGTCGGCCCTTGAATCTTACTAAAACAATGTATATCTAAAAAAGGTCAAAATCATTCAACCGTGAATAACTCATGAGAGAGTATAAATATGAAAGTGAGGCTCTATGGAAATATTGAACTCACCATTGGGAATCCAACGCACCTGGAGATGTATCAATTGGATCTTAGATGGAGGAACAGGAGGATATCGATGATCTTTAGTCGTACACCGCTCTCAAGTACGAGACACAGGATGGAGCGTTTTATGGAGATGAGATGCAAACCTGAGCTAATTAATCCAATAACAAACATAGATAGCGTGTTCATTAAATATCCACATCGTGTACTATCCTTAACTATCCCCTACTTTAGGTGGTCTTCCAGGCTACGCACAAGGCCCTGTACTGGCCATTACATGGCCAGTACACTGCTACACACTACAACTGGGTACATGACATGTACTCGATTGTATAGGGCATGTACGTAGAAAATTTCTGAATGTTAATTTTTCTTCAAAAACAACCCAAAATAAAGAACAATATGTGAAATAATGATTTGGGTTTTTACAAACTTACCCCCTTAAAACAATTCATCCCTGAATTTCCCTTCCAAGGGTGGTGAAGAATAAACATTACACAACACTGGCCACTGTGATTTTATATCAGTCTCCCTCTCCCATGTATCATCATGTCGTTTCCCATACTATCATAGTACCCATACCAGAGGAATAGACAGGCCACCGAGAACCTTCATGTTGCGATCCATAGTCTGAATTTGGTTCTCCTCGAAGGATGCATCAACTTGCAACTCAACCTACTCCGGTTGAAAATCATCAGAGAGGTCTAAAAAGTAATGTCCTATTTGAGAAACGTGTAAGATTTCATGCATTGCTTGGTACCTATAAAGTAACTAAATCTGATAGGAAACCAGCCCAACTCTCTCTAAAACAATAAATTTCCTAACATATCTTAGTGAAATCTTTCTTGGTCTCATAATCCTCTTGTGTCCCTACCATGTTGTGACACACATGAAAACCTGATCTCCGTTATCAAACTCTATAAGTCATATCTTTTGATCAGCATAATATTTATGTTGAGACTGTGTAGTAGTCATCCTCTTCTGAATCAACTCCACATGATCAGTGATCTCCTAGCAAATATGAGGTCCCAAAATAGCTTCCTCTTCTTCCTCTTTCCAACATATGGGTGATCGGCATGGCCTACTATACAAATCTTCATAATTTTCCATGTGAATCCTCACATGAAAAACTATTATCAAATTAAAATAGCACTAGGTGTATATGTCTCTCCCAATACCCCCTAAAATCCAAGATACATGCATGTATCATGTCCTCCCAAACCAGAATCTTGTGCTCAGACTGACTATATGTCTAGGGATGGTGTGTTTTACATAGAACTACCTATGTACCCAAATCCCTCTAATTTCCCCTTCAGTACTAAGAATTAAATTGGGCATCCATATCTGAAATGATAGAGTGGAGAACCCGAGGAAAACATATAATCTCTCATATGTAATCCTTCCAAGATCATAAACACTAATGGTCTCCTTTATCAGTAAGAAGTATGAAGCCTTCAAGATTCTATCAACAACAACCAAAACCTCATGATTCCCTCAACTCGACCTCAGTAAAACCCTAACAAAATCCATTTTTACATCATTACACTTCAAATTAGGAATTGATAAATGATGTAAAAGTATGTTTCATCGCAGATGCTCTAGATACACATACCGACCGGTGGAACATCACATACCAAAACCAGCTACATCCTTCTTCACACCTAGCCACCAATACAAATGGTGTAAATCTTTATAAATCTTGGTGACGCTAGTATGATCTACCCGAAATTAGAAATTAAAATCTCACATCAACTCCTCATGTATTTCTACTGACACCCATACGCACCAATGAAAATGAAAGACCCCATCTTCACCTATGGTCCAACCAATAGCAGGGTCCTCTCCTGACACACTCTCACGTAAGAGTAGGCCTTTGGAATCTGATAGCTTCCTCATTCCTACATGACCCAGAATAGTAGAGGTAACAACTATAGAATAATGATACTTCTACCCAAGTCTTTCATGCACCTCCAAATGCATCTTAGATAATAGAGTCATAACCTTCCACTCACAGATGGCCTCTTGAACTACTTGTATCTGAGTCCTCTTACTCAAAGAATCTACCACTACATTTCCATTCCCATGTGTTTAGGCATGCTCAAAGTAAAAAAGAATGAAGTTACTCAACCCACCTTCGTTGTATCAAATTCAGATCATGCTGAGTAATGATATACTTAAGGCTCCTGAGGTCAGTGAAGACCCCAAAATTCTCTCCCAAAATATAATGTATCCAATAACGTAATGCATGTACATTTGTAGCTAACTCTATATTGTGAGTTGGGTATTTCCTCTCACATGGCTTTAATTTCTAAGACATATACACAATGAATCCTTCCCCTTGAATAAGGACTACTCCGAGCCCGATACCTGATGCATTGTACTAAATGGTGTAACTCTTTCCCAGTTATGGAAAATCTTGATCAGTGCTGAATTCAATCTCCCTTTCATCTCCTGAAAGACTGAATCGTGTGAATATGTCCACATGTACATTGCACCATTCTTAGTCAGGCCATTCAGTGGTGATTCTACATGTGTAAAGTCATGTGTAAAGCGCATATAGTAACTAGTCATCCCCAGAATACATCATACCCCAATGATGTTTTTCGGATTCCCCTAGGAAACTACTACTCTCACTTTCTCTGGTTCTACTAATACATCTATATTTGAGATAACATGACCCAAGAAGTGAATCTGGTCCATCCAAACATGGTATTTTGAGAGCTTAGAATATAACAGATTCCATCTTCGTGTACTCAGTATGATATCAATGATGGTGTCATGGTTCTATTGAGTGTGATATTACACCAATATATCGTCCACTAAGACTACAATAAAAGAATCCTTGTAAGGATGGAACACACGACTCATTAGTTCCATGAAAACTACTGGCGTGTTCGTGAGATTGAATAGTATAACCAAATTATTGTATAGACCATACCAACTCAAAAAGTATTTAAGAGGTATATCAGATGGTCTAATGTGAAACTGATGATAACCAGATCTTATGTCAACCTTCGAGAACACCCATACTCCGAGAAACTGTTCAAAGAGATCCTTAGTCCTCAAAAAGGGATATTGGTTCTTAATATTCAACTGGTTATACTTCTAATAATCCACACAAAGTCTGAGGGTATCGTCTTTTTTTACGCAAAAAGGATTGGCGAACCCCAAGTAGTATTATTAGATAATATGCAACCATTTTCACACAACTCCTCTAACTGATTCTTGAGCCCTTGTAACTCTGGAGTAGCTATACTATATTGAAAAATGAAAATCATTTTCTCTCCTAGGAAATGTTCAATACAAAAATCCACTTATCTATTTATTGCTAAATGTGAAAATACATCTGGGAATACATACCTAAAACGATGCACCCATGGAGGAAAGTCCATCTGTGAAGTCCCCTGGTCATCCATATATAAACTAGAAATTTGTGTTGTAATTCCCCCCAAACCCATGATGCTCAGATCTCGATCTACTCGCCTAAACATCCCATTCACCCTTGTGTAAAAACGACCCTCCCTATGGTGATGTGAAACTCACCCTATGAAGATAGTAGTAAAAAAACCAGGAAATGATACTAACTTATCCATTCCTAAAACTACATCGAAACTATTCATCTCTATGACATAGAGGTACCACAATAAGTGATACCCACCAACATTAAGAGGGAACACCTTGCACTGATGTAATCAAGTCATCCTAATCCTCAACAGAGTGTCTAGCATCTTAACATCATCAAAAGAAAATATATAGACCCCAAGGTTATCTACAAAAGAAATCGATATAAAACATTGGGAAACCCGTATATCAAAAAAGAGTAGAAGCTAAAACTGAGGCAACTAAATGAGTACCTCTAACCATAAAGATTTTGGGATTCTACTCCAGTTGGGTATTCTACACTACAAATGTTTGAACTATACAATGGCCCTGTGACATTTCCTAACTACCCTATGCTGATCAATCCTCATGCTGCTGAAAACCGGTAGCCTGACAACCCCAACCACGAACACCTCTTCATTTTGAACATCCTAATGAACTCCAGTTCTCTAACTGAGGATAAATAGGTGGTCTTACTCTTAAATTTCTAGTCATAATAGAACCCCTATCACTTGATGTTAGTGATAACTCCTGTAAAAAAAATGTTAAAGGTGATCCATCTTACAGTAAGACCTGCACTCAACTAGTTCCTTCGGGCAATGTGGTCTCGTATGACCAATCTCCCTACACTGGTAGCATAACTCCTGGAAACATGAATAAACATAACATTATTGATCCCTATGGTGCTTCCTACTATATTTTGAAGGGGTACTAACCCGTGATGCTGAACTGACCTGGTTCAAATCTCCCAACTCCCTCAGATTGTGCTCGGTAATCAGTATCTAGTTCACTATAGTTGTCCCCAATGTTAGCTTAAAAACATTCTTCTATGATTATATTTAATTCCATAGACCATCCTCCAATATACTATCCAAAGATAACTCATCACCTCCCAAAACAGGTGTGAAGTGCTAAAGCTCTATAAAATGAGATGAGTAATCCATCACTGATAGCGATCCTTTCTCTAAATGGATGAACTCTCAGGATTGATTGGACCTCAACATCATGGTGGGTAGAATTAATTATTTTACATCCTCCAAAACTCTTCCAAAAACATATTTTGTTCATGTACCGCCTTTGAGATAACATAGCACCCTCTCTTGGAGGAATCATATATAATGTACATTTCTAGATTCACCCTCCTATCCCGAGGAATCTCCAAGTCCTCAAAAATAGAAAGAATGGCCTCCAACCATGACTCTTCACCTTGTGGTCCTCCATACCTAGAAAAAGTAGGTGGATGCGGCTGATAGAACACAAAAATCAACTCTTCCATACATGGGGGTAGGATGAGGTTCTCCATAAAAGGTATGTAACATCATCAAAAATCCTTCACAGAACTGTGCATCATCTCCTATGTTCTATATAATAACCGGTTTCAAGACGGGCTTGATGAAATGATCTATTAGTAGTCCCTAATCTATCCTTTCTTTTGTCTGATCATCACAATGTACCTTGTGTACAACCAGAGGATGTCTCAGAGGCATGAATCTGCAAGGTGAAGTGCACACCTTAGTACATGATTACCAAGGATAGAAACTTAGAAGTGAATGAATTGAATACGTGAAGGAAAACATTCACATTTTACAAAACAAGGTTACACGACCTGTATAACCTCTACACAGTGTGTTCCCTTCATGCCATAGATGGGCGTGTAACTCTTTCAAACATGGTCTTGTAACACCCCTAAATATAGAGTGTTCCTCCTGAGGCATGGCTTGTACTTAAATTTTCCCCCTACCCAAGTACTTATACATGGCTTGAACCACATGGTTCTCTCCTAGGGCACACTACACTGTGTTTTCACCCTAGGAATGGTGTGTACTATTCATAGTCTAACCACCTGCTTCGTTAGTCACATGGTTGGAGACACATTCAATTCTAAATGGCATGAAATAATGAGACATGACATGTAAAACCTATGTTTTTTCCACTCATGTGGTTATTTACATGGCCAAATACATGGCATATCCGTCACAACGTGTACTCCATTATATGGTGTGTTCTACTAATGATTTCTCAACCCCATATCTCTGGTCACACAGTCATGTCACACATTCAACAACTATATTGTGTCTACTCTAAGTAAACAATTTTTAAATAAGAAAATTTGTTTCTTCTAGAATAGAAGAAAACATGGCGTGTATCCACAACACCACATTTCGTGTTGTCTGGATTTCTGGACAGTAAGCCTCTAAAACTTCTCTTGAACAATTAAAAAATAAAAAATATGTCCAAGACATGAAAAATTCGGACCTTTTAGAGCCCATACTCAAATGAATCAATTTTTTCATCCTTATTCATATCATAACATGAAAAAATTCCATTAAAGTTTTGACATGATCCTCCAAATTCTGATCCAAGAGGGCCCATAACACCTGAGGGACCAAAGCTTGGAATCCATACAAAAGAAATTTATAATTTCCAATACCCTTTCAAAATATCATGTATTCTATCACATCCCCTATCCCAAAAACGTGAATAACTATAACATCATCTATCCCAATAGCTTGTAATCAGTAATGCACCGAAAATGGCATGACATAAATGAATGAAATTGATCTCTAGCAAGATCCTGTATGATGCATGAGATGGAATACCACATCTCATAGAGATTCAATAGAAATATAACCATAATTATATCAATGATTAAAACATAAAAAAAGTCTGTCACGCAATGGTGAAATCAAATGAACTCTAATAATTCCAAAAACTAAAAAAATTGAAATATTTTATTAAAGTGGATTTTCCATGTACATGAGTTAGCTACTCCAAGTAAAAACTTATTACCAACTACCCACTCATTACTATACCTTTTTATAGGCTCCAAATAGTAATACAAAATAGAAAAGAACTCCTCTGAAACAACATTGTATCCCCCTAGTTTCGGGAGCTACCCAGAGGAGCCCTGTACCCATTTAGTCACATGGCCTCAGGATCATTTCCCCAAATGCAAGAGATTTCTGACTAGCAGTGATGGCCTTGGGTTTGATAGTGGGGAAACTATTCCCTCATTGGTATATTAGCACAGTGGAAACATATAGAAAATTGTATCAGAAGCATTAATACTATATAATAGAAGTAAATAGTGGAAGACTAATAGTATAAACAACTACACCATATATCTAAATAAATGATTCATGTCACATGTATCCAGGAAAAAATCCAAAAAAGTCACAATGATGGAAATACAATACTGAAATTAAAGTATAGAAAAGTAAACCCCAATAGTATTGTAAGAGTTAGCTTGGTCAAAGGCTCTACAGCTCCATTAGAAATAATGTACCTGATGAAGAAGAGAAATTTCCGTTATCTATACCTACATCCATATAATATGTTTTCGTCCAAAAGAATGAACCAAATGTGGTGTGAGATAAATCCCATTTGGAAACCACTAAAATATGTGTGCTTAACTGTTAGGGAATATATATAGTGGGAAATATGAAAAATGAAGAAAGAAACTAGGTATTACTCAAAATCAAACAATCCTATAATTTTTTATTAAATTCATTTTCATTCATTAATAATTATTTAAACCCTTTAATAATTTACTATTGGGATCTATCTTAATCCTTGTATCCGCTATATAATATAACAAACAAACCTCTTAGAAGACCATCTATTAAAATTGGAAGATAGAGTCCAAACTTGTGTATTGTCTTGGCAGACTCATCACAGTAATTCAATTATTCACAAGTAACCCTCTGGAAAAGTTCCCATAGTATAATCCCCTCTATGTTAACATATAATCAAATCGATAATAATAATGACCCTCTAGGAAAGCTCACATAGTCTAACACCTTTAGTCCCACATGGCACTAATATTTTACAACGACCACATGGGTAGCTCTCATGGTCAATACACCCTTGGTCTACATAGAATCAATAAAATGTATTAACCCCTAAAAGCTCTCATAGTCATTTCCCTATGGTCCAACATTCCTTTAATAATGAGCATATAGGTAGCTCTCACAGTAATACCCCTATGGTCTATGAACACTCGGCATCTCTCACAGTCAATGCCTCTAGGTCAACATAACAAATATTATTCATAAATGACCCTACCTTGGGTTTCTTTCACAATAAATTCCCACTGGTCAACTTTCACAATGAAAACACATGCTTCTCAAATAAACAACAACTCCATACTTACAACACTAGACATGGAAAACAAAGCATCTTAACATTATTTATAGACACAACATCCATAACCAATCAAAAATGGGAAACTCGTCCATAATCCAGATAATAAACCTTATTCATTATCAATAAACCTTTCCCAACAAGAAAACCACTTTAGGCATTAAACTAGGTTAAATTCCAAAACACACATCACCCTAAACAAGGGTATTTGGCACTTTTATCTTATATAATCCAAAGACAACCAAAGAAAAGAAAAAATTCACCTACATCGATGTCTTATGATGAACACTCTGGAACATTATCCCTTTCATTGGCCTAGGACATCATAGATATAACAAAAGGTCAAAATCATTCAAACATTAACAACTCATGTGAGTGGAGAAATAGGGAAGAGAGGCTCTAGGGGAAAAGAGAACTCACCGTTGAGAATCCAACAAACCTAGCAGCATCTCAATCAGAGCTCAGATGAAGGAATGATAGGAGCTAGAATATATTTGGTTGTACGTCTCTCTCTTGTACGAGAAATGGGAAGAAATAGCATTTTCTAGTAATGAGAAGTGACCCCAAGCCATCTAATCAAATAAAAATAAAAGTACAAGTCATGTTCATTTAATGTACATGACGTGTACTAGCCTCAACTAGCCCCCAATTTAGGTGGTCATCCTGGTCCCCCACATGACCAAGTACTGTCCATTACGTGGCTAGTATATGGCTACATGCGATAACCAGGTACACGACGTAAAAAATTTCAAATCTTTATTTTTCCTCAAAAACAACACAAAATAATGATCAATAATTGAAATGAAGATTTCAGTTCTTACAGTATGAATGTAAAATTTTATGAAATAATATCTAATATATAGATTAATATCATTCAATAATATTAATTAACTTAATTTATTATGGTAACCTTAATTTGGGTGCATCAATATTATTATTCATACAAACACATCTTTTATATTCAATTGGTTTATATTTTCCTTTCTAAAAAATTTTTAACCAATGAATTAATTTCATAAACATGTGTATACCATATTTTCATAATTATGTTAATCATGTTCATACCCTCCAATCAAATGACTAGGTTATAATGGGAAAATAATAATAGTATTCAGTTTTTTTGTTAAGATCAATGTTTCATATCATGTATTCCATCGAAAATAGTATTTCATTTTAAAAAATGTAGAACATTAAATTATCCCTCAAATAATAAATTGTTTCCATTCAATTTGAACACAGTTTTGGAAACCAGGTTTCGAATATTCAAAATAACCTTATTGAAATACCACATCGAAATAAGGATTAATAAACCATCCATTTGAAAAGAGATAAAGAAAAATATAAAGGTCACCTAAGAAAAAACATACTAGGATTAAATTTAGGAAATCCAAAACTTGTAATAGTAAACTAACAACCTAGTTCTGATGGATACTAATAAAGAACATGGTCACTATAAATATTTCCTCTAAAAACCCATAAATGTGTGATGGGTTAAAAGCTCATTTATTTTTTAGTAATAAAAGTAAACATATAATTTTATTAATATCCTTTTTAAATAGTTGAGGAAGTTGGTTTCTACCTGTATTAATAACATACAGAAATAAACTTAATTGACATGTAATGTTTCATCATTTAATGAATTCCCACTCCAAACTCATCTTTTTCTCCAAATGATGAGTATTTAAGATGATTTTTTTCATGAAAAAAGAATTAGAATAAAATTTTACAGATCACTAAATCCACAAAAAGATAAAAATATATTCCTCTAATCTTTAAATATCTTCCCAAAAATTTTTTGGATAATATAAAAAAATTATTCAAAAAGAATAAAAATGAATATGATGAAAAACAACATTAATCTCCAAAAATTCAACTGTAGTACCAAAAGCTAAATATAGATCATTCAAAACATAACTATTAATAAAATTCCCCAAAAAATATTCTAGACTAAGATGGGAATCCAAAAATGATATTATCAAATAGTATTAACAGATAAATTTAACATGATTCCCCAAATAACATCAATCCCTTTGAGTATCTCATTCCAAAAATTTAATTTTCCAAATCACATAATCTCTATATATTCTATCTATTTAAAAAAATAAACGGAATAACAGTAAAATAATATTTTCCTATAAAATATAAATCAACCATTATTTCTCCAATAAAATCCCATAATATTCTATTTACCTTAATCATATAATTTACACAAAATTGAAAATATCATCCAAAATAATATTAATCACATAATCACTAAATAATTTTCCAATCCCAATGGTATCTATTAGATGAAACTTATATCCCCAAAATTAACTTATAATTCAACCATCGAATAGTTTAACTAAAAATAAAATATTATACTAACTGGGAATTTATGAATTCAAATGATAGGTGATGGACCCCGGACGTCGTTTCGTTGTGGGGTCAATTTCCACACCCATTCTGGATGTGACAGGTTGTTATACTATTGGTGGGTTATCCATTATCTAAAACTATATAGTTATTAAAAAATTCCAAAAAATAAGATTAAATCATAAAAATAACCATAATATGTTTTATCCTTAAATTTTATCTCATACATTTGATTTTTCATCCCAAAATGATATAACATATAATTACGACAAAAATGAAAGACCCAAATAATTTCATTAGTCACCATAAAATTTCATAACATAAATCCTTAAAATGGCTTCCAAATACGTTTATCTATTGATCAACCTTATTATTATAAACCCATAATCGTATCCCTAACTCTTATTATTACCTAACATAAATGAATCCTAATATATAATGTTGTATAATCCATAATTTCATACCAATTATAGAGACCTGGCCTTAAACATTTAATTTTCAAATATTTTTGAAACTAGAATTCATATTCTAGAATCTTTTCAGTTTATAGTTTTATAGATTTAGGAAAAAATATTAAAAATTTAGCCCATACATTAAAAGTAGACACTTATACTCAAAATAAAATTTTTCATATAAGGAAGACCTTAAAAAATAAAACATTATTTCTTTTCAAGACATATTCTTTATCCTTTCCAATAATTAAAATGTCTGCAAAACATTTTGAAACATCGGTTGAGAATGAAAATATCACTAAGGGACATAAAATAAACTAAACTATTAGTCCATTGATAACTAATAAAAACCTTTTCATTAAATTATATTATTATTCCCTTTAAAATATATCATTTTCCTTTTCAAAAATAAAATTATATTACCTTTTTAAAATCGAACGATTTCCATGAAAACTATAATTCAATATTATAAATGTTATGTAGGTTCATTGGGAAGTCCAAATCATAAAACCACAACAAAAACTATTACAAGGAATAACCATACAGTTAAATTCCATCTCCAGTGTACCCAATGAATTAGAGATATAGAATGGGGATCAACCTTTTTATAGGTAATACGGGAACATCCATTTATCATCAGCAACAATACTTCTCAACCCATTATATAAGCTATATTGGGGTCACCCATGATCTATAATTCGGATTACCCCCTCATAAATATTTCTAGTGAATATATCATGAATAAAACCCTTGAATGTTTTTAAAGCCATGTGTAAGAAACTTACAAATATCAAAATACCCTCTTCCTGTAAAAATCACTTTTAAAATATAAATAATTCACACATAATAATGAAATAATATTCTTTTAATATAAGTATGAAATTTTGTAAAGGAAAAATAAAATAACTAATAAATCATGAAGGATGTAAATTTAATTCATGATTTATATTTTAAAAAACTCATCTTTTCCCCATTTTTAAAAAGAGATGAAAGATAAACATTTAAAGGGTATTTTTTTAATGAAATTCCTTGACATAAAACATTAAAAATATTCATTTTTGAAACATTTGATAGACATTTGATAATAAAATTTTAAAAAAATCATGTTTATATAAATAAATTTTTAAAAATATTATTAAAAACAAGGACATAATAAAGAATGATTTAGAAAATAAATCTTTGAAACATTTAACAAATGGTTTTTTTATTAAATAGCCCCTTACCTTGAGTCTGACTCATCACATGCAATATTTTTCTTCATGAATGATAAAATTATTGTAATACACCAGTTATTGTTACGTAACCCTTTATTTATGTTTTTATTGTTATAATGTGAAAGAGGGAATTGTGAGAGAGATTGGTGATCCTTCACTATGTTTTAGGGATAAAAGGAAATGTGCATGTGTTGTACATTGTTTTTCCGAACTATATTGAAATCCTAGTAGAAATCGTGTGCAAGAGAAAGTTTGAGGAAGAGAGATTCAGAATGGTGAGTACTTGGTTAGGGAGACCATGAAAGGGGGTGGGGAATGGGTCTACCTAGGATGTATCTAATGCAGGATTAGCGCACGGTTTATCAAAATATGTGAACTAATTGTGTAGATGGTTTAAGTGAGATCCTAAAAAAGTTGTTCTCATACGTTATTTTATCTAAGTGGATTGTTTTTTCTCTTAAGTAGAAATAACTCAGGATTTAATGTCCTTGAAGGTAGAATAACCTCCCCAATGTGATTTAGATTCAATCAGAAGGTTCCCTTAGTGTTTCGAACCCATAATCTTGAGGCATGTGATCGTTCATCATCGTTCTTGATCGGTTTCTTAAATCTATATAGATATACTCATCCTCTATTCATATTTTCTCAGATATAAACCCATTATGGGTATATCTATGAGTTTTAATTCCAAATAATTCTAGGTTTGGTCTTTATATTGATATCAGAAGAGATCTATGGAGGTTCTGTGAAGAATCGACCTGGTTTTCTTAAGTGCTCTTCATCTATTGTTGAGTTTTGTCAAAACCCTTTGGGTAGGTGGGTATTCTCTCTACTACACATATTATAACTATTGTGAATGAATTAAAATTTATTTACTTGTGATGAATTTATTATGAATTGGATGGTTATGAATTATTGGGAAACCTATTTTGTGATGGTTTGGAAAATTGTAGAAATTTGGAAAATTGGGTATTTTGAATAAATTAATTTTGTTCCTGATTTTAAAATATGGATTTTCAAATGGGTTTTTCCTTGAATTATGGAACATTTACTTTATTATTATTTTCAATAATAAGGGGATGTTTATTGAAATGAAATGGTTGTTTTGAAATTTGTTTATTTCGTATTTTTCAATAAATGTACAGTTTTATTGAAGTAGTTTGAAATGGTTATTTAGAATGGTTTCTTTATACATTACGTTTTATGTGACTTCATTTTATTCATGCCCCTAAATAAGGGAAATTTACCATTTTGGAACATGGTGTGTGACCCTAGATCAGGGGGTGTCTGTTATTGTGAGACAATGTAATTGGACAAGAGACCACTCATGGGTATGGAACTGTGGGACAAAGCAAGAATGTGTGGGTGTGTTGTAATCTATGGAATGAGTATTCCAAAATAATAATAATAATTTCGTTTTTTATGATTTCATTAGTTATTTTAAAAAAATAACTTGCTCAAAATTGGTTTTATTTAACTTTTTTTGCATTGGATTATAAATGCTTTTTTAAGTTGTTTATATTTGGTTATAAATTGTTTTGGTAAATTGTTTTTATAACCTATTTTATATAATATGATAACTATTTAATCCTATTATATTGAGTAGATAAGTCATTGGGAAATACTACTAAGTTATATACTAACCCCTGATTTGGCACAATAGCGATTTTTCAGATACTACCTTATAGGACATGGGAAAAGGTAAACTATCACCCTTCTTTAGCACGATGTCGCGATACGTTAGACAACATGGTGTTGTTGGAGCATAAAGCTTGTGGTTATTGAAGTTTGGGTGTCCTCTTTGATTTTATTTTTCATTCTTCCCCAATTTTCATTGATATTATTTTTTCTTACGCTATAGCATACATTGGTTGGTTCAATTAAAGATATTAATTTGAAATTTCAATGTTTATTTCATGCATCTTATAGTGAGTTTTTTTGGATGGTTTTTTAGATTTTTGTTTTATACATTAAGGGGTAATTCTTACCCCACTTACTTTGAAACCATTTGGAATTTATTTACAGACTTTGGCGTCTTGGTTATGTCTCTTAAAGCCCATTAATGACTCATTTTACTCTCAAGACAATGGTAATTAGCAAGTCCTTACAAATGGTATCAGTTTGTTCGGCCCTTACATAACAAGTATTCATCAAAGATCTTGGTCTTGGAGTTGAAATTATTTCATGTCTATTACTTGGGTTGGAATATTATAAAAATATAGGATTTTCAAAACATGAAATGTATAGAATAAAAGGACATCGATAAATATTTTTTACATCATGTTACTAGGGAGTTGGGTACATAAATATTTACAGAAAAATTTATGATTTGGAAATCTCATTCTCATGGGTATAACCAATGATACATGCATGACATTCATTTTAGAGAGTTGTATTCGCAATAAGAGTTTATACATCAATTTTGAGTAATGATTCATTTTGTGAAAAAAGATTCATTTTTTGAAAAAGTATGATACCATTTTCAATTGAAATACTTTAAAAAAGTGTGGTTGATATATTTTGAAAATGGATTGATTTTCAAAAATAAGAATATGGTTTTTCAAAAATGGTGGAAAGTGAAAAAGGTTGTTTTGGTAAAACAATGTTGTGATATTTGATGTGATAGTATTCGAAATTCTAATCTATCAGTTGCAAGATAGTGAGATTAATTATGTTTATTGTTGGTCTAGAAATGACACTCAGTATGTGTCATCGAAACCAAAATGAAGAAGATGCAGAGAATCTGGTTTCACCTAAACCATGGGTTATCCAAGAGATATCTCCGAGTACTCACCATGATTTTCAAGCTATGGATATAGGGAACTAGAGGAATAATCCAAGGCATGTGGATCACACCATCTAGTTCATGAAGCAGAATCCACCTATCTTCAGTGGTGATGTTGAACCCAAAAGAGTATATATGTGGTGGAGTAGGAAGAATCATATCTTTGATTTCATCATCACACCATCAGATCTCAAATTCAATATGGTGACTTATATGCTCGAGTATATTTCATGTTATTTGTGGGATTTAGCAGTGCATGAAAAATTGTATAAATTCCTTACATGGGATGATTTTGATGAATTGTTCAACAAATAATTATATCCTCATATGTTTAAAATCCAAAACTGACAGACTTATTTAGCCAAAAGCTGAATAATCTCTCAATCACAAAATATGCAGATAAATTCATTAATTTTATTCATTTTTTACCATAAGTTGTGGAAAGTGCATTTTTAATGGAATGCATCTTCGAATCATGGATAAGGCAAGAGATTTGATCGAAGATTGCGGTGATCTATAATATATATTATATAGAGATATTTAACATAGAGACTATGTATGAGAAGGGTATCTTACGATATATGGGTGGAGTTATGATGATACCTACAGAGATTGGTGGGAAATTAAATTCCATGAGTAAATGGAAAAGGGAAACCTATTTCAAAGGTGGACATGGAAATTAGAATCAGATGGCTGGATCAGTAAACCCTCCTCCATTACCCAAGAGCCAAGAAGGTTGTTTTCCATGTGTTTCATTTGACCACATATATCAAAAGTGTATTGCATAACCTAGATCATGCCATAACTACAAGCAGATAGGGAATCTTCAGCACTATTATCGTAGTGCTCCATGGTCAGGCGCTCGATACACTTCTTACGCATCGCAAGCATCGTATGATTTGACAGGGAGAGGACAACAGAATTAGTCTTGTCTGCAGGGTAGATCTATACATAGTGATTCTAGGAATTCCATGGCTCCACATCCATGGAAATCTCATCATGGAAACAAGGATAATAGTGTAGCAATGAATAAATTGTACATAAATTACCAGATGATTGTTCTTGATTATATTGGACCATCTACGGCGAGAGGTATGATTCTTTTTAATTCTCCCCCTGTGAAAGTTCTCTGAGATACTAGTGCATTGAATTCATTCATTTCTTCTCATGATTTTGATTTTCTAGGTTTAAAGAAGGAAATTATTCCCTCATTTATAAAATAGAAAACTCTTATCGGTGAAAGAAAATGTCTAGAACATGTGTGTAGAGAATGTGCTACAACTATTGATGGAGATGAGCTGAAATGGGACTTCTTGGTATTGGACATAGATGTCTATGACATAATTCTGTGTATAGATTGGTGGAAAATATTTAAGGCTTACACTGAGTGTTATTGGATAATAGTTTGTTCCATGACTAAGGACGGCGTTGATAATATCTTCATAGGTGGAAGGATGGTAATGAAAAGATAAAAGAGTTTGTTAGAACCTACGGTTGGAATGATCTCTTATCAGTTGGGAGCATTGAATATGGAATTAAATGAAGAGATCGAGGAAAATAGTTTTCCTGCATTTTTGGTTCAATTTCCAGACGTATTTTCTATGAACTTCTCTTGGTTACCACATTTATGGTAAGTAGAGTTTATGATTGATCTCCCTCTAAGTACTGGTCCTATTTCCTTTCTGTATTATAGTATGGAACCAATAGAGTTACGAGAATTGAAAGTGTAGTTGGAAGATCTAAAAAGTAAAGGTTTCATTCCAGCAAGTATTTCTCTATGGGTGGAACCAGTCTTGTTCATGAAGAATAAAGATAGAACTCATTGGATGTGTTTTGGTTATCCTAATATTAACAAATTTATGTTAAATAATAATTATCCACTTCCACTAATTGATGATCTATGAGATCAATTAAGGGGAGATAAATTGTTATATTAAATTGACTTGAGATCAGGATATCACCAATTGTGAGTTCAGAAGGAATATATTCCAAAGATAGCTTTCATATGTAGATATAGACACTAAGAATATCTATTCATGCCTTTTGGTCTAATAAATGAAGCAATATTATTCATGGATTTTATGAATAAGATATTTTAGAAATATCTAGATTCTTTTTTTGTGGGATTTTTGGATGTCATCATGGTGTATTCAAATACAGGGGTTGACCATGAGGAACACATGTAAACTGTGTTAAAAATCTTGGGAGAACAACATTTTTATTCTGAATTATCAAAGTATGGTTTTTAGATATAAGAATTATGATTCCTTGGAAACTTCATTTATGAGAAAGGAATTTATATTGATCTTAAAAATATAAGTCTTATTATCTCAAGGAATCCACTAATTAATTTCTTTGAGATACGAAGTTTTTTTCGTCTATCAGTTTACTACCAATTCATTTTGGGTGATTTCTCAGGACTAGCTTCAACAATAGTAGCTCTAACAATGTAGAATGCTTCATTCCAAGGGATAAATTAATGCCAGAAGTCATTCCAGTAACTAAATTTTTATCTTACATCAGTAAATATCTTGATTTTTCTTAAATAAGGATAGGGGTATGTGGTGTACTGCAACGCTTCATGATTAGGGTTTGGTTGTGTTCTCATACAAGGAGACCATGTGGTTTCTTATGGTTAAAAGAAGTTGAGGGTGAATGAGAATAATTACCCAAAACATGATTTGGAGTTACTTATAGTCATCCATTCCTGGAATACATGTCATCATTATCACTTTGGTGTGAAATTTACTATGTTCACAAACCACAAAATCTTGAAACATATTTTCTCATAGTGAGATTTGAATCTGAGAAAAAGGAGATGGATGGAGTATCTCCAAATGATTGTCTTTGACATGATGTATGCAACAGGAAAATGTGAAGTTAGTGTCAGATGCATTGATTAAAAACTCAAATGCTCAGTTATAGAAATATGCTTCCGATGAATGGAATTTGATGTCGATCCTAGCCGACATGGAAGTGGAATGTGAAGACGAGGTGATGTTTCAATTTTTTTTCATCTATGCTGGTTCATGATTTGGTAAATATGGTCAAAGGGGCACAAATATCTGATGCAGAATTTTATTTTATGAATTCAAAACTCAATGGTTGGGAGAACATTGATGGATGTAAACTTTATGGGAGTTCTTTTTTTTTGTTTTAGATATCAGATGGTTGTACCTATGGATTTTCTGAAACAACTCATTCATGATTACAACCATCCGAGTTAGTTTGTACATCCTAGAAAATATAAGGTGTATAAGTTATTGAACGTGTAGTTTTGGTGGAGTGTAATGAAAAGGAAGGTGGTGGAGTTGGTGTCTTAGTGCTTAACTTGTAAGTAGTTTAAAGCATAGCATTAGAGACCAGAAGGAATGTTTCAATCTTTACCTATCCCAGTGTGAAAATTGGAACATATATCGATGTATTTTGTTATCAGTCTTCCAAGAATAGTTTGTAAACATGATGCCATTTGTTTGATAGGATATCATCTTACCATGTCAGCCCATTTCATCAATATTTTTTAAACTCATACGGTGTGTGATCTGTCCAAAATTTATATCCAAGATGTTTTAAAGAGACATGGAATAACAATTTAAATCATGTCAGATAGAGATTAATGGTTTACATCTCATTTCTATAAATCCTTATAAAAATCCATTGGGATGAATTTGACTGTGAGCACAGCATATCATCCTCGGATAGATGGCCAGTCTGAGTGGATGATACAAATGCTGGAAGATATGTTTAGGGCTTATATAATGAATTTTGGTGTCCCATAGGAGGAGGAAATACCATTAGAGGAGTTCCCATATAATAACAGATATCTGGAATTGATAAATATAGATCTATTTGAATAATTGCACATGTGTCCTTGTCGTTATCCACTATGTTGGATTGAAATATGTGAACCATCACTAGTTAGGCTGACCCTTGTCCATGAAATAATGAATAAGATCCAGTTAATCAAAAAGGAGTCAGAGACAACATAGATTTTTCATAAATATTATGTGGATTATCTTCGAAGGCCATTTTTTTCTATGAGTAATCATGTGTTCTTGAGAATATCTCCAATAATTCTATATCATCATTTCTGGAAGCAAAAAAAGTTATCTCCTAGATACATTGGAACTTTTGAAATATTAGAATGGCTCGAAGAGGTGGAATATCGGTCAGCATTTCCACCATGGTTCAGTTTTGTGCATAATGTGCTCCATATATCTCAGTTGAAAAAATATCATCCTCATCTCTACCATGTGGTTATATGGGATCACATTGACTTTGATATTGATGCTTCATTGATACATATCCTGGTAAAAATTTTGGATAGGAAACAGAAAGCGTTGCATGGAATAAACATCGGTCGGGTGTGGGTTTTATGGTAGCATGGTCATATTCAATAAGAGACATGGGAAATAGAGAAGGAAATGAAAGATAAATGTTCAAAACACTTTATAAGTTGAAATGGTTTTTTACTTTCCAATGAAAAAATGACCAATGGTGGGGATAATGTAGTACCCCCAGTTTTTGGTAAGTAACCCTTGAATTTTTTTATGGTTATAATGTATAAGAGGGAATGTTCGGATAGTTTGGTGATCTTTCACTATGTTTTGCGGGACAAAAGGGGAGGCGCACAGGCACCACCCAGTTTATCCAAAATGTGAAAAATTCCTAGTAAAAATTATTTTCAAGAGCATTTTTTAAGAAGAGAGGTTTGGCATGTTGTGGGCATAGTTAGGGAGACTGTATGAGGTGGTTGTACGACGGTTTAATTGTGCAATATAACAGTGCGAATGGTTTTTGTGAGATCCTAAAAAGGTGGATCTCACACGTTTTTCCTCTTAATATCTATTTTTATCTCCTATGCGGCCATAACATGTGATTTTTCTTTCTTGAAGTTATAAGAACCACTCCCAAGTGATTTGGAGTCAATTATAAGTCTTCTATTTGTGTTTCAAACCCATATTCTTGAGTTATGGGATCGTTATTCATCGTTCTTGAACAGTTTCATTTATCTACTCCTCTTATCTTCATGGTTTTTCAGATCTACACTTGTTATGGGTTGATCTATTAGTTTGGATTCCCAATAAGTCGATATTTGTTCTTGAAATTTCTATGAGAAGAGATCTACGAAGGTTCTATGAAGAATCTATGTTGTGTTCTTAAGTGTTCTTTTTCTGTTGTCAAGTTTCATCAAAACCATTGAGATAGGTGGCCTTTCTCTCAACTCCACTTAGTATAACTGATGGAAATGGTTTCAAATTTACTTCCTTGTGATGAATTGATCGAGAATTGGCTAGTTATGAATTTTTGGAAACCCTCTTTTGTGATTTTTTGGTAAATTGTTGAAATTTGGAAAATTGGTTGTTTTGATTAAATTTATTTTGTTTATGATTTTCAAATATGGATTTTAAAATAGGTTTTTTCTAGAATTTTGGAACATTGATTTGATTAAAAATTTTAAATAAGAAGGGGATGTTTATTAAAGAAAAATTGTTGTTTTTGAAATTGGTTTATTTCAAGGGTTTCAATAAAACTATAGTTTTAATGAAAATGGTTGAAATGTTTATTTTTATTTGTTTTGGCATACATTGGGTTTTGTGCGAGTTCATGTTCGATGTTCCCCTGAATAAGGGATCTGTTCCATTAGGTTACAAGGTGTGTGACCTTGGATTTGGGGCGTCTTTCACTGGGACACAAGGTAATTGGACATGAGACCGCTCCTGAGCATGGAAGTATTAGATGAAGCATGCATGTGTGGGTGTGTTGTGAACTATGGAATGGGAATTCCATAATAATAATAATAATTTTTGTAGTCTTTTATTAGTTATTTTCTAAAAAATAACTTGTTTGAAATTGGTTTCATTTAGCTCTGTTTTCACTTGGTTATAATTGGTATTTGAACTTGTTTATATTAGGTTATAAATAGTTTTCTTAAATTGTTTATATAAAATATTTTATATAATTTGATAACCATTTGATCCTAATGTAACGAGTAGGGAAGTCACATTGAAAAAATATTGATTTATATACTCAACCCTACTTTGGAAATTTGGTGATTTTTCATATGCAACCTTCTAAGACATGGGAAAAAGTAAAGTATCACATATCATTATCATAATGTCGTGATACATTGGACTACTTGGTGATTTTGTATCATAGAGATTGTGGAGCTTATATTTTGGGTGTCTTCTTGTAGTTTATTTGTCATTCTTATGCTCATTACATTGATATTGGCTTGTCATCTGTTGTAGCATACTTTGGTGAGTTGATTTAAAGAGATTGTTTTGAATGAATTAGTTTATTTCATGAATCATATAGTGATATTTTTTTGATGGTTTGTTGGGATTTTTTTTATATATTAAAGGTAAAATATTCCCTTACATACTTTGAAACCCTTCGGCATTTATTTTCTTCTTTGGCATCTTGGGGATGTCACTTAAGGCCCAGTAATGACTAGTTGTACTCTCAAACCTATAGAAATTAGCGGGTTATTAAAATTTGGTTTATTATTTAAATTATTCAGAACCTTTTTAATGTTTATTATTCCTTTAATATCATTTATTATCAAATTATAACAATTACTTAATTATTTAAGTTCATGTCGGATGTTTTGATGATATTATGTACTTGAGTCCAATATGAATTTTGTAAGATGTCGATAGTCAAAGTCGTCATTATTAAATCATCTCCAAAATAATATCCATGAAATAATAATAAAATTTCTATTTCAATTATACTTTTAAATCCATCCAATACATATGGATATAAAAAATGGGCTACATTACATTCAATGAGCTGGTAAGTCATATATAAGCAAGAGTAACACTTAAATTTTTCATTGGACATTATAGAAAGAAGGTAAGTATTATAATATCTTACTAGAATGATCATAATATAATTAATATCATATTATTCTTTGAAATATAATTATATATATACCATCTATGTGGTGTTGTGTTGAAAAATGAATCACATCACTTCATGAAGCAGATAGTTCACACGTACGCACGAACGATAATATCATTTCTCAATTCATGGAAAGATAATAAAAAATATATTATATTTTAAAAATGATTAATATGTCATGAATATAATATATACTAATTAATTCCATCATTGCAACCATTTTTCGGAGATGTTAATGGAAAATGAATTATATGTTTTCGAGAGGAATTAGTATGTTGTACACATGAACGATGACTTATTTTACAAGTTCATGGATGTGGATATGGATTTATGTGATCATATTAACAAATTAAAATATAATTTTATATTATATACAGTATTTATTTTTATATCAATTATGACAAATATTTTCTGGATTTGGATGAAGAAACAAAACAGAAACACTTAATTAAAAACAATAACTTTTCTTCAAACAATCTTCTTTTCATAACACCTTGAGACTACTAAGGGTGGTGTTATGCATAAATTAAGAGGTATAATTTTATTGGATGATTTATATTAAGGTATTTGGGGATTTATTGGACGAACCAAATAGATTTTAATGATTTATGAATAGACAATTAGAGTTGCTCTTTTATAAGAGAAGAGAGGGGAACTCTGAAAATTGTTCAAAATATTAAATTAATATAAATTAATTTTCTTTTCTAAATAGAGAAAAAGGATTTATTTAAAATATATTATTATTATGCGTTTCAATAAATTCATCTATAAAATTTATATATTTATTTATTATGTTTTATTATTTATCTATTTGATTTAACCGTTATTTAACCCCTTTAACTCTTGTTGTGACAACATGGATTTTTACTATTTAAGGGTTAATATAGTTACTATAATATGATAAACATAACATAAATGAATCAAGGTTGAAATTTATTATTCTATCCCAATAATATGTCCTAATTTTAGATTTATATTCTTTTTCTATCATTTAATAAAATATTATTTATCTTGAAATATCGTTAATATCAATTTTGATATTATTCATTACTTGATGTTTTGAAAAATATCATAAAATAAATATATCATAAAACAAAATCTTTGAAAACATTACTAACATATATAAGGAATAATAAATATTTTTGGCTGAAATTAATTATCTCTAATTGTATTTATTTTATTATTTTAATATAATTTATTTGATATTTACATTAATTTAATGATTAATGTATCATCATTGTAAAAACCTTTACAGAGATTATTTCACTCCTAAAAATTAAAAATCAATTACTATACATAATATTACTATTTTATATTTCAAAAAAATTTAATATTCAAACATATCCCCTAGATAACCCTATATTAAACATATTTTACTTGTTAAAAATAATAGTTTGACAAGTTTGAATCTTCTTTGTAGATAATATTAAAAACATTATAAGATCATTCAAACAGTTGTAAACGGTCACATAACAAATAATATAATTCTTAATAATGGAAAATAATGATGATATTAATATGGTTGAAGGGTTAGGGTAATTTTTTATTACATATATAATTATTTTTACCATAAATTACTCGATATATCCATAATAATAGAAAAAAATTACTATTCATATTTGAAAAAAATAAAAGGAAAATATATACTAAATTAGAATCTCATGATTCAAAATATGTAATCCATTTTTCAACTTTTAAAACACTTAATTCTTTATTTTTTGAAATAAATCTCGTTCATGAAACGAAAAAACTTGTTACTAATCCGAAAACATTAAAAAGTTTGAAATGTTTTTTTTTCGATATTCAACTTGAAATTGATTCCAATTAACTAAATTTGATTAAATGATAAAAAAATTATCAAATTATGCTATAAAAAAATAAAAAAATATAATTTAACACAATAAATGTTTTCTAAGAAAAAATTATTTTAAATTAAAATTTAATATTTTTTACTATTTATACAAATATGAAATTTATCAGAAAAATACCAAAAATTAAAATACTGTAAATTTATACTTTAAAATTTAAAATAAGAAAAATATTTTTAAAATTATAATTAATAAATATGTCAAAATATAGATTTTAAAAAAGTTCTCCATCAAAAGGGGCAAAAATTGCCTTAAGAAAAGTATATCTTTTATGCTTAAAATTTAATTTATTTTTCTCATATGACTATTAAAAATGTTGGACGAATGTAATCATTTATTAAATATATATTATATATTAATATAATTTAATAATATTAATGAATTTATTTTATTAAGATAATATTACTTTGAGAACATTAAAAACATTTATTCATGAAAACACATCCTTTATATTATATTTGACATTATTTTCATCTCTATCTAGTTGTTAACTAATTAGTTAATTAACTAAATATGTGTAAATATTATTTTCACTGTTAATTTATTTATATTAATACCATCCATTCTAACAACTAGGTTGTAACAGGCACATAATAAAAATATTTAGTTGTCCACTTAATCTCAAAGTGGCATATCATGTAAGCTATCTAACAAAGTTTTTCCTTTTTAAAAACACTTGATGTCACATTCCTCCCCCTCCTCAAATAATATATGTCCCGAAAATTTGAAATTGGTTTTGTTCATCAGTTTTTGACTATTGAAAATACCATTATTGAAATTCCACATCAAAATAAGTATCAATAAAACAACCATTTGAAAAGAGAAAATGAAAAGTGTGAATGTCACTTTAGATAACACATACTAGGATTTCTTATAGGAAAACCTAGATATATAAGGTAAATAAAACTACCACATTCTGATAAATTCTAATAGAGAACACGATCATTATAAAGTTATCCATCAAAAATCATAAATATGTGATGGGTTAAAAGGACATCAATAACTTTTTATGAAAAAAATGGTTACCATTTTTAAAAAAATAATTTTCATAGAGTGGATGAATGATTTTACAACAAAGATTAATAATAGAAGTAAATATACTTACATAAGAAGTTGAGTTTCATCCTTTAGTTAATTTCTTCCACAAACTCATTTTTTCACCCAACAATGTGTATTTTAGATGAATTGTTTTCATGCCTGAATCATTTGAATCATCTTTTATGCATCACTAAATCTACAAATGATGAAAATACATTCTCAGTGTCCTTAAACATTAAGAAATCCAAAATTGATATTATAAGATAAGTTAATTCTCTAAAACTAATAAACCTTTATATGATGAAAACTACTTTAGTCTCTCAAAATTCAACATTATTACTCAATTTTAAACATAGACCATTCAACAAATAAATATCCTTAAAATTCCTAAAAAATATTATAGACTTATATTAAAACACAAAAAAGATTTTATAACATAAAATTACAAGATATATTTAACATTTATCTCCAAATAACATCAATCCATATTTTTTCCTCATACTAAAAATGTAATTTTGAAAATCACATAATCACTATGTCTGCTATCTATTTCCATAAATAACTTGAATAAACATAAAATAAAATTATACTCTAAGAGATAATAAAAAATATAATTCTCTAATAAAATATCATAAAATTCTATTTACCTCAACCATATAATGTTTCCAAAATAGAAAACATCTTCCAAAATAACATTAATCACTTAATCACTAAATTAATATCCCAATCTAAGTTTATCTATTCTATAAAACACTTGTTCACAAAATAAAATTATTCTTCATCCACCAAATAGTTTAACTCATAATAAAATATCATACTGACTGGGACATTACCAAGGAGTGTGGTAGGAGAGGAATCCTTTAATCCCTTATATTGTGGGTTTAATAGCCACGAGCTTGTCAGATGTAATTGGTTGTCATAATGTATATGGATTTTCATTTCTATAAAACTATATAATTCTTAAAATATCCCTAAAAATATTATATTATCTTAAAAAATAACCATAAAATGTTTTAACATAAAATTTAACCTCATATCTTTCATTTTTAATCCAAAAAATGTAATAACCCTTAATTACCTCAAAAAAAATGTATCTAAAAATTTCTTTTCTCACGTTATTATTTCATAACATAAATCCTAAAAATTGGTTCCTAAGACATTGGTCTTATTATCAACCTTAAAATTATAATTCCATGATGGTATCCTTAACTCTTAATATTACCTCACATGAATACATCATAATCTCTAGAGTTGTCTAAACCATCATTTGATACCATCTGTAAGGACTTAGACTCAAACGTTACATATTCTAATGTTTTTGAAACTAGAATTCCTATTATATAATAATTTTAGTTTATAGATTTGTATAATTAGAAAAATAAATCAAACAAAGTAAACCCATACATTAAAATTGGACACTTATACTCACCATTAAATTTTTTCCCAAAAGGAATCCCTTTTAAAATAAAACATGATTTATTTTCAAGACATATTATTTGTCATTATCAATATTTAAACCTTGTGAAAAAAAATTAGAACTTATTTTAAGTAAAATAATATCATTAAGTCACATAAAAAAATAAAATGTTAGTCAATTAAAAACTTATAAAATAATTTTATATAAAACATACCTTTTTACCCTGAGAAATAAATAATTTTATTTTTCAAAAATATCCTTTTTTTATGTTTTTAAAATAA
This sequence comes from Viscum album, assembly GCA_963277665.1. Classification (NCBI taxonomy): domain Eukaryota; kingdom Viridiplantae; phylum Streptophyta; class Magnoliopsida; order Santalales; family Viscaceae; genus Viscum; species Viscum album. The sequence goes on along the minus strand of OY728164.1, from coordinate 582,717,580 downwards.
AATTATTTCCATGAAAACTAATTTTCAAAAATATAAAATATATGCAGGTTCCTTGGGTCATCATCATTACAAAATCCTTAAAAACCCCATAAAATGGAATAACCCTATGATCTACTTCTATATCCAGAGAACTCGATGAATTGGAGTCCTATAATTGGGATCACCCTTCATATAAGTATTATTGGGATAAATCATTTTTCTTAATCAATAATGGAGCTCAACCATTCGTATAAGCTATATTAGGCCCACTTATGAGCTATAAGTGGGATTAATGCTTCATAAATAATTTCTGAGGACCATATCATAAAAACCCCGAAAAATCATTTCAACCCATGTATAAAATAGTATCAGATATCAAATTACCCTTTTCCTGTGAAAATCACTTTTAAAATCTAAAAAAACACACACATAATAACAAAAACATTTTTCTTGAATATTAGTATGAAGATTTATAAAGGAAACATTAAAAAATTTAAGTTCAATGAAAAAGGGAAATTCTATTAATTCAATAAATGTTAAAAAATTTCTTTTAGCGAATTTAAAAATTATTGAAATAGAAACATTAAAAGATTATTTTTTAACAGAGAATATTTTTTATAAAAATTTTAAAATATTTCATTCTGAAAACATATTAGAGAAATTGTAAAATAAATTTTTTTTAAAATTCATGTACATATAAATAAATAAATTAAAATAATATATAAAACATTAAGATGAAGGAAAAAATATTTAGAAAAAAATCATTAAACCTTTTAAATGATGTTTTTTAGTGAAAGAGTATGTTATATTTACTATAAATCATCATGTATAATGTTTACTTTCCAAATGACAAAACATAGGTTTATTATTTACATTAATAATAACCTTTTTAAAGTTTATTATTCCTTTTATATCATTAATTATCATTTTATAACAATTATATAAATATTTAAGGTCATGTCAGACATTTTGATGACATTCGGTACTTTAGTACAATATGAATTTGGTTGGATATCATTAGTCAAAGAGGTCATTAGTCCATCATAAATAGAATAAAATAAATTAAATAATCTTCCATTTTATTTATAAATTATGATTTTAAATCCATCCATTACATATGGTTATGAAAACTGAACTATGTTTTAATAATGGAGACAGTAAGCTATATGTATGTATGAGTAAATGTTCGATTTTTCATTGGTTGTTATGGGAAAAAGATAAGTATTGTTTTATCATTATAGAATGATATTAATATAATTAATATCATATTATTAATTTAAATATAATTATATATATATATATCATCTATGAGTTTTGGGGATGAAAAATTAATCACATCCTCTCATTGACATGATAGCTCACATGTAAGCACGAACGACATTATCATTTATCTGTGCATAGAAAGATAGAAACAAAAAAATATTATATTTTAAAATTGATAAATAGGTCATTAATATCATATATAAGAATTAATTAGTAAATTAAAACCCTTATTGAGAGCAGTAAAAGAAAATGAATTACATCATTTCACGAGGTAGTAGTACACCGTACACATGAATGATAACTTATTTTCCCAATCCATGAAAGTAGTGATGGATTTTGGTCATCATATAATCATAATAAAATATAATTATATTTACGATACTGTATTAATTATTTAACCATATTTTAAGAATATTTTATTTAGTTGGAAGAAGAAACAAAATAGAAACACTTAATTAAAAATGATACATTTTCTTTGGACAATATCTTTTTCTTCACACCTAAATAGCACTAAGGGTGGTGTTATTACTAAACTAAGAGATATTTAATGTCGGTAGGGATTATAGTAATATATTTTTACTGTTATTGGGAGATATAAATTTGTTTTTATGTGTTATGAATAGATAAGAATTGGTTCCTTTTTATAAGATATGAGAGAGGAACTCACAGAATTTTTCAATGTACTAAATAAATATAAATTAATTCTATATTTAAAATGCATAAAATGAGTTTTATTTACAATATAATAATATTATTAATATCAATACATTCATCAATTTAAATTTGGACATGTTTTGAATATTTTTTAATCCTTATCACGTGTTTTAACCTTTATTTATCCCCTTTAACTATTACCATGAGAACATCATTTTTTAATTTTTAAGGGTTAATATAGTTAATATAAAATTCCAATCCAAAAAAAATTAATAAAGGAAAAGATTTTATGTTTTATCCTAGTTTTTTCCAAATTTTATATATTTTTTTATTTTATATCATTTAATACAATGATAATTTGTTTAAATATCATTAATATCAATTTTGATACAATTCATTACATGACTTTTTAAAAAATATTATAAATACATTTAGAAACCATATTTATAATCATCAATAACATATATAATTCATCTGTAAAATTAGTATATGGAATTAATTTTCAAAAATTATATTTAGTTTAATACTTTAATATCATTGATTTGATATTTCTATTAATTAAACAATTAATGCATCATCATTGTGAAATCCTTTAAGGTGACTATTTATCTCATTTAAAATAAATTACCATGATGAAGATAAAATATAATCATTCAAAAGACTATTTATTGTTGAAAATATACCCAAGTTAACTCCATATTAATAATATTTAACTTGTTAAAAATAAGGGTATGACATGATTGACTCTTATTTAAATGAAATATTATAAAAGATATAATTTCATAAAAAAATCCATACATGGCCAAAAACTAATAATTTAATGATTTTGGACGAAACATACTCATAAAATAAAAATGGGGCTAGTGTTAGGGTCATTTTCTAATATTTAGTATATTATTTTTACCTTTAATTACTCGATTTACACTTAATTACAGTAACAAAATTTTACTAAAATTAAAATTTATATAGAATAAAAATAAAAAATTAAAAATTAAAAAAATTTCACCTTATTATTATGAATATGGAATCCATTTTCAAAATTAAAAACACTTAACTTTCTAAAATTAATGTCATTGAAGTAACCAAAAAATTGTTATTATAATCAAGACATTAAAAAGTTTGAAATGTTTTTATAATAATATTCAATGTGAAATTAATTCCAAATAACTAAACTAGATTAAATGATATAGAATTGATCTAATTATAAATAATTTCCAATAAAAAATATAATTTATCATTATATGTTATATACATGAAAAATCTATTTTAAATTAAAATTTAGTATTTTTAACTATTAATCAAAACATGTAACTTATCGGAAAAATAAAAATAATTAAGCCAATATAAATTTTAATATTATAATATCAAATAATATGATTACTATTTAAAATAGAATTAATAAAATATTAAAATACATGTTTTAAAATATGTTTTCCATCCAAATTTTCAAAACATTCTTTAGAAAAGTACATGTTTTTATTCTTAAAATTTGATTTATTCTTATATTATGCCTATAAAATCTACTGTAAAAATGTAAAAATATTTTTTTGGAATAGATAATATATATTAATTTATTTTAATTTTATAAACTTATTTAAATTTGAAAGATAAAATTCATTTGGCCACAAATAAAATAGTTATTCAAAAAGACACATCATTTATATTCAATTGGTCTTTATTTTATTTTCTAACTTATTGGTATCCATTGAATTAATTTAATAAACATGTGTTAACCAAATTTTCTTAATTATTTTTATCATTTTAATGCATTTAATTCTACGGACTAGGTTATAATTGGAACATGATAATAAAATCTAGTTGTAAGTTTAAGCTCAGTGTGGCATATCAAGTATGTTATCTAACATAGTCATTAATTTTTACAAAATAGGGATGTGGAATTGAATCTCTTCCCAAAAAAATATATCATATTAAAAAGTAATTTTCATACTCTTTAATAAAAAATTTCTCTCCCTTTCTATATTTTATTTCCCCTCTAATTCTCTCCATTATATTTACAAAACCCATTTATGTGTTATCTCATGTGGCCTTCCTATTTTCCATTTCAACTTTTAAATGGGAAATTCTATTTCAATTTTTAGGTTGTGTTTTTAAAAAAATATATCAATATATAAAATATATTTCATCGTTTTAAAAAATATTTATCCATAAACCCAAATTTAATTTGATAATATTTATGTCTTTTCAAGGATTTATTTTTGGAGTCATTTTCAAAAGTAAATGTATTCAAATTTTTCACTTCACCATTTGAAAACTAAATTAAGTAATGCATTACTTCATCTTTTTACAATAATTTTAAAAAACAAAAATAACTTTTTATGTTTTTCTTTCATGTGAACACATCATTCCATTGACTTTGTGTATTCTATGAAACTACCACTCTATGACTTCATGGTATCTCAAATAAATTATTACCCTCCTAGTTTTGTAAAATTAGTTCACTAAAAAGTAAAATTAAATTTCTTTTTTCAATATATATTTTCCAAAACTCTTAAAATGTTTTTTATTCTAATTCATTTTCATTTGACACATCTTATGATTTTTCAATATTGTTCTTTGATTGATATCTTCCAACTTCTTTCTTTGGTTAGACTATGAAATATATATTAAATAAAAATTATTCTCCAAAAAATCATTTTTCTTACTAATCATCTTAAGTGTATAAAAATAATTCTTCTTACAATGCTTTTCCTCTATGAATACCCAGTTTTTGATTCCATTTATTGAAGTGTATTCATCTATATATTATATTAATCTATTTATTTGGTAATTTTTTTACTAAATTTAATAGAAATTATTTTTATTGTATAAATACCATGTGGTAACTTATTTTATGGTTATTTACCTTGAGAGTTATATAAATAAATTTTATACTCATTTATTTTTCATTTTATTCACAATATTATTGATAGAATTATGAATTTTCTACTTATTTGATTCCATTTTAAATGGATATGAAACTCATTTTATTTCAATGGTTTATTTATGATTTGATTATGATTGATTTTATAGGCACTATTATTTTTGTTTGATAATGGGTGGGGTCCTATATCACCCTCTATTTCATTGGTTAAATTATTAAATCTCATTAGATTTGTATATGTGGACCCTGTATGATTTTTCACAAGCATGGGTCCAAGTTTGTGACTCCAAAATGTGATGTCTACATGGGTATAATTATGTTTTCAAAAGATTGGATGTAAGTAAATGACTCCGAAATGTGATTTTTTTCTTATACACATGGTTATGTCACAATTCTCTAAGCATGGATTATTTCTATGATATATAACATTTTCATGATTTATTATTATGTGATTAGATGGCTTAAACTATGATTTATGATCTATTATTTGTTGGGAATTATTTCTAATATATCCTAATCATATTCGCATTCTAATATTATGATAACTTATTATCTTTGATTGTTATTGATTATTTTTACAATTATTGATTGTTTGAGATCATCCATTTTTATGAATCCATTTCCCCACGTTATAAATATAACACAATAATAGAATCTCTCGAAGACTATCTTATATGTATAATTATTTGGAGATCATGAATGCATGTTAATGATTATGCAGTTTCTTATATAGTGGAAAAAGTTAGTGTTAATTAAAAAATAGTTACCCTTTATTCACTAATGTTTTTCCTAATTATCTAAAATGATAACCCAAAAATTAATTTTGAATGTATGTAATAAAATATTTTCTTTAAGTAATGTAATTATGATATTTTCACATTTGTGAGGAACTATTTTTTTTATCATTTCAATGTTTAAAAAATATTAGAGGTTATGATGTATGTTGAGCAACATTTAATGGTTAATAAGTTCTGTTTGATAAAAAATTCCACAATATAGATAAAAACATAGGTTATTTGAGGTAATATTGAACACTATAGAGATTATGATAGGATAAAATTACTAAAAATCTTACAGATTATTCTATATGATAACTCTAAGAATATGATAACATCCCATAATGTAGATATTGGGTGGTTCTCCTAGAAATTGGATCCATGTCAGGATACAGGAATGTGGATATGGTTGTGGAACAAATGAACCTAGGATTTATCACCATAATAAATGATGCTAGATTATCAAATAAATATTCACCATGGTTTACAATAAATGTTCTTAATACTTCAAACCTATCTAGACACTCATAGTCGATATGCATTGGTTGATCACATCCACTTTACAAATCATTATAGAGGATTTATTTTCTCATTAAATTAAGATATTAGTTTAATAAGTATAAGAAAACACAACTTTATATAACCTAAGATAAACTAAGAGAGTAATTGGATGAACAAAGTGTGTCATAATTGAAAAGAATTAATTATAGGATTAAATGAGGTTATCTTTGGTGAAAAAAATATTAAGATAGATATTGTGTATTCATTTGATCAATTACTCTTATTCTATTAAATTTATCATAAACATTTGACTTGACTTGAAAGTTAACATTTTTATTTCAAAAAGTAATCCCAATACAAGGAAAGATGTCACGGGGGTCGAAAGTAATGCAACCCCAAATCATCATAAATGAAAAAATTCAAACCCTCAGTAGGAAAGGAACCCAAAGATGACAAAGAAGAAAAAGAATTGTTTGATGTTGTCGTAGATGCCATGAACTCTGCCACAATGTTTCCCTCCCTCGAGGTATGAGAGATCGCCATGCACGGCCTAATAACAGCCTAGAAATGCCTGACTGTATAAATAATGTGCCATGGTATCCTGCTTTTATTTTGTAGTGCATTAAACAGTACCAATGAATCAGTTTCCACCGAAGACACCACCATATTCCTGCTCACACACAGCCACAAACCTGCTTCCATAGCTCGGGCTTCCACCTAAAGCCCATCACCTCCCCCAAACGAAGCAGAAAATGCTGCATGTAAAGACCCGGTATGATCCCGCACGACGCCACCTCCACGCATCTCCCCTCCGATCAGCGAGCCATCGACATTGAGCTTCAATCCCTATAGTGGTGCCCGCCACCCCACCCACTGGCTAATTCCAAGAGATCCAGCCCGACAATCCTCAGCGCACCCAGCATCAATGGCGCGTAAGGAGGGGGCCGACTTGCAGTCTGGCCACAGCCTAAGCATGTCCAGAATAATGTTTTTAACCCTAAAATGAATACTGACCTGAGATATCGAGCCGATACAATGGAGCTTGTTATTCCGGGCCTGCCAGATAGTCCAGCACCCAGCAATGAGAATGAGTACCCTTGCTTTCCTTTCATCACCTTGGTTTTCAGCTCCCCTAAACCAAGAATAAAAAAATCCCTCTGAGTTTCCATCATATCTGTTCCATCCAAAAAAGGCACGTTAAGAAACATATATATTTAAAAAAACAATGATTGTAACTGAATAATTAAGAACTGATAAATTTTTGAGAATCTTAGTAAATGCATGTTATGATAAAAAAATTGATTTCATAGTCTTATCTTAGGTAATGAGTTTTATATAATAATAGAAATTAAATATTAATGATCTTAATATTTTTATTATTGACTCATACTTATCAATTTTATATGAAATATTTTTAAAGTTATTAGGATTATGTAAAACATCCAATGATTTACCTCTATTATTTTTTCCTTAAAGGTTTGGAAATATATATTATATAGTATCAATAAGATAGGAATCTGATTTATGATAAGGTCATATTTTTGGTGAGCCTTATTGGAGAAAACATTATTTATGGAAAAATAACTCTTGTGTTTAATATATTTTTGATTTTGAGATCATAAAGGTTCAATATAATAGTAAAACTTTTATCAACTATATTGGTAACCGTTTTATTGATAATTGATTCATGACATTTGTAGTGATGTTTTTTGAAATTTTTATATTGAAATATATATTGGTGAGTGATTTATTTTATAACCTATAAATTATTATCATTCTAGGATTAAATATTTTTTTAATTTCTATCTAAATATATAGTTTCTCTATGGTTTAATTTCATGAAGAATTAGATGGTTTTTTGAAAGGTAAATTTTGGAGAATGTATTGTTAGGGTATATACATACAAGAGTATATGATTGTGAAAATGATTAATTTGGTTTTAGGAATAAAAATTTACCGAATATAGACAAATAGAGTAAGGTAGTTTTCATATGAACTGTTATACCCGAATTGAGAAATATTTTAAGAATACCCTCTCCTACTTTCATCTATGAGTAATAATAAAACATTTTCAGATGCAATTTATTTAATTGGGTGGAATGTAATGAACTAAGATTTTGGATACATAAAATTAATATTATCTTTAATGAATTCTATTAAATGAAAACCTAAACTAATGAACCACCTGACTTAAATAAGTCATGAGTTTTTAAAATTACATGATAAATATAGTCATAGTACACAAAAATATAATAGTCAATTAAAATTATTACATATAATTATTTTTTATTTCTTAATATAATTTTTAAAATAATATATTTCGATGAAACATTTTAAAAACTGGTTATTTTAATAATAAATAAAATTTATCATATTCAAATCTATATTTTAATAGGAAATATTTTTATTTATTATTTATAAATTTGTATGATATAATATTAAAGACACTTCTGGTTTAATTTTGTTTCAATAAAAAAAATTGTTCTTTATGATTTTTATTTTCATTTTAATATATTATTATGTATTTTTGATAATTCTAATTTGATCAAAAGATCGTTGTCTTTAAATATTGAATGTCAGAATTAGCATGGTGATATTTTTTTATTTTTTCCAAATTAATTAATTTTTATGAGAGTAGATAATAATATATTTTTACTAAAATGATAATGTTTATGAATTTATCTAGAAAAAATTAAAAATTAAAAACTAAAACTAAATTATGATCAAATATTTATTTAATTAGAAAAATTAAACTTTTTAAAATAATAGTATTATTTTGGAAATCCTTTGTCTTATAACTAGTGTAATATTTTTCAATGAGAATTATTTTTTTCATTTTCTTTTATTTGACAATAATTTTTTAAAAATTGTGTGTTGGATTTCTTTGAAATCCACATAAATTTTATTTTTTTCTAATGATCTAATTTAAATTATTAAAATAAAATTCATTTTTAATTTTATATTCTGAACAATATTTATTCCTAAAAATCACGTATTCTAAAAATGGGTTTCTTGTATAAAATGTGATAATGCAGAAATTAATTTTTATTGTAGCTATATATTTTATATAATAATATATAATCAATATTTTTAATCAATATTTGTAAATTATATAATAAGTTTCATTATAGTTTTACAAATTAATGGTCAACTAGATAGGTAAAAATTATTTACCATTATAAAGCCAATAATTTTAAAAGTGAAAATTCAAACTGTATGGGATTTACAAAAATCATTAAAATATTGGAATATTAATGGTTTTATAATATATCAAACGTACATAAGGTTTTAATGATCTAAAATATCCTTTCATTAATTATTTATTGTTTTTTACGTTTATTCATCAGGTTTTATCTTTTTTTATATTTTTCTATTGTTAAATTTATCAAATTTTAAATCCATGACAGTGTGGATGAAATTTACCAAATAATATATATATTGATTACATGAGGCATTTGGATACATGGAGAAATTTATAATTTGAATATTTTTCTACATAAATCAACTAAATGAGGGATATGCCTATGTAAATATCATATATCATAAAATTGCCAATATAAAAATCCCCTACGTCGATAAGTCACCTACTTGATAAATCAGATACATATATAAAATGCATATATAAATAAGTTTCACGGAGTAATTAGATATATTATTTGTATATATTTTTAAATTAGCTTTTTGGATCCAAATGGCTACGTAATTCATTTTATTGTGTCAAAATTTGGATACATGAGTAAAAAGACTACATCATTATGAAAGGCTACTTGAGAAAATTGGTTATGTGAAGAAGGCCTACGAAATATTCACAATTTAGGTATTATTCTTTTTGAAAAAATGGAATCATGGATTAATTTTCCTACATGGATTCAAATATTAATAATTTATCTACATGGTAATATTTTATTAGTTGTGTCATACTACAACCTGTGCTGATTACTTTAGAAGTAATTTATTGATATTTTAATGTGGTTGTGCATTGTTTATATGTTATATTATCTTTTTTTGGTAAAAAGTATAAAAACAATTAATTTATAGGGAAAGGAAACAATTACATGGATATCTTATTAATCTTTTCAGTTGTTGTGATATTTCAGAGAAAATGATTTTTGTTGTCATATAGTGATACATGGGTTTTATGGATATATGTTTTTGGAAAAAATAAAATTTCTTGAAAATATTTTTTAATATATAAGAAGTGATTAAGAAATTTATTAAGAAGTAGAAAAACTTCTTCAACATTCTAAGAATAACTCTCTTTGGAAGCTCTGATGCACAACTCAGTTTTACATAACAAGAAGAAGAAGTTTCAGGATTTATAGTTGTGCTATCTTGATCTTACTTATTGTCATTTTAAAAGACTCTCATTAAGATTCTATATCATTATATCATCTCTCACTGAAATTTATTCTTTTTTAGTGATATTTTACAATTTTTTGTTCAATATGTAAGTTCACTTTCATTGTAAATGGTTTTGAGAAAATGAACCATGAAGGATAATGGGTATACAAAATTATTGAATCCTAATTGAAATCTATTATAATAATGTCCAAATTATTTATTGATTTCACTTAGTCATTCATTATCTGGAAAAAGGATTGGAAATCTCTAAATTAATGACTATTCAAGTTAAAATCACCGAACTCATGGATAAGAGTGTTAGTGGAGTGGACTCAGTAATTTGTATTATGAGAAACCCGATAAATTTATATGTATGATCATTATTTTATATGATTTATATTTGCTTATAATTTTATTTAATAAAATATGATAAGTTATAAATTTATACAAGAGGGTGTTTTTCCATGTGATGAAATTTTCAAGAATTAAATTCACCTACTGCTTGATTCATAGTTAAATACTATTGGAAAAACAATCGGTATCAGAGTAAGGGACTCTTGGGTTCCCAAATATCAAAGGTTCAAGTCCAAAGATCTTTTTGGAAATGGAATCAGAAACTAAAAATAGAAAAGTTGTGTAAATAAAAAGATATCCATATTTTATTAGTGAGAATAATGTTGGTAAATGGAATAGATGACCATCAATTTAAAGAATCTTGGTCTAATGTTTTATCACTACGGTGTGAATCCTTATGAAATTCCAATAATAGAACCTAAAACATTTGATGTATATACTCAAGCCTGTAATAATATGAAATCTATTTAAATAAATCTTAAAATATTCTGAATATGTGCATATATGTTAAACTAGGCCTCTCAATGAAAAATATCTTAGGAAATGTGTGCTATTATATCAGCTCTCTATGAAGGTATAGAAAATGTATGAGACCTCATATATAATTCTTCCACACATAATTTTTTACACTTAGAATGATGAAAGGAGATCACATCTCACAATAAAATGGAATAATTACTAACATGGGGAAGAATTTAGCAGCTTTAGGAGAACTTATCTCTAATACAGATCAGGCCTTTCAAATTATCCATATTCTACCACTAAGATGAATTGGGCTAAAAGATACTATTAGAAAACCTAAATAGGTCAAGAATTTGAAATTAAAATATCTCATTTGAAATTTAATAATGTGTGAGAAAGATATAAATGTTGAATCTATATATTATAGATTAGTTAAGTAATATAATTATTCTTTAAAAGTATCAACTTCAAATTATTATAAAAAATTAAATGAAACTAAAATGGTTATTACACCTGGTAAATAAAATTTAAATGGTTCAGCTTCAGAGAGGAAGATTTCTCACATTGACAGGAAGTTCAAAATATTATAAAACAAATTAATACATTTAAATAAAAAATTAAAAAAAAAATATAAGATTTTTATGGTAATTATAAATATGTGAGATTCTATGAATAAAATAACTTGTACATATTATACCAGACTATCCACAGTTTATAGATGATAAATATTTTGAGAAAAATTACATCAAGAATGTTGAATACAAGAAAAAGAAGACAAAAAATACATGAAATCCATAAGGAGTTCTAAAAATTATTATAGTGATGTTACGTATTCATAATTATAAGTTGAATATTCTAATTAAAAGACCAATATTTGCATTATAGAAAAAACTAATTAGGTACATTCCTATTATTCTTCTGAGCATGAATCTAAATCTAAATATAAAAGTTGATCACATGAGGAATTAAATGAATATTGTACCATGTTAAAAACTGAGTATGAATATTTGAAAAAGAAAAATAAAACTGTAAATATTCCTATGATTTTATTACTAATTAGAAATAGGGATTAAATAAACAAATTTAAAATTTATAAGAAAAATCTTGAAAATTTTGCAGCATCATGTTTTGAACATGGTAATAATATTGAATTTTTTTATAAAAATAAAGATATCAAAGAATTTGAAAGTGTTTTTAAAATATGTGAATTTAATTCAAATTTATTTCATTTAAACAATTACTATCATTAAAATATGTATAGGATAGGAAACTAAAGTTATAACCCAATGATATACAAAAAAATATATTTTTCTTCGTTCTAAAAATTAGAACCTATATAAAATTACATATTTTCCTTATGGAATTTTTTTTGACTAATGATAAATGTTTTAGTTTTAAATACTATAAATTTTTTGGATTTAATTATTCATTTCTTACAAAAAAGTATTTTAGAATATAGTTATGGACTTTTTCGATAGCTCAAACTGATTTATGTTCCCAAATCTCATGTTTTTAACTATTATAAACCAAAAAAATATGGGTACCAAAACAATTACATATTTTATTTAACTTTATATGGAAAATATTCCAGGTGTATCAATTGAAAATGTTTTATGGATTTTGGATGGTCATAGAATATGGTTGGATATTTCTCTAAAATTCCATCCACATTAAATATATTTCCTATAATCTAGATATTAATTTTTTGAGTAGATAATAATTAAACATTTTAATTGAAGAAAAAAAATAATCCAAGCTTTTTTATGGATTATAGAGACATATTTTTTTATTCATTGAAAATATAATATAATAGAATTTAGTTTTATATATTCCTCAACCTGAATTGAAAAAATGAAATAAATGTATTGTATCCCAAATAGTAAATACACACAATTCAATTTGAGACATGCAATGAAGATTTCTACATCTATACCCCTAGACCTAGTTCATATGGATTTTTTACGCCATCTGGAATTTCAAGAATAAAGGGTAAATATTTTTTCATATATTAGTAGATGATTTTTTAAAAAATAAATGGGTTTTATTTTTATGTGTTAAAAGGTAATCATTTTCTGTTTGAATAGTTTTTTTTTAGTTTTTAAAAAATATAAAGATTCAAAACATATTTATTTAATACTTTACCATGAATTAGAATTATAAATCCATGAGTTCAATTCATATAGTTCAAAATAAAGTATCAATCACACCTTTCTTCTGCCTAGATACCTCAACAGAATGGTGTTTTTCAATGGAATAACAGAACTTTTTAATAAATTACTATAATAATGTTATTTAAATTTAACATACCTACTAATGTTTGGTCTGATGTGTTTAATATATCATGTTATGTCATCATTAGAATTCTAATCAGGCCTATTTTTAAAAAACACCATATGAGATATTAAATAATAAAAACCCATAATTAGGATACATTAATGTATTGGGATGTGGGGTGTATATTTTAAACACCAAGGTAAATATTGTTAAATCTTATCTAAAGGCTGATGAAATAATTTTCCTTCTCTATTAAACAACTTCCATGGAATTTAGAGTTCTCAATAAAAGGTCAAATATTTTTGAAGAATCTCCTCAAATGAAATTTGATTATAGGGATATTTTTTATAGAAAAATGACTCATGTTTATGAGCTATGTGATTATTTTAATATCCTGATATGTGAAAATATCTTGGACCAAAATAGGGATGATTATTCCGAACATTATTTTATAGAACCAATCCCTTCAGGGCTGGATACCATTGAACCTGAAATTGTTCTTCTTATACATCATAGAACCCTTAAGAACAATTTCATAGATATTTTTATAGGAATATTAGATGAAGGTATTAGAATTATAATAATTACAGTAAATCATATATAATTTTCTTCCTTTTTCTCAACAATAGATTAAGACCATAGAATAAGTCTTTGTACATGAGAGTTTAGATGTAGTCATACAAGAATAATTAATCCAGTTAGTGAATCGAGGATTGAAAATTAGTTCATAGACCCAATGAATTTCTTATTATATGAAAAAATGGGTTTATAAGAATAAACAAGATGATCATGGTGTGATCCTGGGGAATATAGATGGACTACTATCTAAATGTAGTTGTCATGAAGAAGGTATATATTTTAAAGAGTCCTTTTCACAAGTAGATGTAATAGAATACATTAATATAATTCTACATTATGCATCACATATGAATTTAACATTATATTATAAGTATGTGAAATATTACTTTAAATTTTTTTGGAGAATGTTTATATTGAACAACCACTATGATTTAATAATCTTCATTTTCCAAATTTAGTTTTTAATGTATTAAAATTTCATTGTGGCCTTAAAAAAGAACATAGATATTGTTGTCAATGTTTATGTGCATTTATTTGGTCAATTGTTTTAGTATGATTGGACTATCCTACACTATTTATGAAAGTTTCATTTCTAATATTTTGTTAAAATGATATATTTTGATGATTTAGTTTTTTGATAAACAAATTAAAAAATTACGTAATTAATTTTCCCATTACATGAAAATACATTTAAATTAAAAATATGGGTGATTTAAATTATTTTTTTATATTTTATATTAATAAAAAATGTATTGGGAATGTTCTAAATCAATGAAAATTAATAATTTCCTTACTTAATAGGGTTGTACTTGAAAGTGTTAAAGTATATACAAATCCTATGAGTTTTGATGAAAAGTTTAGATGGATGAATCTACGAAACCAATTGACAATAAAATTTATAGAGGAATAATTGTATGTTTATTATGATTGACTTATAGTATACTAGAAACTGTTTTTAAAACATTTATTTGGGAAATATTTCATGAAAATTATATGTATTATAATTTAAATCTACCATGATAATTTTAAGGTATTTGAAACTAAAAATTTCTACTTCCTTAATATTTCAGAAAAACCTATTCTCTTAGTTTAATATAAAATTCAGAATCTGACATTATAGGTTTTATAATACACAGTAAGAGTACCTCTAGAACATACCATTATATAGGTAAATATGAGGTATCCTAGTCTAGTAACAAATAACAATTTGTTGGATTATCTACTACTATAGAAGAATTTATTTGTTACTTGAAGTTGTTGTGAACATTTATTGTCGATGAAACACACCTCAATAAATTTTAGATTGAATTAAAATCAACTTAAAAATAAATTTGACAACACTAGTGCTTTAAACCTTTCAAGGAATCCAACAAATCATTGTAGAACCAAGCGTATATTCATAAGGAATCATTTATTGATATATCATGCTCAAAAAAGTGATATTACTATTGACATTATCATTACTAAGAATAAGTTAGAATTTTTGTTTTACCAAGCCCCTTGAATGTGAACATTTTGGTTCTATTAATATAGAGTTGTGTTTATTTAAATTTAAATGAATTTAATTAATCTTATATTTTTAAAATTTATATTTAAATTTTATTTATTAATGATTTGGGTTTAAAAAAAATTGAAATTAATTTTTATTATCATGTTTGTCTATTTTTAATGTTGTGCTTTTTAGAAAATAAAAATTTTATTTCTTTATATTTGTTTTATTAATATTTAAAATCAATTTAAAAACCAATCAAATATGAAATATTTTTCTGATTCTGGTTCATGAAATAATATTTAATCATCACATGAAATATTATTTTTTTGCATATGTATCTTCTCCCTAATGATGACACATCAGCCCCAACATCTTGTTCATCCCTCAACCCTCATCAAAGCTGTCATCCTTGGGTAAATATAATAATTGGGATGAGGTAATCTCAAATTGATCCATGAAATAAAACGTATGTGGTGTGTCTTGTATTTTTCTTACTATAATATTCATCGATATTTCATGGATTAATTATATATAGAGTATACTAAAGAAGGTACATCAGTTTCAAGGATAGGATGTTATGATTTAAGTCATCACACTTTTTGTAATAATTGATAAATGGGTTTTTGATGAATTCTGAGTTCCATTTTGCTAGAAAAGATGATTTTATTTAAAAAATTGAAAATGGAATGGTAGTGTTGGATTAATTATTTGAGTGGGATGAGTTCCTTTTATTTCACCACAAGGAGGATTTTAATATTAGTCCAACATTGGTGGGAACATGTTTTGTAAGTCCTTAAAAGGTGTTCAAGTTGCAATTGAGAATGTCTAATTTCATGAAATTCCAAGTTAATTATATAGAAAATGGGTTGAAGTTTCTCTATATTACTATCAAAGAGTGATATCCTAAAGATTTGGAGATATAGAGAATGTTCTCTTTCAAGATATGTATTTGTTACATATTCTGATTAATATTCTGAAGCTCAACCTTACAAGGTATTTGATGTATTTTATAAATCAATTCTAAAAATGTATAATAATATTGAATTATAATACTTATGTATCTATAATCAATCTAATTTTAAATAATAAAAAAATTATATTTTAATAAGATAGAGGAAGTGAAATTCTATAGGAGTTATATCCAATCTGCAGTTATTTTGATGACCATTTGGTACTTTTTGGACACTCCATAAAATTCAATAAAGCTTGCTGGTTAGGAGAGTGTGGATCTGAGGGTTCCATATCAAATCCCTACACCAAGGTATATATAAAATTCTAATATAGGGTCTTCAATGGAGGTTTAGGAGTATTAATATTACATTATAGATCCATAGTTTTCAAAGGCTGATCATGCAGTGGAAGATCCTGGTTAGAGTCAGTGAGCAGATGATTCTAGAGTTGCCGAAGTTGTTTAGAATATGGAACCAGATTATGAAACAACTATTCTCACCCATAATGAAATTCCAATTTTGACTATGCCTAATATTTCATATACTAATGGAATAGTTGAAATAGTGGTGGAGCATCATTCAATGGATCCAATTCTACCTTTATAACCTACTGATGGAGATCGATGTGGTGATATGGTTATGGAAAATATTGAGAATTATAATATTACACCTATAACATCACTAATTATATTCTAAAAAGGTTCATATTCTTTATTATAATATATAATTTTAATTTTATTCATTATTCATAAACACTATTTTTAGTGCATTTTGTGATTTTAACATTTTTTCACACAATGATTACGGTTCTTTCTTAAAGTTCACTATTATGTGTTATATTTTGGGACACCTCCTAAAACACATAATGGTATTTATTTTATATTCACATTTAATTTTAATGTTTCTCATTCCATTACTAACAATTCATCCTTTTGGAGAAAATGGATATTCACATTGAAAGACCACCATTTTGAACATTCAAATATGGAAATTATGGTAAAAGTAAACTCAACATCATCTCAATAATATAACTGTATCAGTCATTATTCAATCCTGTTGAATCTAAACGTTGAACTATATCGAGATAATATAAGGAGACATTTAATTACATAGATATTAGAGCTAACTATGAGTTTTTATGGGAGTTCTATACGACCCAAGTTGAAGAAGAAATTATACGCTAGATTCTGTGTCACAGAAAAATAGCCTACCATTACAATCGTATCATTGAAACCCAAAATCCAATTGGGGTAAAAGTCTATTGCGTATTAGGTAAAATATGGTGGCTAAATGGTTTCATCTCTATACAACCCAAATTATTCCATCTATAAGATCAATTTTGAGCCCATTTTTTGTAGATGCAAGATGAGTTGGATTTTTTTCATGGTTGGAAACGTCTTCTATACATTAACATTCAACACACATAGGCCTAGAATAATTAACTAGGAAGACCATCACTATTGTAGGTTCTACCCAAGGATTAAAATATTTTTAGTTAATGTAGTGGTGGTGAAGAAATTGAGGACTCAGGGTGTTTCATTCATTGAAATGTTATGATTCTGCATTATCTTTGTAATCAAATTTCTTTCTCATGTATGTTCTTTGAATCACAAAAGGTTTTTATAAAATTTCTTTATTTTTTTTTTTATTACTATATCCCATTGATATTATTTCTTCATGTAGTGATGTTATTCACAAATTTTTTTTAGATTATTCACACAATGGTGTAGTGCTCATTATTTGATAATTTTTCTTCCTCAATTTCTTCATTATAAGTCTATTTATGACATAAATTGAGTGAATATAATCAATGTAGGGATAACCCTCTTATGGGTTGATCCATGTGATTAGAAATGGGTTGGATTGGATGTCACTTCTCAATATAAAAAATTTTCATAATTTCTTTTATTTGAGTATTTCATTTAATTATGTTTATCTCTTCCTCTTCCTTATTGAATTTTTATCACCACGTGTTTCTTGTGAAAATTAGATCCTTTAACTTTTGGTGATCTTAAAAATGATCCTTTAGGTGTATAGGTTATTATCATGTGTATGTGAAATTTTTAAATCAGTATGTGATTATTTTATATTTATTTCATTGAATGAATCCTTCTTGGGTTAATGAAATTAAAATAATTTAAAAATGAATTCATCCAAATCACCCCAAGTGATAACCTAGGATCTACTAATTCTCAAAAATTGATTAAACTTAGTCATATAATTGTTAATTTGAACCATATAAAATCAAACACAAGTTGGACATTTAATAGAAACAAATCAATAGAATTTATATTTCATTATATTACTTTTTAGGACTATGAGGATTCAACAACCCAAGCTACACTACAAGGGACCGCTTCATCCCTAAAAATATGGGTAGATTTAGAAACGTCAAAATTTTTGGACCATTTTCAGGGAAATTAAAAAAAATTACTATAGGATCACTTATTATTATTAACCCACTTCTCTATTCTTAGGCCAGATTTCACTCCTATAGAAGGCTATTTTGAAAAAATCCAATCATGGGGAACCTCTCTGTACTTTGAAAACCACACACCAAGTGTTGTGAATAATGACTACCCTATATTATATAGGTGGGATAATCAAAAAACTAATCAACCAAGATCATTGAAATCCTATCCTACACAACCCATTCCAAAATAAATTGAGTATTAATTCCTATAAGACCAAACTTTTGGCTTAACCCTTATTCATGTTTGATCCAAAACCATTACTAGATGAATTGTGTTAATAAATGGAGAAAATAACATTAGAGGATTCGTATTTGATATTAGAAATACAGAGCATTAAAATGGTTAAAGAACCCATTAAATATCTATATTTTCCTTCCTCAATGTTGATATAAGAATTCGGTAACACACAGGCCTCTCACAAAAAACACTAAGATGTGACTATTTCCATGAGTGGGAAAAATAATGAAAACCCTGAGCCATTGATTCCCATACAATCATAGGATTTAAAGTAACTAAAAAAATTTGGAACCGACCTTTAAATTTGGGACATCAAAGATATATAATAGGTGAATTTTATTTGGAATGTTTAAATTCATCCCAGGGAACTTGAGGGAACAATTAATGAGTTCCTAAATCAAGGGGAATTGATTTTTTCTTCATTCACATTAGGGAAAACTCTATACATGGATTAAATATACTTTGGATGGTTCAAATAATGATTTTTCTTTATCACCAATCAATGGATCGATTAGAAAATAAAAAAAAATCAATTCCATACCTATTTTTGACACTAATATGTCCAATTTGGTGGCTGGATATTCTGTTCTAATGGATTAAAAGTTGTTGAATCCAACCTATTTTTTAAGGTGTTATCCTATCAAAACATGAGAATATATATTTTCCATCCTCCATTATGTTTTCATTCATTAGGTATATCCAAAACCATCTAGTTCATGTTGTTTCTTCTCTTGAAATTAATCAAGGAGGAATGGTCCTAGATGTCTTATACAAGACTATAAAAGAAATATGATCCAAAATGTCAGGTATTCCATGGATTTTACAACTACTTTTATAATATAGGTTTATACATGAAGAAAAATTCCAAAAAAGAATCAATCTCAATCTAGTATATTTATTGAAAAATATAGTCCTTAAAATGATGAAAGTTTATATTAGTTAAGCTCATTAGTCCAGGTTGAGATAATGATATTAAACTAAGCACTTTCTAGGAGGAAACCCCACATCCCCATGAATTTAGTTTTATTTCATATTATATTTGTGTACTTTTATTTTAAAAAATTATAAAAAAATATATTTTTTATTTATTCTCTTTTTCTTCTTTTCAATATTTCTTTTTTAATTTTCTCTCACTTCTAAGAAAAATTTAATTTCTTTATTTTTTTTATTTTTTGGTTTAGAATATAACTAAAAAAATATTAAAAATATTAAAAAAAATTCAAAAGTGAAAACCATAGGTTGTGAGAAATACCCATTCATGACTCTTAAAGAAGTGGGACTCGAACCCTTGACCAAAGGGAGATAGGGGAGTGTGACTTCCACTACCCTATGGTATATAATACTTTTATATTCTATTATTTTATATAAACTAATATTTGAAACATTTTGAATATATATTTATATATATATTATATTGTTTTATTCATTATTTATTTATTTTTTGTATCATTCATTGGTGTTATAGAATAAAAAAGTATGATTTTGTATACTTTCCTTTGCTACTTGTTTATTTTTGGTTAATGTAATCTCAAGTGGTGTTCATTGTGTTCAAATTTTGTTTTTGTATATGATTCAAGTGATCCTAAGGTAGATGTATTTTTTATAAAATCATATTTCTTCCACGATTTTTGACAAAAATAGTCATCATTAATTGGGATTCTTTGAGTAAAATAGTGATCAAAGAAGTTTTCAAGACCACCATGAATGTCAACTTAAACCACCAGGTCTTTTTTCCATGTTTATTGTTTCAATTACCTTTTATAACTCCTCTTATTTCCCTCTACCCTTTTAAAAATTTTCATTTCATTAAACACTTGGGATAGTGTTATTCTATATTAGGGTTTAATGAAAGGAAAACATTCTTTTTCTTGTCAAAGAAAATTTTATATGCATAAAATGAAATAAAAATTTCTTTACCATTATATAAGAAAATAAATATTGGAAACATTGAAAATAAATATAAATTTATTTTCCATCCCTTTATTCTTATTTTAATCCAATAATATGTTCAAGATAATAGATTTTGGAATGTGTAGTTATCTAATGTGGTTTTTCACTATTTACATTTCCATCCCTTTAATGAAAAAACTAATATGCACATCCTTTGGATTCTGAGGTATTATTTTTAGTTATTCGAATTCCAATAAAAAAGTATTAGTTTTGGTTATTATTTTAATTTTAATAAGAGTATTCAAAAAATCACTGAAAAATTGTAGATAAAAAATTACAAATTCCAAATTCATGTAGATAAATGGATTTACCTAATTATTGGATTTATGTACTTGGGAATCATGACGACATGGTTTTATAACCATAATATTTTCATTTTATCTTTATTTTTGATAATTTTAATTTTTTGAGTTAACTCGATATGATATCCATGTATGTGAGATTCACACGGTACCCCATGGACTTTGAACCTATAATTCATTAGAAATGTATCTCTAAAGGGGTTGATTGATTGAGTTCAATTTCAATTACAATAAAAAATTAAAAAAAATACTCATATTAAGGTTAAAATGTTATTCCACCTAGTGATTCAATATTTTTTCTCTTAAATACAAATGAATCCCCAATTTTATTATGATCCATAACACATCATCAAACTTAATTAAAAATTACATTAATTATGGATATGGATTTAAACAAATGATTAGGTTTGGGCATGGGATATTATTTTTAAACTATATTTTGTAAAATTATTTTTACGGGGTTCAAAATTGTTTTGAATGAGGTGTTTTGGTGAGCATTGTCCTTTAAAAAAAATTCGGGGAATGAGAATTCAATTTCTTATTTTTGAGATACATTTTTCTTGAGACTAGAAAAACATAAGTTGTGGTGGGTGTGATTAGCCACTAAAATATGATAATATTCATTGCAAAAATATAAAATTTACATTGCATAATTATTCATAAACACTACTTTAAGTGCATTTTAAAATTTGAACATTATTTCCCAATATGATTGAAATTATTATTAATGTTCACTATAAATTAGTACATATGTGGGAACCTCCTAAAATAAAAAGTTATATTTATTTTATTTTAATATTTTATTTTTATGATTCTCATTACACTAGAGAAAAACCAAATTATTATAGAACATGAATATTCAAATTTTAAGTCCAACATTTTACACATTCAGCCCAAGATATTCTTGGAAATTTTCACTTGACATCCATCAAATAATATCACAATATCCACCATGATTTCATACCAATGAAGCTAAAAAATGAACAAAATATAGATGAAATAAATAGGAATATGACATTCAATAGTCACGAGTTATAATTCTGAGTTTTCATGTGATTTCCATAAGGGTGAAGTTGAATATAAAATTTTGGCCATGATTCTGTGTTCTAAGAAAATATGATACTATATTGATCATATCTCACGAACTAAAAAATAAATTACACTGATATTTTATAGTATTTTAGGGTAGATCTATGGAATCAATTCTTTATTCTAGTTACCACCCAAATTTAGCCATCTATAATGTCATTATGGCGCCTCTATTTGGTGGATTCAAGCTAGTTCAATGTTTTTTCAGGGTGGTGATTCTTCTCTCCAATAACATTCCACCTACATTAGCCTACCATCATTAATTTTTCTAAATTTATCTATTGTATTCTCAAACAAAGGATTCCAAAATTCTTATTTAAGGTATTTTTGGATAAGGATTTGTGGATTCATTATGATTTTTTTATTGTAATGTTATGCATCCACTTATTTTTTATAATAAAATGTATTTCTCATATATGTTAATTGAATCACCTTAGTTTTTCATAAATGTTATTAATTTTATCTCATTCCATTATTCAGGTCTCATTTTTATTCTATCGCCTCAAATAGTTATGTTATTCATAATTTTTTTTGAAATTATCCACACAATGGTGGAGTGGTTCTTATTTCCAAAAAAAAATTCTTCCATTCTACCATCATGAGTCTACTTACTGCATCCTGTGAGATTGTAGAATCAATAGAGGGATAACCATATAATGGTTAGATATAAGGGAGTGTCATTGGTATAGAGTGAATGTTAATTCTCACTCTATAAATGTTTAATTATTTATTTTATTTGAGTTTTTTCATTCACGGATTACTCTCTTATGATTACTTATTGATTTTTTTCCACAATTTTCAAGTACTAATAAGATCACATACCATGTATTACTCGTTAAAATGATCCTATAAGTGTATATATGATTATAGTGAGTATTTGAAGCTATTAAACCAGTATGTAATTATTTAAGATTTCTATCATTGAATGAATCCTTCTAAAGTTAATCAATTTGAATTAATTAACAAAGGAATTCATCTAAACCACCCAAAGTGATAACATAATATCAAATAATTATTTCAAAATGGAATTACTTAGGTCTAGTAGTGTTAATTTAAACAACATCAAATAACATGTGTGTTGTCCACTTAAGATCCAATAACAATCTATATATTGTATGTGAATATAAGTTTCTTCTTAGGTTTCTATGGATTGGAAAACCAATTCAAAAATAAAAGAAACCGCATAAACCATAAAATTTTTGGTAATTTTTAGAGATACCCAATTTTGGTTCAATTCTCGGGGACCTAATATGTTATATTTGACAATCACATCTTATTCTCACCCAAAATATCTATTATCTTCCCATATTTAACTCATATATAAGTCCATTTTGAACAAATCCAAACATGGGGAACATTTCCCTATATTGAATAGTCTACACGTCGTGTGGTGTACAATGAACACCCCAGATTTTATTGGTGGGACAATAAACAACATAATCAATAAAAATATTTGATGTCATATGCTCCACAAGTCATTTAGTCCTACAATAAGTTTCAATTCATACGTGACAAAGGATGGGCTCAACCTCTTTTCCAACCTGATAATAAACCATTACATGATGAATTGTGTCAAAAAATAACGATATTGAATTCTCAGTTTTTTATCATTGAGATAAAAAAAAATTGAAATGGTTATGTATCCCATTATAAATCAGAATATACTTCCTAAATATTAATAGAATAATCTTATTAAACACAAAACATTAAAAAACAAATCCATGTTGTGACTATTTCCAAGAGTGAAAAAACTAATGAAATTTTTTTACTATTTATTCACAAACAATCAGAGTCATTAAAATCACTAAAAAATACTGAAGAACAAAATTTATAATTTGAGAAATAAAATTTAGAAAATGATTTGAATTTTTATGGAATGATAAAATTTAACCTAGGGTACATGAGGTGTCTTCTAATGAGTTTTTAAAGAAAGGTGAATTAAATTTTTTTCATTCACATGATGGAAACTTGTATCCATGACTTGAATCTCTTTTGGATAGATCTAATAATGAATTTTTAGATCACCACTCAATGTATCCTTTAGAAAAATCACAAACATTGAGTCTGTACCCATTCTTAACATTGATCTTTTCAATTTTGTGGCTAGATAATCTATTAAAAAGGAACCAATTTGGTTGAGATATTTTACAAATAAAAGTATGATTCATAGTCCCATACTTTTTCTGAAAGTTTCTTCTTACCTGAACTTCAACATATTTCCTTTTCATCCACCCCCAATTTTTCATTCTTTGGGGATAGCCAAAACCTTCCAATTGTGAGTATTTGTTCACATGATTCTAATAATATCAGAATGAGTGTATATTTCTTATATAAGTCTATAGAAGCAATTGGATTATCCATTTTTGATATTACTTTTATTTTAACAATCATTGTAGAATATAGGTATTCACATGAAGTAATTTCAAAACAAAACTATATAAATCTCATAGAAGTGGTGAATAATATGGTCTTTAAAATATTTTAAGTTGGTATTGGGGAAGTTATACAGTCCAAGATGAGAAAACGACGTTAAGATATATTATTTTGGGGAAGTAACCCATTATAATAATTAATTTTATTTCATTTCATTTCATTTTCTTAAATTTTAATTTAAATATAAAATAATAATAAAATCTTTTTTTATTTATTCTTTTTCATTTTTATATATATATATTTTTTATTTTTATCTCTGATATTCCATATTAATTTTTTTATTTTTTGGTTTTTTAAACCTAAAAAGGGAAATTAAATTTAAAAAATATAAAAAAAAAAGTCAAAAGGAAACTCTATAAGTTGTGAGGGAAACTCCATCCCCATTGGTGAATCCATGAGACTCGAACCGATTCTTGATGGGAGATAGGGGAGTGCACCGTCCCCTAACCTATGATATATAGTAATTCTTTATTATATTTTTTTGTATATATAAATATATTTTAAAATTTATTTCTATATATATCTATATATATATTTTTTTTTTTATTCAATTTTTTTACTTCTTCATGACATCGGACATTATTGTTATAAAAAAATCGGTATGTTTTTATCAATTATATTATTCATTGTTTTTTATATTGGAGAAAATTTAGTGGATTCATTCTGTTCTAATTGTGTTTTCATATATGATTATGGTGATTTAGAGGTTGATATATTTTAAAAATAATAATATTTCATCCAGGACTTCAAATACAAACAATCAACATTAATAAGGCTTCTCCCAATGATATGATGATCATTGGAGTAATTAGAAGAATCTTGAATTTCAACTTCAACTACAATGTTACATTATTCCATGTTTCTTATTTTTATTTCCTTTTATAACTCATCTTCTTTTCATCTACCCCCTAGAGATTTTTCTTTCCATTAAACACTATGGGAAATGTTATTCTAAGTTAGGGGTGTAATAAAAGAAATGAAACTTGATTTTATGTAAAATAAAAATTTTTGTTTATAAATTGAAGGAAATATTACATTAAAATTGAATATGAAAATAGAAATTATAAACTTTTAAACTGAATATGAATTTTTTTTATTTCCTTTATTCCGATTTTAATCCATTTTTATGTTCAACAGCACAAATTTTGGAAAGTGTTGTAGTCTAATGTGATTTTCACAATTTACATTTTTATCCCTTTAATAAAAAAGTCACAATACATGTACATAGGATTGTGGGGTATCAGTACGAGTTCATAGGTTCCCATAATAAATGGCATAAGTTTGGTGATTTTTTTTAATTTTAACATGTGTATTCAAAAAAACATTAAAAAATGTAAATAAAAATCAACAACAAAAACTAAATTTGTTCGTAAAGTAATGGATTGACCTAATGTGTGGATTTCAGAACTTTGGTATCATGAATTTATTGATTTATGGCCTATAGTTTTCCATTTTGACTCTATTTTTGATAATTTTCTTTTACATTTTATTGATTTAACATAATATGTTTCCCGAGTATGTGAGATTCACTTGGTTCCATATGGTCTTTGAGCCATGGATTCATTGGTAAAGTCTCACTACATGGTTCAATTTTATTATGTGAAATTTCAATTACCATGGAAAACATAAAAAAAATACAAAAAAATGAATACTCCGCTTATGGTTAAAATTTTATTCCTATTAGAAATTCCATCTTTCCCCCACCCCTTGTGAGTAAAAATTACTCCCTCATGTCTATTATAATGAACAACACATAGTCATACATTATTTAAAATATGATGAATCTTGGTGATATATTTAAAAAAGGACTAGTCTTGGTCATCATATATTCTTTTCAAATTTTCTTATGTAAAATTATTTTTATGGGGTTCATAATTGTTTGGTAAGATATCTTTTGTTGAGAATAGTATATTAAAATGTTATTGGAAAAGGTAATTCAATGTCATATATTTGAGATACATTTTTCTCTAGACTATAAAAACACATGTTGGTGTATGTTTAGCAACTTAAAAAGTAATATTTATTGATATATAATATATTTTTCATGTACTTACTTTTCATAAACACTATTTTTATTCCATTTTACAATTTGAACAATATTTCACATTATGATTGTAATTTTTTCTTAATGTGAACTATTACATTTTAAATTTTTGTACACCTCATAAAAACCCAATGGTCTTGATTTTATTTTATATTTTATTTTAATATTTATCATTCCATTAGTAATAATTATTCATTTTGATGAACTTCTATATTCACATTGGAAAACCACCATTTTGGACAATCAACCCAAGAAATCCTATGAAATGTGAAGTTAAAATAATCCTACTAATATAACTTTATGAGACACGATTCAATACAAATGATGCGAAAATTTTAACTATAAATATAAAGTATAAAGAGTATTATTTAATTAAATAGTTACTAAAGATAATTCAATGTTTTTTAGAGTTCTAGGTGGCCCAAGTTAAAGATGAAACTATGGTCCAGATTCTGTGGTCCCAAAGAACAACCCACCATTTCGATCATATCACCAAATAAACTAAATCCAATTGGGATGAAATTTAAAAATATTTTATGGTAAATTTTGGGATTCGGTTTTTTTCTATGTCCGACCAAAATTTGGAAATCTAAAATCTCATTTCTATGCCTATGTTTTATGAATATAAGATGGATCATATTTTATTTAGGGTGGAAAATTCTTCTCCCCATTAATTTTTTACTAACCTTGTCCAACCATAATTAATTGGGGTGAATTTCAATCTTGGAGGCTCATACAAAGGATTAAAAAAATTACAATTTATGTATGTGGCGGTGAAGTAGTTTGGGATCCATGGTGTTTGTTTCATTGTAATGTTTTGTTTCCACTTTTATCTTGTAATCACATTTATTTCTCTTGTATGTTATTTAAATCGCCTTTTTTTTAATAAAACATCTTAATTTCCATTTATTATGTTATTAATATGTCATTTGGACACTGTTACCTTTTAATGGATATTATTCAGAAATATTTGTGATAGTATTCATAAAATAGAGGATTGATTGTTATTTCACTATTTTTATTTCTTCAATTCTGCTCTCCTGAGTCTATTTCCTACTTCAATTGAGATAATTGCATCAATGGAGTGTCAAACCTCTTATGGGTTGATTTAAGGGAGTAGTAAGGGTTTGTATTTTATTTTATTTCTCTCTCTATAAATGTTTAAAATTTTATTTTACTGAATTTTTACATTTAATAAGTTTCCACTCTTCATCTTCCTTATTTAATGTTTTTTACACAATTTTTATGTGTTAGGAAGATCGTTTACGTTGTATAGATCATGGAAATGATCATATAAATATATTTGTTATTATCACATGTATGTTATGGTTTTAAAAATGCAATTGATGAGTTTATATGGATTTCATTGAATAAGTACTTCTTATGTTAATGAAATTTAAATAAATTAAAATGAAATTCATCCAATCCACCCCAAGTGATATCCTATTATCAAATCATTTTTTTCAAAATAAATTCACTTAGTTGAATTAGTGTTAATTTAAAACATCAAAAATCAAACTCAAGTTGGACACTTTATATACAAAAAATATATAGAATTTATGTGTTAGTATTTTTTTCTTAGGTATCTGAGGATTAAAAAACCCAAGATACACTATAAAAATGACTTCAACCATGAAAAACATGTGTAAATTTTGGAGAGACCAATCACGATATCCTTTTGTGAATAAGGACGAACACTTAGTTAGTAATAGTTCAGAATGTTATAAAATGAAATATTTTTCCAATGATATTATAACTAAATTTGATAATCTTTAACCTGACTATAATGATATGAAAAATGAGTTAAAATATTATAAGGATGAGATCAAAGAAAAAAATAAGTCTTATGTTTCCAAGGTTGGTTTTGAAAAGATGGTTAGATTAATGGATACCCAAAAAGATCTTCAACATGTTTTTTTCTAAATTAAGTTCCAATTATATTAAGAAGATGAAATTACCTGTTAGATATATTAAAGATGTTTTCCCTACCAAGTCAAAGTTTAAAGAGCTTGGTGTTATGGTTAAATATTTATGATACATGTTCTAGAATCTTCTAATGGTGAAATCAGACATGTCTCAAGATGTTATTGATGATATTATGCCTTTAAAGTAAAAAATAAACGAATTTATAGACACTTTACTTGGTGTTTCACTTAAAAAATTTGAGTATACGAAAAAGTTTTAGCCAACTTCAACTACTACCATAGTTCCTTTAGATATTCCAACTTTTTAGAGTATAATTGATTAGATTCTCTCAAAAATGAATCTTTTACCCTCATAAATTCAGTACATGTAGTGTTATATATTTACACAATTTATAATGTAATATGTCAAAATGGATATTATGGGTGAGATCCAATATACTGGAGAAAATATTAAGAATCCTGATGTATAACCTAAAAAAATCCTTAGATGAAGTGATAGTAGTTTATGATGAATCCTTGGGAAATTTGAATCGGATATTAAATATATCTAAGGATACTAAAGTTGTGGTTTTTAATTATCACTGACCATTATCTAGAAACCATTAATTGTTGTAAATCTTATTTAAAAAGGTCTATAAGTAAGATAGTATTGAATTTGGAATATTTAAAGGATGAATCAAAAATAGAATCCACAAAATATCTTGTTGAGATAGTTTCTATTAAAATAATGGTGTAAGATTTCTCTTAACCTCCAAGGAATATTTCATATATCTATATAACCCTTGTTCAATTTTTCACTTTCCTTATGTGGTACATGTTTCTGAACATGATCATACTATTGTTAGTGCTTTGGTTCTTCAACTTCATTTCAATTATCTTTAGAAAGTTGTTACTAGTTTAATATATAAAGTGGATAGTATTGATATAAAGGTGAAATATATGAATAGAATAATGATTAAAATGTAATGTATTGTAGACTGGATAATAGAGAAGATGTTTTTAGAACTCATACCCCTTTTCTTAGAGCTCATTCGTGGTATACTTTTTGTCATCTAGATTCCTTCAAAGGGATCCTGGTAAATGGTTTATGCTACTTTTCTCAAATTCATAGAAAATCATCAGTTATAATTCATGATTTTTTCATTTGATATATCCTTAAGAGGATACAATTGTGTGACGATACTTTGTATCATCTGAGAAGAATAATAACTCTAGGCCTTACTCATCCAGATACCCATAGTGGTACTAGAAAAAATGTGGACATATTTTATGATCAATATATAATATATTAAAAATATACATACATATTGAATGTTTCTATTGTAAAACATTCAAAGGAAACAACCTTATTCTATGTCCATCCAAATTAAATACCTTCTTTTCATTCTAGATCATATATTTTCAATGAATCTCAATGGAATTTTGAAGGAATTATTATCTGGATAGTTTAGAGGTTGCAAGATAAGAAGGTTATTGGTAGTGAATAATCTAATCTTATAAATCTCGGAAGATATATAATTACATATCCAATGGAAACTCCAACAACCTAAGAACCAAACCTTCCTTCAAAATACATCCACCCAAACCAGCTCCTTATTTTTCCATGTTCATAGACATGGGTCATCTAACAAATGTATTGTATTTTTTTGAGGGTGTTGAGTGGTCATAAATTTATAGATGTTGAAAATTAATGATAATCTAATTTATTGATTTCTTTATTAATTTTATTTAATCATTTATAATATTTTTTGTTGTTATTTATTCATTTAATGTTTTTAATAATTTTTTTATTAAATATATACCGTTATTTTATAATTTCAAATTTACCTTCATCGCCTTAATTCAATAATTCATTAATATGAGTGATACATTAATGTTGTTTTTACCTATATTTACCCTTCCTTTTTAAAGAAAAAATTCAGAGATAAGTTATAAATGATTACCCAAAGTTTAATCAACTGGAAAAAAGTTCATAACTAAGGTAGAGAACACTATATTTTATAAGTAATATACAGTTTACATATTTTTCTTAAAAATAAATTAAAACCTTTTAAAATTTATTGTTTAATGTCTTATTGGTTTTTTATCATAAAAAGGTGGATATTGTTGAAATAATATTTTTGTTCCAACATATCTCATGTACTATTGGTTTTGATGATCTGAAATACCCTTTCATATATTAATGATGATTTTTTTGTGTATTCATCATGTTTTATTATTTCTTATGTTTTTTTACTATTAAATCCAACAAATATGAAATTGCGAACTCTTTGGGTGAAATTATATGAAGCCTAGAAAAATCATCTTAGTGAGGCATTTAGAAATATAGATAAATGGATACATTGAGCCTTCAGTTACATAAATTTTTTTTGAAGTATTTTCCTATTTAAATTGGATACATCATGAAATTGTCTATGATAATATTGCATATGTTGATAACTCACCTACATGAGAATTCAGATACATAGATCAAATGACTGTGTAAATTGGTGAATTAATGTAATCAGCTAAGTGATTTTAATAGGTAGTGAAATCAGTTATATAGATCCAAATTGATATGTATTTCATTTTAGCTACATCATAATTATTCTTTGTGAGTAAAAATCAGATGTTCTCTAGAAAGGCTACGTAAATAATATTGGTTATGTGAAGAATTCCTACACAAAATTAGATATGATGATAATATTCTATTTGAAAAATGGCTACATGGATCAAATATTTTTTAAAAATTAAAATATAAAGAATACAAATATTTGCTTATTTTTAATCATTTACATAATGGTATAACATATATTTTTCACTCTTGAGGAACTTGAGTGAGAATTTAATATTTTCATGCATTATTTAAATTATATATTACCTTTTATGTTAAAAACTAATTTACTAAAATAAAATTATAATGAAATGAAAAAAAATACATGAATTAATTATTTGTTCTCTATTGTAGCTAATTTATTTTTGAGAAAACAATGTGTGTGGTAAAATTAAGAGATATGTATTTTATGGATCTATGTTGTGTGATTAAAAGATAATATTTTTCAAACATTTATTAATGGAATTGAAATAATATATATATATATATATTAAAAATAATATAATCCCCTACACCATTCTAAGAAAAACAATATATAAAAGATATTTTGATCTTATTTGTTTTACACAAGAAGAAGAAGATGTTTTGAAATCTATAGTTATTCTATCATATTCATTCATTAATTTATTTTAAAATATTCTCCTTGATATTTTATATCTTTTAATCATCTCTCATAGATATTTATTCTTTATTTATGTTTTATTTTACAATTGTGTGTTCAATCTGTAAACTCTATATGTTTTCTCTATTTCATTGTAAAATGATCCTAGAAAGAGAACCAGAAATAGTTGTTCGTTGTAAAACCTTTTTGAAGCCTGGTTGAAATCTTGTGTACTATTGTTATATGTATCATCTACTTTTACTCCATCATGAAGTTCTAGTAAAAAGGACTATAAATCCTCTACAAAAGTGTTGGTCTAATGAAAATCCCCAAAAAAACATGGAGAAAAGTGTTGGTAGAGTAGACTTTGATATTTCAATTCCCCAAACCACAATAAATCAATTTTTCTATTTATTTTATTTTATTTATATCTTATATTTCATGTGGTTGGAAAAAAGATCAAAAGATAATCATTTCGAAAAGATTGTGGTTTTATAAGTGAATTAATTTTCCAGAACACAATTCTCCCCCTTTTGAGTCATAGTAGCTTCCACTTAGGAATTAATAAAATATGTCTGAAAATGAATGGTTCGGGAATTAACTACCTTATATCATCTATAAATCTTTTATTATCTATTTTTGAGTCTTCATGACATGTGAAACATGTGATCGGTTTATATTAATTGGAAATATTTAAAAAGATTTCATTCTCACTAGTAATAAAAGGGGTATTTCCCCACCCAATTTAACCACCATAAAAACTAGGTTTCTTCAAAAAAATGTAACCCTTTAATATTTCACTATAATATAATTCTTTATCATAGAGCCTTTGGTTTTGATATAGTGACCTAAGATCTCCATTTCAAAGGTCTCTTCCTAGGGAAATCCATATTCTTCGACATGATTACTTTTTTTGTAACTCTTTTTCTTTTAATTATCACTTTTTAAAATATAATTTTTAAATTCTTATATAATTAAATAATTATTTATGTTATACTGAATTTTATTATTCTCAGGTAACAAATATTTATCAAAATTCCCATTTTCCATTAAGAAAAATTAACATGTTAGTAGTACGTGTGAAGGGTATAGCCTCCATGAAGTAACATATCTCATTTTCCATTTAGTTTCTTTATTAATTATTAAATTTTTTACAAATATTGTTAACCACAATAAAATTATCTAAATAGTATCTTTATAATTATTTTATAATTATATTATTCTAAAATAAACAACATTCTTAATCATACTATTCTATATGTTATGGAATGTTCATGTTTGGGTTGGTCTAGCCACCTACTTGAAGAATGCTAAAAAATAACATCTTTGACGAATATGAGAACATAATTACTGATAATATTTGATAAAAATAATTAACAAAGTATTTTATTTTATTTAATTAATATTAATATTAATATTGAACTCATTAATTAAGGATCAAAAAATTTTTCTTTAAAAATTACGGAAAAGTGCTCGTTGTCGATTTCATCATTAAGAATCATAGCAAGTACTCCAAGAAAATGACATTATAACCCAACATATAAAATTAAAACAAAAAATAAATTTCCAATTATGATATACGTATCAGTAACATTAATATGATAATTAATAATAATACCGATATTAATAAACTAGTTCAAAATGATTATGATTACTCACATCTGGTTTTAAAAATAGATAAAAAATAGATAATATACATTTAAAAAATAATTATAAAAAATCTAAAAAAAAATTTATGTATCGTAATATTGTTTTCGAATATTTCATTATGATATGGTTTTTTAACTAAAATATATTAATGTGAATTATACTATGTAGGGAAATGTGGTAGGTTTTTAGGTCTCAAATTTTCACCCCTTAAGACATATTTCTTATTATAAAATATGTTTTCATTGGTATGGTGTATCTAATACCCTATTAATATTTTGTATAATTATACAATAATTATTCATATAATTTATTCTTCATTTTAAATCATTTCCATCAAGGGTTTTTGACATTACATTTTCTAAGTTTATAAGGGGTTGTTTGAATCAAATTTAATTTCATGAGATATGTTTGATATTTTACACCATTATTTATATCAAATAGTTAAATAAATTCCCATTTTTCTTCATGTATGATGAATCTATTTAATTGCTTTATATTTTAACATCCATGTTATGGTATCCTTATTAAATTACTTGATTCTTACAATACCATTACTAAATGTGTTTTTGTTAGCTAAACACCCTTTTGAGTTAAAATTCAACTTCATGAACTTTTTTTTCAGAAATTAATCACTTTACCAAAAAAATATTAATTCATAGTTGTTTATATTCCAATTTTGATAAAATTACCTTTTAATTCAAATATTTTAACTTGATTAATATTTTACTTAAATATTATATCCTTTTTTAGAATAATTCGCATCCCCTTTAATGATAATTTCCCCTCCTTTAATATATTTTCTTTTCCTATAAATGTTTTCATATATATTTTCAATCCCCATTTAGGTTTTAACCATGTGACCTTACTATTATCCAATTATAATATTCAAAGGGTGGATTTGATACTTATTTTCATACGGTGAGTTTTCATAAAATATAATTCAAAATATTTATAGAGTATTCTATATTTAAAAAAATTAACCTCCAACGCAAATTTCTTTTACTAAGCTTAACATTTTTAAAAATTTACTTTGAAAGTGACCTCTAACTTCATCTTTTTATGATAATGTTAATATTGTTATGAAAAATCTATTTTTAATTTTTTTTCACATCCACACATATTTATGTAGTATTTGACTTTTCTATAAAACTTCCTCAATATACCTTCAAGATTCATTAATAAAATTATTAATATTCTAGTTTTATAAAATAAATTATGTCCAAAGACTGTGGATGTTTCTTATTTATTGAGTGATTTTTATAGAACTCCTAAAAAGTATTTTTCATATATGTCACTATCCTTTGATACATGTTATGATTGATAATGGATTTTCTTCATATGATACCATCCACCTTTTCACCAGATGTCTTATTTAATTTTATTTCTATCAAATAAATGATCTGTCTCCACATATTTCTTACATAATTATATGTAGTGTATACACATGATTTTTCTTAAATTGTAATTCATCTCTGAAAACCCTATTTTTGATTCCATTGATTAGAGATTGTCCAATGATATCTCATTCATTTATTAATTGGAAAAAAATTACTAACCCAAATTGACTTCTTCTATATTGTGAAAATTCCTTAGGATTTCTTATTTGAAGTGCATTGACCTAAAGAACTAATGAATTTAATTGGATACAAAAATATATTTCTTGGGTTTTTTATGCTTATTTATAGAATTTTGAATCATATAATTTATTGATTCCGTTTGAAAGGGATATGAAATACATTTTATTTATATGGGTTACTTATGATATGATGATGGTTGATT
This sequence comes from Viscum album, assembly GCA_963277665.1. NCBI lineage: Eukaryota > Viridiplantae > Streptophyta > Magnoliopsida > Santalales > Viscaceae > Viscum > Viscum album. The sequence goes on along the minus strand of OY728164.1, from coordinate 582,681,997 downwards.
TTAGTGGCACTCATATGTTTGGATGATGTTGAGTAGGGTCATATAACATCCTCAAATTCAATGGATAAAAGTTTAAATCTCCCAATATATGTATATTAAGGCACAATTTAATTGTTTGTAACCATGGGTTCATGTTTTTGAATCATAAAGAAGATTTATATGTGTTTAAAATTAATTTGTGTCCCAAGAATGAGTGAAAGAGTGTAACTCATGAAGGTGAAATTTCTATACAAATATGGTTGTGCCACCGTTCTCTACGAATTACATAATTTAATGATATATAGAATTTTTATGTTGTTTTCTTTAGTTATTCCATCACATTATTAATTATTCATCCTAATAATTATTGGGTATGACATTCTTATGTATCCTCATTATATTCATCTTATCATCTCCTGTTCTCTAATGATCTTTGATTATTATCACTCATATTTTCCATTAATAAGCATTTGAGCTCACCCCTTTCTTATGTTTCTATATTCCCATATTATAAATATAATAAAAATATGAAATGTCTAGAAGAGTATCTTATGTATATAATTATTTGGATATATTGAAGACTTGTTAAATATTTACCAATTTCTTATATAGTGTGAAAATCTATCATTAGTTGAAAAATACATGGTTTTTTTATTTAATATTTTTCCCAAATTTTCTAAAACATTAAAACTAAAAGGTATTGGGAATATATATAGTGAAATATTTACTTTAACTCATTTAATTAAGGGATGGCCAAGTCCATATGGAGTTATACGATAGGCACTATCTAAATAGAGAGATGGTAATTTTAGTTTGAATGGTGTCTAGTGATTCCTTTGAGATAGAAATTTATGTTTTCCACCCTACCATTATATTAACTAACATTTCAATGAAATATCAACCCTATATATGGTGATTGGAGTTGGTGGGATGAAGCCCTCAAGAAAGAAAACACCATCTAAGGTATATGTTGATCTTGGAAGAGTGGGACATTATGACACTATAACTGGGCCCAGACTATAAATTAGGATGTTTTTTTGGTCATGGGAACCGAACTTTCTAGATTCAAGGGTAGCATGTGAGCTGATTAGTCATCCTCCCCCTAGGTAGCCTTTAGGGTGCATAGACTATCCCATATGATTAGACCTTCCACTATGATCAAACCATCCATCTCAGCTAGAAAGGGATGAGAGGCCTCAATTTGGGACGACATATATTTGACATAGCCCTTATGAAGGGTGTTCATTGATGTACATGCATACACCCCCTATTCGAGAATGGAAAAACATACTGTAATAACCAAATAATATTAGGATTTTTACAATTTTAGGGGAGTTTAAAATATTAGTCAATCATAGGGATAATTCAATTAATTGGGATTTATATCAATAATCAAAGGGATGGACCACTCAATAACATGTTTTTGGAAGAGGAACAACGTATGGATACCAATTCAAAATATTTGGTGGGAATCGAAGTTAGAACCAACTAAAATTTTCACTATAATAGGTCTTGCCATGACACATAGTTCACACCATAAATAGACTACTTCAGTGAATCATTTCATCGTGCTAGGAAGTCCACACCATAAATGGTAAATGTGGTGCATCATCCCCTATGGGGGAATGATTCACTCTCGTAACCCCAGTCGCACCACAAATTTTTCAAGGGAGGGTGTGCATCGACCCCCCCCCCCCCTTCAGTATATAGGTTAGGACACCCCTTATCATGTAACAATGGACACATGGATTTATTTTTTAATAAAGTAAAGACCCATCATTTTGGGGTTCAATAGTATTGATTTTTAGGGGAAAAGAGGCATTAGAGAGAGGCCATATGTATGAATGTCACTATCCTTTCTCCTATTATGACCCACCGTAGTAGGGGACTGATCATGGTGATTTCTATTAGATATTTTAATTTTATTTCACCTCTTCCTTAATATGTTTTTGGTAGTTCTTAACAAACCCTTATTTTGATGCAATTTTGGTTATGGTTTATCAAAACTTTCTACCCGATAATGGTGTAAATCATGCACAATGAGGTGGATTTCATGTGTGAAGGATAGATAATGTCTCAAAAGATTGATCTCACACCATCAGAAGTGGTTCTAGTGTGATATGTATTCATAGTGAGTTTTTATGAGATTATTCAAATTCAATTTATTTTGATCAATTAATTATATGTGTTTATAATTAATTAATTTTCCCTCTTGGATTGACATATGTTCTTGGGAGCACAATGGAGTATTGGTGATGATTAGAAAAGGTTTAACTCATTGTTAATGTTATGAGTTCCCAATGATAAAATTTCATATGTTTTCTATATATGAGTGTGCATGCTTGCATAACTATGTGGGCTTAGATTTAGGGATTTGGTGCCTATGCTGACCTGAGTAATAGAGATAAGATGGTGTTTGGATTCATTTTCTTGGAATATGTTCTCTATTGAACATTAGTAGTTGGGATAGCCCAGAAACTATTTCTCCGAGGATAGATAGTTTTTGTTGATCTAATTTGGTTCCTTGGATGCATCTCGTGGTGTGAAAGGAATAAAGGAATAACTAAGGATGGTTCTTGATGTTCCAATCATAGAGAAGAATAAAATAATATTTTTTTTCTAGTATAGCATAGTGGATGACTAGGGTCATATCACTTGATTAGCATCAATTTTCTATTGATCACTAAATATATTTCACATAATTGGATTATTCATGTCATTTTAATTATTTATGAAAAAAAAATTTTGGGTTTATAAAAATGTAATGAAATGAAAAAATGAAAACAAAATAAAAATGAAAAAAATGTAGGTTAAAAAGGAAGGTCTTGGTCATAGGGTTTAGTTATATGGTTTTCTTCATTACTAAATTCAATTTGAAAATCCCTTAGTTTTTTTAAATGTTTTTTTAATCTCTACCCAATGTGGGTGTTTTATCATGCCTAGGAAACCTATTTGTAAAACAAATTATATATAAGATCAATATAAACTAAAATATAAATTGATATATATGTAATGGACGACTACTAGCACACATGTTCAATTCTCTCTCATACACCACTAATAAAATTGAAACAATTGTAAATTTGGACACAATAATTAATAACATTGATAAACCTCCCCCAAGGCTAAGCCTTTGGTTAATCACTTGTCAATTCCAAGTGAAAATATATCATAGTAGAAATAAGTTGCAGAGAGTTATTGATAGATGGAGAGAGAGATTATATAATTGGGATTGGAAGAAATTCGATCTGTTGAATTAAAATATGAATGAGTTACATGGGAAAATTAATTGAAAATAAAAATAGAAAAAAAATCTTATGTAGAAATGTCCCTACAGTGTAGTGCAGTGGATGATCCTTGGGAGTTGATATCTTCTCCTTTGACCCAGCCTTCTATTTATAAGGAATCTAGGTGCATGGGATATTGAAAATCCCCCAATAAATGTCTATATGTGTGCTCACATCATTAAAGATTATATACTTCATAAATTTTCCCTTGTTATATGACTGGCCCAATTTTGATATCTGTTAATCCCATCAGTTTTGATGTACTCCTTTCATAGCACGTGGAAAAACAATATTTCTATTTTTCCCTAACACAACACAGTGGCTAAACAAGGTCATCTCACTTGAGGCACATCACATTTTTTTACTCATTAAAATTCACTGAAGATATTTATTTTTTAAATTTTATTATTTATGAATGAAATAAAATATATGTTTTGGTTTTTTTGGAAATAAAATAAATGAAAAACTAAAATAATACTACAATTTAATTATAGTTTATATTAGGGGATAAATAATATGGAAACACATTGGATTGGTGTGTTCCTTCATTTTTTTTAATTGAATTTGAAAATACATTAATTTCCATACATGGAATATTATTCATTACCTTAGTTGGGAATTTTATAGTGCCTAGGAAAACTCTATGGTAATCAAAATATCCCAACCCTTGATATAAAATAGAATTAAAATTGAGATCCATGCCATGGAGGATAAGTACCACACCCCTGAAATTATCTTACATCCACCACAAATTAATTTAAAAAAACTTAAAATTAATGCATAATAATTAATGATTTTATGAAACCTCCATTAAGGCCAATCCTTGGGTTAGTCACTAGTTATTGATAGGTGAAAAAATATCATGGTGGATAGAAGAAATAGAGAGTGATAGAGAGATAGATAAAAGTAATTGGGATTGGAAGAAATCAGAAAACATGAATTAAAATATAAATGAGTTACATGGGAATTGAAATTGAAAATAAAAATAGAAAGTAAAACCTAAGTTTCAGTATCCCTAGAGTGCAGAATAGTGGTAGATATTTATGAACTAATATCTTCTCCTCTAACATATCCTTTTATTTTTTTGGAATCTATATACTCGGACCATTATAAATAGTTATATAAATTAGTATATTTGGGGCCATTTCATCAAAATAAATATCCTCCATTAATTTCTACCTATCACATGGGTGACCAGGTCTTTATCCCCATAAACAATCTTACATTTGATTAACACCTATTGTAGGGCATGGAAATATCACATTTCTTATTCTTCCTAATGTAGGATAGTGGCTGACAATGGTCATGTCACTCAAGGAGTTTCACAGTTGTCTAGTAACTATTTTATAATTAACCTAATATGTTTTTTTATTTTATTATATATAATGGTAATGAAATATGAGTTTTGGTTTTCTGGAAAAAAATGAAATGAATAACAAAAATCATACTAACATGATATAAAAGAAGAAATTATTCAATAATGAACTTGGAAAAGGATTTCTTTGCATGGGTTCTTTCATTAATCAATTAAATTTGATAATCTATTACATTATATAAATGGATTGTTATTTTATATCCTGAGTGGGATTTTGATAATTCATAGGAAGCCTCGTTGGAAAATCAAATTTATACACCCTGGATAGAATTTAAAAATTAAATATAAATCCAAGTTGTGGTGGACTACTACCACACTCGTGAAATTATCTCACATCCACCACAAATTAAATTAAGACAATTTAAAATTAAGGCACAATAATTAATAACACCAAGAAACCTCAACTAAGTCCAATCCTTGGGTTATTAACATTCTATTTCTATTTGAAAATCAATCATTGTGTAAAAATGTAAGAGAGATAAATTGAGAGATAGATTGATTAATTAAATCAGAAATAGAAGAAAATGGAAAACAATAATAAAAATAAGAATGTATTTAATGGGGAAAATGAATATAAAAACATAAAAGAAAATCAAAGTAGTGGTATCCTTACATCCTAGAGTAGTGGTATATCATCGGGAACCAATAGCTTGTCTTATAACATCACCTTGTCTTTATAGTGAATCCATATGCTCATATTTTCATAAATAGTGCATTAAATTGGTATATGTGGGGATATGTCCTCAAAGGGAATATCCTCTATAAATATTCATCATAATGAATATTTTTTTCATCCATAGGGTTTCATGTTGTTAATAGTATTAAAGATTTATATTGTTTAGTGTTGAACTTGTAATGACATTATTTAACCATCTCAAAGCCTTCTTGGCTCACATAATGTAATCTCCCAATGTTCATGTTATGAATTAAATTCACGACATGAATTGTTTTTTAAAGGATTCACTTAGTTTTATCCTTTTTATTAATTTATAATCTTTTATATGGGGCCATAATATTTCCATTACAATGATTGTAATTCAATCCATCATCAAAATTATTGTTTCATTCCCATCTACTTTTCATTGCGGTATGAAGTGTCTTCATCTAGATTAATTTTTCATTTTTATTTTTCTTCCATAAATTTTGGGCTTCATGACATAAATAAAAATATTTTAAATTTAATATTTTAAATAAAATTAATTTAATGTATAAAAATATTTTTTTTATAATAAAAAAGATATGTAAAATATGACTCTTTGTGGTTCCTAGAGTTAGCAAGCAGACATGAGCGGATTGGTACCAAGTGATGATGCGTGTGATGTTTGTATGTCTCAAAAATAGTGAGGAACTCCCTCTTATGATTATAGGAGTGTCTTTGGTAGGTGTTATTAAATTAATTCCCCAATTAATTTACATATGTGATAGATAGGGTCCTTCCTCCAGTGAAGAGATAAGAGATCTCTGTCTGGAGATGTGAGATGAGACCCCATAAGGAGTTATGGGTTTCTCTTTGGGACATGAAATTGATATTTCAAGGTAGTGGTGTACTAGAATTTGGACCCGACTTATTGAGTCCGTGATTTGGTAGAGACTATGAGTTTTGGTATAAAAAATTGGTCAAAACATGAGATTTATCCATGAAAAAAGAACATGAGGGTTCTGGGGAACCCAGTGGACACCATGATGGGTGAGCTGAAATGTTCTTCAAGGTACAAGTCTATGTCCTATGTTATTATAACATTGCTAATGATCTATTAAGATTTGTGATGAGATATAAGCCTTGTGTGTTACTATTTGTCTGTGCTGGTGTGTTTTTTTTGATAGGTTATAGACCAAGAGGGATAGTTGGACCCTAAGACCTGGCCCCACCATGAGTGAGATGACCCCAACTAACCTATAATAGGTGAAACAAAATATTCATGTGTATGAAGTATAGCCTATCCTTAAGTAGACTAGGATTAGGATAGAAAAATATTCCTTTAATAAGATTGATTCTTGATGGTGGAACTTTAATTGAGTGAGAATGTTCTAATCATTTCATTGAACCAGTTTAAGTAATATGGACAGTTCATGATGATATGCATAACATGGATGATAGACTCCACCTTGAGTGATAAGGAAACGAGTCAGGATTTGGAAATAGGACCATACCATATCTCTTAGGGTTTGTTAATGAACTTTGATTATTTCTACGCTGACGTTTTTGGTATAGGATGAGACATAATTTTGGTAGCACAAGGATACATGCATAGCATTGAAGAAAATACTAATGATTTTCGTGGTGGCCTTGTTATTGCATGATGACCTGAAAATAATTTTTATTTCTTTGACTATCATATTGTTATAATTATTTCTCTTTGAATCAAAAATAATTTTTATTTATGTATTTATTTTCCTCATTCATATACAATCATATAAATGAATTTAATTGTGGTTCTTGGTGAGACCTTATTGAGGAACATAATCACACACTTCGTTGGAACTATACTGCATGTATATACCTGTTTTTTCCTTTTAGGTTAATCATTTAAAATGTTTTTGATTGAGTTAGTGCATCTCAATGTGTATCTGGAGACATGGAGTGTAGTTTATCCTAAGTATATAAGTTTTTCTAGTGAATATATTCTTAGTTTTTACTTATTTTGTATATGGGATTAGCCCAGTTGGAAATCAGTGTATTTATTGTATGATCCCGTGAATTTGTACTATATTTCATTGATGTTGAATTTTTTTTTGATTTTAAGTAATATTATTATATTTTATGAATTTTTTAGTTACTTTTCACTATTTTGTGACTTTGATTTGATGAAATAGTATCCACCATTAATAGTTTTGGCCCTCACTACTATTCAGAAACCTCTAGAATATACAGAGGTATGCCTTAGATCATGTATCACCTCATCTCTAAGAACTGATTAGTGGCCCATGGGTCATAGAATCTCAAAATGGTGGTAGATATTTTTTTATTACTATTTGGGGATATGGTAAATAGGTTGCATATGAATGTGTTGGAGATTGTGATGGACCAAGGACTGCTGCTTCATGAACACATTTCTAGTGGTAATTATGAGTTACTAGAGTAAAGGGTTTAATTTTCTTATTTAGTATAATTATTGTCCCAAAGTTTATTAAATAAGATTCATTCTGGGTATTCTGAATTATGATATTTCTCTTGGCCCATTTTCAATAATCTCATGTACAAACAATATATTACATATATTTAAATCATATAACATATGTGTGCTCGTGTCTGACTTGTTTTTATTAATGATAGTAGTTTACCTATTTAAATTTTCCACAAAACATATATATTATTTTTCGATATAAAATGTGAATGGAATTTTTACCCATCTAAACAATTATTTACACTCACGATCACTTTTCTAGTGAAAGACCATGTGGAACTATGGTGGTTGTTCCCTAGAAACGACTATATAGTACCTTAAAAGGTGGTACATATATAACCCTTAGTGGGTTATCACATGAATTTAATTCATAAGGAATAATTAAATGATTTTACCATATTTCCTTGATTATAGGGTTTAGTTACATAAAATATCACTAACAACCTATATGGTGATTTCTGATATCTATTCATACTAACATTCTAATTAATAGAAGTGGTTAGAAGTGGAAACACACTGGGGTTATGGATATAGGAATATAAATTCATTGTGGTTGAGTTATTAGTATGAGAGGTTCTATTAATAATAAGGTTTTGTTTTGAGGGTAGGATTGGTCGGATTCCTGGACCATTGGCTATGGGAGATATTTTCAATGGGATAATCCTAGGTATTAATTCCTATGATGAGAAGGGAATGGATATACACTTGTAGTTTTTGATTGATTCCTAAGAGGTGTTAAATCTACCATTAGTCTTTACCATGAGATAAATGTGTAATACCTATTATAAAAGAAGCACTAATGTTATTTTTTTGTGAAATTGACATGTAGTGGGGAATGGAAGATACGTTTGGCACATGAGACGAGTTTATACAAGATGTGACTTATGAGAACATGAGTCAGGTTTTTTGAAAAAGTTATACCATATAATATATCTATTATGTTTAAGTGAGATTAAGTTAGATTATGGGTGTGAAAAATGAGAGAGATCTTGTTGGATCACTTTATCTTAATGATGATAGGGAGAATGGTGTAGCTTTTTAGGAAAATACTCATGTGAAAGGAAATGTTTTTGGATGTTATGCATGGTTCCCATTATGTTTTTTATTAATAAATGGGATATGTATGGGTTCATTGAGGATTTTTAAGGTTTTGGATGAACTCGAGTAGTTCCACAATGGTAGTATGGTGGTGAGATGGGAGTGGAAGTAAAATATATATGTTTTTATCCTTTTAGGGATGATAGAATAGGTGAGAGTGGTGTTGGGATCCATTAGGTTTGGTGGTCGAGGAATAGTGTGTTCAGAGCCATATGGTGGAGAGACCACTATTTTCAATTGGAAGGTGTTATACTAATTTTGAGTGGGTTTATGGATGAGTATTTCTTTTTTAGTAAGAAGGGAATATATTTCTCTTGGTATTTCATGATCAAACTCAGGTATGAGTATGATGGTATTGTTCATTCATTTTATTTGTTAATCACAACTATAAAATTCACATATATCCACAGTCAAAAAGTTAGTCTATAGTGGAAAAATTGTATTTATAGCTTATATCAAAGATATAACTTTCCATGCATCCTATTGGAAAGGAAATTGGGCTAGATCTATAACCAATTTGTTAAGGATATAGCTACAATTATCTATCATGAAAATTTCCCTATTTCCATGGTTTCAAAACCATGGAAATAGTAAATTGTTGATATAGACCTAATATCATAGTTTCATAACCATGGAAATAGACAACCAGCTTTAAAATATGGAAATTAACTTATTTCCAGTATTTCAAACCATGGATATATTTTTATTTCCGTGGTGGAAAATTGTGCCTCTATGATTAATAGATGATTGCAATCAGATGTGAAACTTATACCTCATCTATCAAAAACCAAGTGATTAACCACTTCTCTGGAGACAATTATTAGTTTGTATATATATATATATATATATGTATGTATTATAAAATATATTTTTAGAAACCATGGATGTAGGATTCAAACTGTGAAAATTGGTTATCTAGAACCCTTTCTATATGAATTTTTTTCCCTATTATAATTTGGGAAACCGATAGACATTGTTTAAAAAAATTGTGGCTATATATTTTTTCTATAGCCATGGATTTATAAAACAATGGATATGACCTTAGAAAAAATTATTATATCAATGGGATTCCAAAATACTATGGTTATTGGGTTGTTATCTAGTTGTGAATAGACATAGATTGATCGATGAATAGTGTGTGTTTTAGTTAGGCATGTAATAATAGTGATCCTCTTGTGTTAGGTAGAATCATATAAGTAGTAGGTCAGTGGACCTCATGTTGGATTGGTTTTTAGAATGGATATACTTGTTTAAGAGGCACTTGAAAAGGCATTGGGATTCTGGTGAGTATATATATTTTATTATATCTAGTTCCTTGGTAAATTCCATATTCATATTTTGGTTGTGGTGTTTGATGGAGTCAACATATTGGAATTTGGATTGGGGTTATTTTGTTATTGTTTTAGGTTATGATATATCATTTTTATTTCATTCCATGGTGATTTCATGATGGTTGGATTAGTTGGTGTTGATAAAACCATTAAATTACAACAGATTTCATGTTCAGACTATGATGTGGTTTCTTATATGGTCACACAATGTGAAAAGGAGTTAGGATACCATATCAGGTAAGTTAGTGATGTGACATGTTAGCTTATGGGAATAAGAATTTTCAATAGAAGTCATCCATAGGTGGACCAAATAGTATTTATTTTCCATGATTAGATGTGGTGGGGTGGACATCTTGTTGATCATGTCATTGTACTACTAGAGCAGCATTGTATATGAAATTATTAATGTGGTTATATCCACAGTATAAAATCATCCATATTTAGTTTATTCTTATCGTTTAGAAACCCATGAGGTCCAAGGTGAGTTTTGTGAAGACATCATGGTTTCTTGGGAGAGATATGGGTGTGGGGAGTGTTTTATCTTTCTTGTAAAATATAGAGATTGAGTTGTTAATCCCTCATTATATCATGTGTTTTCATGTTTGGAGTATTTCAATGGAATCTTGTTTTTTATAGGGGATGAAACCTAAATATTCATCAATGAATTGATGATTTTTTTAGGTTAGGTTTTTTAGTGGAATGACTATAAATTCTTCTTTGGGATGAGAAGTGTTATGATTGGTAGTTTGAAACATCCTGTAAATTTTAGTTTCCATACCTTTTGAGGGGAGTCATAATTTTAGTTATGAAGTAGCTTTTATTAGATCAATTGGGATTTAGATATTGACTCATAGGGTTGGGATATATAAAAAATATGTTTTTATGAGGAACAAGGTCTAGATATCTTCTTGGGAGCTTTAGTGGGTACCAGATCAAGGCCTAGACAATTATTTGAAATGATAATGGTGATGTAGGCCATGTCCGGACTTGTATGTCTCAATGAAAATGAGAAAATATAATGCACCATTATGGGAAGGCATAATGGTTTCACTATGAAGGAGGGAGGTTTTGAATCATCCTTGATGGGGGAGTGCTTTCATGTATCATCCCCTCATTATGAGAAAAATATTACATATAAAGGAGTGTGTCACACCATGTCCCTCCTTGGTAGAACCATAGCCAATACCTAATTTTATTTTTTTATATGGGTTAGACCCAAAATATTTGGATTTAACTAATTTTATTTTGAAGATAAAAGATGAATCATAGAGTGGACATCAAGTTCTCTATTCCCCTTCTTTCAACTCATTTTATCCCCTATAGAAGAGAATGGATATGTGTGTATTTCAATGTCATTTTTAAGTGTGTTTCTCCTCTTCCTTAATTCGATATTTTTTATTCACTAGCCCTAATTTATTTACAATTATGGTTTTTTGAAGTGAATATTTAGACATAATCATGGTTTAAATCATCTAAAATGATATTTCTTTCAGGTGTAATGGCTGTAGGACATCATAATGTGGATCACACACCACTGGAAGTGGTTTTGGTGTGATGAGAATGAAAAATGAGTTTTTAATAAATTATTCCTATTAAATTTACATTGGATAATTAATTATGACTACTAATAACTATTTATTTTTTATTCTTGGTTGGAGATAGGTTCCTGAGAGTGTTGATAGTTCTTTTCAGCTCTCAAAAGGGATCAAATCCATGATAAAGTTTGGTATCACTTATAATACAATTGCATATGTTTTTTATATGTGAGTGTTCATGGCTACATAATTTCATGGGCTCGGGTATTGGTATTTGGGGTATATGGTTCCCTAGGAAACATATATTGGGTAGGGATAGGCCTAAGGTACTTAGAATAAGTGATCTTTAGCACATAGGTAACAGAGATAACCCGATGACTACATATCCAAGTGGATATAGTGTTAGTAAATCTATCATGAATCATTTGATAGGTATTAGGGTGCAAGTTCAATTCAAGATAGCCTAGTTTGGGATCTTGAAGCTATCGGTTAGTCATGAGATGAATGGTATCGATTTATGATTGGTGATATAGTCATACAACTCCGGAGTGGTTAGTAAAACCCTAATAACGTTCATGAAGAATACTGGGTATGAATATAGTAAGGTAAGTCCTCTACGATCTGACATATATTACTGGGAGGGTCTTTCCTTGGGTGAAGGGTTGGGAGATCTCACCTGTTTGGTGTTTTCCAAGACCTAGGTATAGGCCATGGGTTTTTATTAGGGACATGGAATTGAGCTTCCCAAGGGGTTCTGGATAAGAATTAAACCCTACTTATTGAGTCCAAAGTTAGGTAGAGCCTATGGTTTATGGTGTCACCAGTGGGTGATGAAAATGAGATGGTATTGATGAAATGGGACAATGATATGTCTAAGAAACCCAGTGGAACCCCAGATTAGTTAGATTTAATTTTATTCTAGATACAAGGATTGGTCCTCAGGGACTATCACTTTGTTGATGATTTGGTTAGATGGGTAATGGGTTGTGGCCCTTGTGTGTTATTGAATGTGTGTGATTTGTGTTATTAGGAATGGATATGATGTTGATTGGGGTAGGTATGTTGAATATTGGTCTCTCCATGAGTGAGATGGCACTTTCTAGACTATAGTGGCTAAGAAGAAGTCCTCTTGAGCCAAAATTAATACCTTTTCACAAGTAGTATTTGGTCGGGATGGTGCACATCAACTTTAGTATGATTTTTTTGTAATAAGGGATCATTATATGAGTGGGATTGATTGGATCTTGGTAGTGTACCTCCTTGAGAGAGAGGGATGGTTCATGATGAGACATGAGACTTAGCTAAGGGACCCTACCTTGAGTGATAACATAGTGGGTTTGTATTTGTATATAGGGCCATACCTTTTCTCTACTAGTTGTGTGTTGAGGACTTGGATACTTCCAACCCTACATTCCATGGTATATGTAGTGAAATGGGTTTGATGGAATGATGCAAGGAGATGATGAAATTAATAAATGAGACTAAAGATATTATGGTAGGGTATCATGGTGGCATGGTTATCACCCAGTGACCCAATGGGCATGTGTATATCATTGAGTGTCTCAATAGAATGGTTAGAACATTATGACTCAATGAATTCATACGCATGTTTATTAATGAATTTATTTTCCTCGTGAATACATATCCATATGATGATGTATATTTGGTGTTCTTGGTGAGAGACTACTAAGTTATATGCCTACACCCTACATGTGAACTCTTTTTTATGTGAAATCCTTATGTCTACTTGTATATTGAGAATAGGGAATGCAGTGAATTGAGCTAGAGTTTCTTAATGGAAATTTGGGGAATGGGAGTGTTGTGTGTCTTGGGGATGGAACTAGTTCTACTGTGCATTTTTTGTTATTTTTTTGTTATTTTATATATAGGACTGGAAGAGTTAGATATAAATTAATTCTTTGTATGATCATGTATGTTTATAAAGAATTTCATTGATATAGAAAAGTTTTTATTTATTTGTTGTACTTTGGTTATATTCTGTTGAGGATTTTTATATTATCTTGATTTTTTCTTTATTATATTGTTTTTTGAATCTGATTTGAGGGAATACTCTCCTCATTGCATAGATCAGGCCCCCTCTATAATTTGGTAGCCTCTGGTATATGTGGAGGCATTTGTGAGGTCATATATTACCTGCACCCTAGAAATAATAGAGTGTCTCATGGAACAAGGAATTATACATAGTTCTTAATAGAATGTTATCCCCCACCATACAGTGCACCATTCCATGCCTAGGTGACCACTACATGATCTGATATAATCTCTTTTGAGCAATTTTCTAAAATATTTCTTTTCTAATAGAACTAGACAAGTGAGAAGTACATACTAATAATTTTAACATATAAACCATTATGTTATACTTATATATGAAAAAATAGACAAATTATATATCATTAGAGGTCGTATTCGTATATATCTTTAGATAGATGGTGATTCAGTTTGAGTTAGATATTTTATGTAGGCATCCGGTTTAGTACACTCTTATTTAAAAACTACTGGTAGGACTTGGTTCCCACACATGTATATTTAAATTTTGTACTCTCTAAGAAATCATTTGAATTATGGGTGTTTTTAATGGATAGTGGAATTAACCATGTTGTATAGACTCACAAAAAATTCTATTAGAGTTCCCTCATAGTGAAAAGGAATATGGATATGGCTTATAGATTTATATATCTTTTAATTATTTTTCATTATTCATGTATACCCATGGTTCATATTAATATTTGTGTTCTTAAAAAGGATTATTGGGGGATTGATCATTTACTCTTAGGGTGTTCCAATGATTTAGACTAGATTGGGATGTAAAATGATAATAAAATATTCCCACCAATCCTGATCAAAGAATTCTAACCTGAATTAGAGAGTGGATATCAGAATGGGATTCTTCTATGTGTTTCCCTTCCTTAAATTATTATTTATTATGAGGTGATATGGGGTGTGAGTTTGGGGTAAATACTCTATTTTTTAGATATTATCAATGAGGTGTGGGTTTCCTTTATGTTGCGAGAGTAATAACTCCCTTAAATGTCTTGGTTCAGTTTCTCTTTTTTATACATGGGTTTTCAAGGGATCCTATTATAATTATGATATGTATGTGTCATGATTTCCATTTTTCATTATGATAGGTTAAGAAACTCTCCTGTGGAATGTGGTGTAAATATCACATATGTAGGGTCAGTACTCCCTCAAATACTAAACATTTTCCTTGGTGAGGTGTGGGTCCTCCACTATAATAAAAAAATTATATGGGTCCCTTTGTTGGAGTTTTTTCTAATTTTTTGTCTTGGGTATGAAATTTCTAAAGGAATAATTATATCTAGGAAAATCCATCTCATTTACCTTATTTTCGAGTGAGAAGTGGTCTAACTAAGAATTATTTAGATTTTATTTGTTTAAACATGTATATTTTAGTTTTACACTACAAATTAACCATAAAAATTATGAATTTTTTTTACTTATGATTTATTTGTAAGGAATAGTTGTTTCATGCCTTTTCCATTATTGTAATTATATATTATGATCCATTAATAAAAGTTGGTCCATGTGAAATAGGAACATAAATACCACCAATCCAAAAAAACTCTTAATAGTTTGTACTTTAGTATAGTTGATCAAAAACACTAATAGCGAGTACTACACTAGTATGGACCTTATTGGCATGGTTATTATAGCTCTATAGATCTCTGTAAAAATATGGGTACTATAGAAATGCATATTCCTACTTTACTACATTGACTTATGAGTTTATTGTTTAGCTATGTATTGTGACTCTATGGGTGTGCCATGTAATATTGTCCTTGAAATTGTAAAATTATTCAACCACTATATGTTGTTAGATAGTATTCTTGAACAACATAAATCATTTTTAATTCATTTTGTTCATTTTTCTCCCATTTTATCATATTCTTTCAGAATCATTTATCATCTGGAGCTCCTATAATTTCCATAAAAAGTAGTATTATAGATTTATTTTAGTATATTATTATCATATTTCTCATGTTCAATGATGTATATTGAATAAGAATGTGTAATGGTCAATTATTTGAACATATTGACTTTTATTTTTTGAGAATTTCATAAAGAATTATATTTATCAAAATAATGTGCACTTTTTTATTCTGTGAGTAAAATAAATAGATATAGAATATACTGAGTGGGATTTTATGGATCTTTATTTTTGGGGTGTTATTTCTTTGAAGATTGTAGATAACACAGAATTGAACATTATAGTGAAGTTTGTGATGCATAGGTTGACAAAATCATTTTAAAAAATATTCAAGAATCTATTTAAATAAAATATCTATTTAATATGATGATTATTCAATCTAAAGGTGATTTTAAGGGAGACTATATTTTATCACATCAATTAATTCCACACCAACACATGTTAAATGAAATAAAAATAAATTATACTGGGTGGTGAGGTTTGTTCACTACTTTTATTATCTTTATTACAAGATAAAATTGGTAACAAGGAAGCTCGTTGCTAATAATGGAGGTTGGTCTGTGTTTATTATCAATTTGTACATGGATGATAGGGGAGTTTGCAAAGAATATGGTCATACAGTTTTGGCTGAAAGTAGTATTTAATGCGGTACAATTTCCCTGTTTTTGCCTAGTTTTTTGACCTCAAAAAACTAGAGTTTGGTAATGGACTGTGGAGATGGTACATATTGAAGACTGACGGTACACCGTGAAGGTTGGAGGTACACATTGAAGGTTCATGGTAAGTCATGAAGATGTATGGTACATAGAGATGTTGTGCAGTACATGGTGAAGGTGTGTGGTACGCAGTGAAGTAACGTGGTACGCAGTGCAGGGTACTGGGAACAGTATATGGAGCTGTTTGCAGAATCGAAAATAGTTCCAAGAAATTGTACATGGTGAAGTAATTCGGTATGTGGAATACAGAAGGTTGAAATGAAAAATTGTTCATAGCAATGGTACGTGGTGAAGCCATGCAGTACATGGAATGATGAAGGTTGGCGTGATTGTTGTAATTTGAGAAAAAAGTGCAGTTTGTGGTTGAGGCTAACTATGCGCAGATGGAGTGAAGATTGTCCCACATTGAAAATTTGTGTAAAATAGATTAACGATTTTTTCAGAGTTATGTGGCTATTTAAGGAAAATTAATCTCCTTTATTAGATGATGAAATTGGATATTAAATTTTCGGGAAGAAATTTCGGGATGTTGGTAGTGGTTCATGGAGGAGAAGACGGTACGCATAGAGACTCATCTGCATTATGAAATTTGTTCGCGGAAGGGTGTGTGGTTCATGCAGTAAGCTCATTTAGCATGAAGCGGAGTAAGGTAGTATTACTAGTAGGACGATACGTAAATATTTAGAGTAGTATGTAGAGTAGAGATGAAGACATCATAGCACGGTATGCGGAGGGGTTGGGTGGTACACAGAAGAGATGAACGATTCACAAAAATAGTTGTGGTATGTAGAACTAGAAGCAGTATGCAGAATAGCCATGGAAGCCTAAAATTGGCCAAATCAGTTTGAGAAATTAATCTTCATAACATATCAGTGTGAGGGAAAATAAATTACATCTATCCATGATTATGGGACTTCAAAAGAGCATCCATTTTCATGTGAGGATGCATGAATTAATGATAAAACATTGATGATACCTTCATGTCGATAAATAGAGTGAATATTCTTACAAGGCAGTGAGTAAAGGAGAGTTAGCAGAAGTGATCTGAGGGACGCAGTGTGCTATCTCTAAAAACTTATTATGGCAGTGCCCCTAACATAGAGTGACTATGATAAACTCTTTTAATACAAATCTTGTGAAGATTAGTGGAATTTGGTATGACCGACACAGTGTCGGAAAATGCACCTTGGACGTATCCCATAGTTGTGAACCCAGTAAAATTGTAGTGTCATTTCTTTACATGTGATTTTTTTCTGCACTTCCTCTTCAGATAGGTTTAACAGGTTCCTAACAACGTGGGAATAAGTTGCATCAGTTTAAAAGAAAATTTTGACACCCTGATTCACCCCTCCCCTCTCGTGGTGTTCCAAGGTCATTCAAGTGGTATCAGAGGGAAAAGGATAATGGTGTTGAATCTGTCTATAATGGAGAATTTAGTCAACATTGGGGGAGTTACCCTATTCATGGGAATGAATTTTCAAATATGTAAAAATAGGATGAGATCTCACTTAATGTCTCTTGGAATGGATATTTTATTTTCTAATTCATATTTAATACAACACAATGATCCTACAGGACTGTTGATGATAGATACAGATAAGAAATTGGTTGATACTGATGAAAAATCCCAGAATGATCTCATTGCAACCCTTTCGGATTGTATTTATCTAAAGGTAATGAGTTGAACATCTTCAAAGTCAATGTGGGTTAAACAAGATAATATTTATGAGGGAAATAAAAAAATTAAAGGAGGAAAAACATCATATACTACACAATAGGATTTATGATTTGAAGATGCACCCTGATGAGAATGCAGACTCCTTTTTCAATCAAATTACCAAATTTATAGGAGCAATCTCTGGTCAGGGTGAAGAAAGAAATGACATTGATATTGTCAAGAAATAATGAGAAGACTCCTCCCCCTTTACAATGCAATGGTGTCATCCCTTGAGTAAATTTATCTCTCCAAACTCTTAATGGATGATCTTCTAAGCAATCTATTAGCTTATGAAATGATAATCAAACTAGAAGAAGCTACGACTGATTTGAGAAAGGAAATGGTATTCAATGCCATAGAAAAACTAAAAGTATAAGGAGATGGAAGTGATGAAGATGATAGGGAAAATGAAACTCTTTATTTCTTTTCCAAGAATCTCGAGAAGGGAATAATGAAATTTTTAGGCAAGATACCTCCGGTTTGTTTTCACTGTGGAAGAGTTGGGCACATTTCCTTCCAATGATAAAGAAAATTTGATGATAAAGATAGCGAAGATGAAAATATGGAAAAGCCTCAGAAAAGATTCGTCAAAAAGGGAAACTTCAAATTTGGATAGAAATATTAGAGGAATTATTTTTCTGTGAGAAGAAATATGATGATAACGAATTCTGTGAGGAAGATAATGAAAAATTTAAAACTAGGAGCCATGCCGCCATAATGGAAACCAATGAAAATTCAGAACCATTGATAGATAAAGTTAGAGAAAATCAGTTGACTGATAATGTCGATCCCAAGTTGAAAATTAAGGATGCCTTTGGTAAGATTGAGAAAAAAAGTACAAGGTGAAATAAGTGAAAAGAAATGGTGGAGTAATCATCGAAATATATTGATCATCTGGAAGAAGAAATTGAATGAATGCAAGAACAGGTGAAGGCTCATCAATCCTATAAAGCACTGAAAATGTTATTGAACTAAAACTCAAAATTGACGAACCAGAAAAGGTCATTAATGGCCTTATCTTGATACTGGAGGAGAAGTCTAAGACCATTGAGGGGCTCTAAGAAAAAGTTGTTACTCAGAAAATCAAACTAGAAATTTAATCAACTTCAAAAAAAGAAATGGATAAAAAACAATTTGGAAGGTTCTCGGATGCTGAGCTTTTAGAGAATGAAAAATTTAGTTCTGATGACATTAAAAAGATCTTGAGTTATGAAAGACCCACATTCATTGTAAATCATGGAATTTGTTAAAATTTCAATGTATCAAATGCTATAAATTATGTGATCTAGAATAAAGTCAAGATGAAAGATTATCATGTTGAAAATTCACCATATGTGCTACAAATGAATTTCTATGATTAAACTGAAAGGTTAATTGAATATTATCCATGAGTTTCCAGAAATTATAGGTAGTCAAACTATTTTTCAGAGGAAGAAGGAATGAAGAGAAATAAAACTGGGAAGAAATTTTCCTTCATGAAGTGTCAGTTTTGTGGATTTCTAGGCCATACCATGTCATATTGTGAAGTGGAAAGGAGATATATAAATGGGGAAAAGTTAGCATTTATACAAAGGAGAAAATATTCATATCCTACTTCTCATAGAAGAAATAATCTCTATGGATATTTTTTTTATTGTTCAAACATTGTCCATAAAGTTGTGCATTGCAGGCAGAGGTATGACAGAAGAAATTCACTCAATGGTCAGAGATGAGTCAATACACGTCAAATAGATAGTGATGTTATTTCATATAAGTTTTCTATTTTGGAACAAGAATTTGGATATGAATAACCCATGAAAAAAAAATAATGAATTGAAATGAAATCAGCGTCCTACACTTAATCCAATATCTCTTGGAAAGAAAAGAAGAAAATTTAAATGTCCAATTTTTCAGAAGTATCCCTCAATGCTACAAAGAACAACAACACATGGTTTATTGAAAGCATTTGTTCATCCCACATGATGGGTAATGCCAATATATTAACAAATGAAAATAAATAGTTCAATGGGATAGTGAGGTTCGGTAATGATGGTGCTTTGGAGGTAAAAGGAAGTGAAATCACTAAGCATACTAATAGAGATCTGAAGAAAACTGAAGTCTTGTATGTGGATAGTCTGCGTCACAATCTTCTTAGTGAGAGTAAAATTTCCAACTCAATTATTATTATGACATTAAATCAAAATGGATTTACTATAAGTGGAATGTCGTGGATTTCTCTCTTGAAAGGCTATAGAACAGAAGGCAAATTATATCAGGTTAATTGCAAATAGAACATTTTATACCTAATAATTGAAGAGGAAAACAACTCATGGAATCAGAGATTGGGGAAAATTAATCAACAAGACATAGAAAAGATATATAAGATGAATATATTCATGGATATACCTAATCTAAATAATGAATGAGAAAAGACTTGTGATGCTTACATGTGGGGGAAACAGGTCGGAAGTTACTACTAGCCAAAGAAGAAAAGAGCATCGAATCTCTTTGATCTCATCCATAAAGATATATGTGGCCCGTTAAATGTTGCTAGAACACATATAGAGAGGTTATTTTTTCTTTCCATGGATGATTATAGTATAAAGGCATGTGTGATCATTATACATTGGAATTGATAAGTTCTTGATTGCATGAAAACCTAATGAAAAATCACCAGGAATGATACTGGACAAATGATCAAATTCTAATGGTCTAACAATGGAGGGGAATACATGTCCATTGAATTTGAAAATTACTTAGAGAAGTGTGGGATTCAACATGAGGTGGAACATGCAAGAACTACACTACAAAATGGAGTTGTTGAGCACTGGAACCGACAGGTAAACAATATGGCCAGAACTATTTAGATTGAGAGTCGTATTCCTCGACATTACTAGAAAGAGGCAGTACAAGCTGCAGTGTAAAATCAAAATCGAACAGGGAAATATCTAGGTGAAATAAAAACACCTTATGAATTTTTCCATGGATGGAATCCCTCATTGAAATATTTTTGTTTGTTTGGAAGAAAATGTTTTATCTAAAATAATATAGTAAATAAAGGGAATTATATAGACAATTCAAACGAAGGAATATTTCTTTGATAATCAATGAACCTCAATGCCTAAAAGTGTTTCAATAAGCGTTTGGGAAGAATTGTGGAAAGTAGTAATGTAAAGATCATAGAAAATAAAAACCTGAATGCTACAAAAAATACTTATACTAATTTCAATGAATATGAGAAAAAATGTAAACATGGATCAAATTATAAAATAAAGGTAGAGGATAATGTGAAAAACTCTCCGGAGTCACATTAAGATATTGACTCTAAAGAAGAATCCTAAGAAAGAAGCCATATCAGGAGAGAATATAGTTGAACCTCAAAGAAGAAAAAGAAGAGCATAGATTGATCATTCCAACATTATCAAGGATCAGAATGCACTTACACTGATAAATAGAATGAGGAATAATGCATAATATGCATTTCTATCAGTTATGGAACCATCCAAATTTGAAGAGGCTACAAAGGATGAGTTATAGGTTAGATCAATTAATGAATAGTTAGATCAGATTGACAAAATCAGACATGGGCTCTTGTTAAATGACCTAAAGATCATAATGTGATTGGTAGGAAGTGGATTTTCAAGAAAAAATTTGATGAAAAAGGAAATGTGATTAAAAATAAGGCATGCTTGGTATGTAAAGGATATTAAAAATCAAATCCATTGATGTTTAGGAGACATTTTCTCCCATTGTGATATTGATGTTAATCAGGCTATTCCTTTCCATGGAAATCCAAATAGGTTATAGAGTGTATCAAATGGATATTAATACAATGTTATTAAATGGAGTATTGGAATAAGATGTCTAAATTGAACAACCCATTGGGTTATTACTTGGAAATGATGAAATAAATGTTTTCAAATTAAAGTAATATCTTTATGGGATGAAACAGTAACCACAGGCATGGTACTCTTGGTTTGAATTTTATATGAGAAAGCTAGAGTTTGAAAGAGGAAGAGTGGATCACAGTCTCTATGTAATGAACTATCAATAGGATCAGTTCATGGTATCTGTATAGGTAGATGATATTATTTTTGGAGGAAGAAAACATGGATCAGTGGATGAATTTTCCAGTCACCTGAAATCAAAATTTGAAATGTCTATGATAGGTGAACTCACATATTTTCTAGGGTTACGGGTATATTAGAATAAGGATTTCACTTTCATTTATAAAGAAAAGTATAAAAGAGAGCTACTGAAAAAGTTCAATATGCATGATTCCAAACCAATGTCGACACCGATTACAGTTTGATCAATGCTCGAAAATCATGAGTAATATAATTCTATGGATCCCACCTTTTACAGAAGAATCATTGGATGCGTAATATACCTAACGGCAATAAGGTCGGATATTGTCTTTGCAACCTACCTTGCATCCCTCATTCAAAGTAATCCAAAGGAAGAACATATGGTGATAGGGAAAAGAATCATGAGATATATTCAAGGTAAACATAATTATAGGCTATACATTGCTTCAGGAAGAGATAGGAAACTATCAGCATTCTTTGATGCTGACTGGGATGGTGATGTAGTGGATAGGATGTATACTAGTGGTGAATAATTATATATTGGGAAGAAATGTGTGGGCCGGTTAAGGAAGAAATAGAAATGTACTTCACTTAGTATTGTTGAAGCTGAATATATATCTTCTACAAAATCATGACCTCAGTTACTTTCGATGAAGCTACAACTGAGTGATATAGGTGATGAGGTGAAACAACCAATGGTGATTTACTATGATAACAAGAGTGAAATTGTTTTTATAAAGAATCCAATTCATCATTCTCATACAAAACATATTGAGATCAAATATCACTTTATCAATGAAAATTTTGAACAAGGCATGATCAAAATTGACCACGTGGGAATTGATAAGCAAGTGGCTTACATTGTGAAAAATCCACTGTTAGTGGATATCTTTAAGAAACATTGGTTTATCCTGGTTAATCATACACCTCCTAGATCAGAAGAAGGTTATGAGATTCCCCTATCGGTAGTTTTTTTAATGGGGTTAATCTATTTGTATATTTTTTATAGGTTTATAGGGGAGATACGATCTAGGGGTGGACATTCTGAGTTCTATATTGTTAAAATAATAGTCTTCATGTTTATTCCCAATTGGGGAGAATGAATAAATTCAATGAAAAATATAGAACATGATCATTAAAGGTGGAGAAAATAAAATAATGAGAACTCAATTAATGTACTCTCTCTTGTTTTCTACACCGAGAACTTCCCACTTAGACTTAGAGTGATGGTTGAGTTGTTTCATGAAGATTTAGGTTTTGATTGTGGTTGTAACATTAGTGAATATATCTGGAGATTGAGAACAACACCAAAGGGGGAGATTGTCGACACCAAGACATCTCGTTTCTAATAATGGAGGTAGGTTTGTGTTTGTTTTCTATATATAAATGAATGATTGGGTATTATTCAAATAACAGGGTCATATATTTTTAGCTGAAAGCAGTACAGAACGTGGTGCATTTTCCCGGTGTCTTCCAAGTTTTTTGCCTCAAAAATCTATAGATTTGAAATGATTCGCATTAATGTTACGCGGTGATGGTCGATGGTACGCCGTGAAGGTCGGTGGTATGTGGAGAAGGTGTGTGGTATGCCGTGAAGGTGCAAAGTAATAGGTGAAGGTGTTTCTTACACAGTAAAGTTGGTGGTACGTGGTGAAGGCATGCGGTATGTAGTGCAGGAGTGTGGTACATAGAGTAGGTAGTCAGAATGATGTGCAGAGAATTGTGAAAAACCCAAAATAGTTCACTGAAATGGTACGCGGTGACGGAATTCGGTACACAGAATGCTGAAGGTCAAAATGAAAAATGGTTCACAGTGATGGTACGTGTTGAAGCAATGCGGTATGTGGAATGATGAAGGATGGTGGGATTTCTGTGTTTCCTAAAATAGGAGTGGAATGTCGTTGAGGCTAACCGTGCGCATATGGATTGAAGATTGTCCCACATTAAAAATTTGGGTAAAAATATTTTCAATTTTTTCGGAGTTATGTGCCTATTTAAGGAATGGTAATAACCTTTGTTAGATGATGAAATTGGTGATTAAAATTTTAGGAAGAAATTGGGAGAAGATGGAAGTGGTTCGTGAAAGAGAAGATAGTATGTGGAGAGACTCATCTGTGTAAGGAAAATTGTCTGTGAAAGGTAGTGTGGTTCACACATGAAGCTCCTGCATTATGCAGAGGAGAAAGTAAGTATATGGAGAAGGAAGATACATGAATATTTGTAGCAGTACATGTAGTAGGGTGGAATACAGCGCAGCTCGGTACACGGATGAGTTGGGTGGTACGCGGAGGAGCTGAACAGTTTGCGAAAATAGTTGTGTTACATGGAACCAGCAGTATTACACAAAACACCTGAGGAAGACTAAAAAATGAGAAATAATTTTGGGAAATTAATCATCATAACATGTTAGTTTATGAGAAAATAAATAACATATGTTCATGATTATGGGACTTCAAAATGGAATCCATTTACAGTTGAGGATGCATTAATTAATGATAAACTATTTAAGCGACCTTCAAGTTGATAAACTAAGTGAATATTCTTCCAAGTCAGTGAGAAAATGAGAGTTAGTAGAAGTGACATGAGGGAGGTACTGGGCATGGAAAAGAGTGAATGTGCTAAACTCTTATAATCCAAAGCTAGTGAATATTAGTGTAATTTGGTATGACTGACACACTATCGTTGTATGATCCTTGGAAGTATCACTTAGTGGTGAACTAAGTAGAAATTTTGAGTCATTGCTTTGCATGTGATTTTTTATGCAGCACTTCCTCTTCAGGCATTTATAATAGGTTCTTACAAACGTGGGAACGAGTTCCATCAGTTTAAAAACATGTTGACACCATGATTCACCCCTCCCTTCTCAGGGTGGTCTAGGGTCATTTAGATAATTAGAGAGACACTATAATATCCATGATAAGTTATTTAGGTAAAAAAATTAAGGTTGAAATTTTTTTTATATTTAATCTTAAATGAGGTTATTTTGAGAATATGGTCAATATAATTCACTAGTTCTACTCTACACATGGAATGAATTGGATGATTTATGTAGTAGGGTAATCACATAGGTTTATCAAAAATAATATTAGTGATCTAAGACAAGGTGGAAAAACATGGTCCTACCTAGTGGAGTTATAGGAAGAAAGGAAAAGTCAATAAAGATTTTATAAATAAAATAATACACTTAAAATAAATTCAAAAAACATGGTATCTAAAGTAAAAGATGATGTTTTATTATTAATTGTAAATGCTATCATGTTTTTTTGGATTTCAAAATCTAGATCTTCTTTTTATTACACACCATATAAGTGTATCCTAAAATATATAATTTTAGAGATTTTCGTAAGGTTTATATTTCTGATTATGAACACTCATGAATTGTGGGAAAGGGTAATACTTGTATCAAAATCAATATTGAATGTTAGATCATTCTGAAGAAATAATGAAAAATTAAAAATTATTTCTTAGGAAAAATAATTGAATATTATATAATATGATAAAAAAAATCATGCGCATTGTTGTCAAAATAAATTATATGGATGATTCACAACTGTGTCATTTAATGTTTTTTCACATTAGTGATACATTGAAGAAGGTTTTGTAAATAAAATAAATGTTACTATAGTTGATTTTTATAGAAGTTATCCATTGTGAATATGTAATATTTGTAATATTAGAGAAGTAAAATTTTAGGATGGGAGGTAAAATCCATTGTCAAGAATGCTAGAACACGAACACACTGATGTTTTGGAACCTTTACCTATATATTACATTGGTTGTTCATTGTATAATGTTACATCTTTTATAACTCAAGAAGGAAGGTATGTTCATACATTATTAAAAAAATATTTTTCCCTATATTTATGATGTGTTGGTCTATGGTAGATAATGAGTTCAGAGAAATTTTAAAATTCATGAGGTTGTTCAATGGAGGAGAGCATGAATGTAAAGAGTTAAAATAGTTTTGTTTTAATAATATAATCATGTGTGGTAAGAAACATCCCATTACAATATAAAAAATGGCGTTGCTAAGAAGATTAATAAGACTTTGAATAAACTTTCTAGAAGGAAAATACTAAACTTGTTGTTACCCAATACATTCTAAGCAGATGAAATTAATATAGAAAATTATCTTTAAAATAATATTTTATCTATTATAATGGGAGAAAACGTCTTCAGTAACTCCAATCATAGAATGAAGTAAGACACACTCATTTTTTAGTGTTTTTTTGAATGTATTATGTACATATAGATTCTGATGTATTGGATAAATTGTACACAAAATTAAAATGCTATTTCTTAAATAGATATGGTACTGAATCTTTTGAAGGTTCACCCTAGGATGATGAGAATAAAAAGATCATCAGTTGTTAAAATGGGATATTTAATTAAGGATTCTTATATAAGGACCCTCATGTAGTTGAAAATAAAAGTGTAAATAAAGAATCTATGTGTTAGAATCATGTGGAGCATAAATGTTTACCATATCATGTGATAATAGAAACAGTGAAACCTAATTATCCAGTAAACATGAGGATATAAAATCTGGTAAGAATATTTGTGCAATGTTATTCATCATCATTACACTATTTTTTTATTTATAGTTGGTGGAGAGGTAGAATTATTTAAATAAGTAATGTTGTTGATGAAGGTAAACAAATGGGGGTTGGCAATAAAGGAGAATATTTCTTATTTACATGTTAATGAGACGAGGAAGATAAATACATTGAAATAAAGAAATAAATAATTACTGAAAAATGGGTATAATTAATGGTATGAGGATATAAAATAAAAGTTTATTTGTGATAGTATTGTTTTATAAGGATGTTTTACATTTCACTAAAATTCATCACCTGTAATAAAGCTTAACATCATATGGTTGGTTCTTAGTATAGTTTTATTAGAGGATTTTTATCATTTGAATATTGATGTGAATTCCGATTTCCATTATATAAATCTAGAGTAATTAAATTTTATGATGGAACTAGAAGTATTTTTATGTCTATGAAATAATCACATGGTGTGGAAACTATATAAAAGTTTATACGGGTTGATGAAAGAACCAAAACATATGATAATGTTCACTAATATGTTTAATAAAAATATTTTCAAAAATATTTGTGTTGTAACTATATATAAATCCTATCCAATACATGTATAAAGGGTGTTTGACTCAATTTATAACCTTAGTTAGTGATTTTATTTTCTAGCATGTCAAATTTGAAACAAAAATTACTATAATTTCAATAATATAGAAAGAACCCCATGTCATCTCCCATTTTATCCTAAGATAATTAATTTTAAAATTATTTTTTGATTATTAAAATAAAATTTGGATTTTAATTTTTAAAACTTCTGTTTTTTTATATAATAAGTAAACATATTTATGTATCTGATAAAACAATGATGAAATTAACAGATTCAATTAAGCATTATCATCCCAAAAAAATCTCATGTTGGTCATCCTTCATTCCTTCAAGAGATAGGGTTTATATGATTTAATCCCCAATTTTTACTACCTAGAACCACAATTTTATAGATTATATACAAGGATACCTCATAGGGTTCAATCATAAATACAAAATGATTATCTAGTTATAATCAATGATTTGGTGATTTGTGTTCATCTTCATAATAGAAACTCACTCAAGAAACACATGAATAACTCAAATTGTTGTCTAGGTTTTTATTTTATTTCATTTTGATACCATGAAATAAATTTTCATTCCCATGATAGTGTTTATTTGAATTCTATCTAACAATATGAACCACACAAACACCGCACTTGAAAGGGGAAAGAAGACGTGGTGAACGGTGTGTGAAACATCACATGAATGGGTACCCCAAAACATAATCGTATGAGTTTGAGTATGAAATAATAGTACATAAATAAATTAAATAATAATATTTTATGAAGAAAAAAAATATAAAAATCTAGTGTTTAGAATATCATTCGCGTATTAAAAAAAATGAATCTTGATATTTTCATCATGTTCCTCCTCCAGTGATCACAATGAGTTTAGAACTCTATAGAAGTTGGAGACTTATATGTTGAATAATAATATCCAAAATATAAAAACATACAATATATCTAATAAAAACTTTATAATTTGGGGGTGGAGAAATTTTTTTGACAATAACATCAATAATTATACAAAATAAGTCAATTCCCTAAGGGATGGAGTGACTATTCATTTAAGACTTTATTCCACTATTATATATCGATTTTTGTATGACATAAACAAATAATATTGACTTTAAATTATATTTATTTTTGTGTAATTGAGTTATATACACAATGGATTTTGAATCGTCCCAATTGTAGTTTTTAATCCCGAGATATGGCCCAATCACTACAGGTAGGTCCAATCAGTTTTGTCCGAAATATATTAACATTCTGGGCCTCTTGTTCTCATATATAGACATTGGTAAAACTTGATGAATTAAAACTCAATCAATATATAATTCTAAATATATTAATATTAAAATCTAGATGAGTTTATTTACAATTATGATATAAATAGATAATTACTATCAAATCGGTCCATTCCATAATTACAACATTTTAAGAATGTTTTCAACAAATGAATTCAAAGTATACAGTGAGTAAATAATACTTTCTTAAAGGGATTCAAAAAAATAAAAAATATAATACATAGTTATAAGGGTGATAATATATGTTATATCGATGTGTGAAATTAGGTTATAATATAGACTTTTCTATAATGATTGTTTTACATCATGGTTTGAATTTGGGCCCTTACCATAAAACATTGGTATTAAATGAACATATAAAGTATATTAATGGAAATGTGACTAATTTCATAGTTTGTACATATGATATATTTAATTTTTTATAATCCAAATATTCTACTGATTTATGGTTTTATCTTTGTGGAAGGAATTTAGAATCGAATTATTTCTAGATTAGTAGTGATAAGGTATAATATAAAGAATGTTTTTTAATGAAGGATTATCTAGTAATATTTTTTATGTTAGATTGGGAGGCCGAGTTATATTAAAAATAATTATTTCTCAATATTTAATAACATTTATACAATTTTATGGAGATATTAATACATATTTATCTCCAAGGATTCAAATTTAATATATTTAATGAATATATTATTCAGGTGTGTTTATAATTTTAAAATTCTTTTGACATTGAAGGGTAAATTTTATTTAAATTTCCCTATAAAAACCATCCTTTATGTTAGTGTGTGTTAAAATTTGATGGGATACCTTGAACAAATAAAAAGGTTGTTAAAAATGAAAATTTAATGAAGGAAATATTTTCTCACTATGATGAATATAAATAGAAATGAATGTTTTTGGGGAAAAATTAGAGAGGATATGAATTATCAGATGATGACTCAGACAATATTAAGATATTTTGGAAATGTTAGAATTATTATTAGGTATTATCTTATTAGTAGGGTGTGATTTATAGAAAATTCAATAATTAAATTATGTATAAGTATACCTAAATGGGACCTTAAACACATCATTTGAAAAGATCTTGTTCAAAATGGTTTCAATGAAAATATGGTCTTCAAAAAATCTAATTAGTGATGTTTTGATCCATGTATTTGACCCCGTTTAATTGGGTTTACTGATTTTTTCTTTTTTCTTGTTTTTTATATACTAATCCATGTAGTGTAATACTAATATTAATACAATCATGATTAATGATTCATAAAAATTTTGTCACATGGGCTATTCTACAATTTAAATTATTTTTATATATTGATTCATTTTATTGATTTTATAAATTGATAATATGTTCATTATTGGATAATATATGCTAATTATGAATTATTTAAAAAATTATATGGCTATGGATTTATCGATAAAAGATCTTCTAGAAACATGCATGATTTTTTCGGATTGCGATTAGGAGTGATCATGTTTGTGAAACCTTTATGTTATCATAGGTTGACTACATCGGATAATTTTGATAAATATTATATATTGAAATAAAAACTAGGGTCAATTCCCCTATAAATCCATTTTAATTATCTAAGGATAACAAAAATAATATTTAATAATAGGTTGTGTATATAGTAAATATTCCTTGTGTATCGGCTATTAGAATCTTGATGTATTATATAGTTTGGGGTTTACTAACTGTTGATTATATAATGAGAGTTATGAGAATATATGTGGATAATCTATGAAAACAAAATTTGGAAGTTGTGAAGTGGATACTAAGGTATTTTAATAAAACAAAGGAAGTATCATTATTCATTAAGAAATGAGATTCATCACATCGGTGTGTGGATGCTGACCTTGGTGGTGATGTTAAATGAATTATGTGTACCATAGGTTAACTGTTTAATCGTAGAAAAAATATGTTAAATTAGATATGATAATTATAAAAATTGGTGTTGTTATCCCCCACATATGAATAGTACATTTATTTAATTAATATAAGTAATTATATATCCTATTTTATGCACTGTATAGACGATCTTGATAAGAAATAAGAGGTAAATATATTTCAATTTCAAAGATAGATTTTATGCATTTTGTGAAAAACCATGTTTTTTAAACGGGGTAAAAATATTTAATTAATATACGACCTTATTAAAGGATTAATATAGTATGGATTAATAACATTGAAAAATAATTTAGGAACCAATAATCGAAAAACATATTGATGAAGAAAAAGGTGATTTAAAATTTAAGTCACTTTTGTGCCTATGTTGGTCTTCACAAATGAATAATTGTTGAGGGAGAGAATATAAAAGAATATTTCAAGTGAAAGGATAGTATATTTGATGTTATATTAGGAACCATTATATTGAAATTTAATCTTTAAAGGTAAATAACCCATTGATTAGTGAATAATATGAATAACTCAAATTATGTTTTTGAATCTAGGAGTATAGAAGGATGTCAATTATTGAAAATGTCTTTAAGAGAGAGATTGTGAGAATGGTGGAGTCTGATCTATTAATATAAATTGGCCCATGTGCAGGTGATGTGAATAAAACATCATTTTAGAAAATCTCAATAGTGGGGAATGTAGTATATCTACCCAAAAACACTAATATTAAGTATTGTAGTAGTGTAGACTATAATAAAATAACAATTTACCTCCAATGACTACTACAAATATAAGATTAATATAAAATCATGGACTATTATAGAAACTAAATAATTTATTATCTCAGTTTTTTATCTTGGGTTTTTAAAACTGTGTCTGTACCCTACTATTTTCTCTCTAAAATAGTGAAATGATTTAGCCACTTTTTGGATATACTGGTTCTTCTCAAACCATGTAATTTAATATATGTTATTATTATTATTATTATTTATTTTTCTCTATTTTGGATCATATTTTTTGAATTCATTTATCACTGGTGAATCTATCATTTCCATAGCATCCTTATCAAGGTTGAGGAGTGGTAATATTTTTTCCCTTTGAGGTTTTTAGAGCTCAGTTATGGGGCTCATTATTCATATGTTTGTTTGGTTTCCCTTTATTCACTTCCTTTAGAATTATTTCTTGGTACTTATGAATCATATTTATTTATATTTTTTTCTTTCATTTAATTTAATACCTTAGGTTTTCCATAGTATATGATCATTATGAATTTAGGCAATGATGTTGGGACTTTATCAGTTATTTTGTTGTATTAATACTTAAAAAAATATATATGTCTCAAATTTATATCTAAATTTTTTTCACAAAAATATCACAAAATAATTCATATATTATTAATTAATCCAATTATGTGTTTATGTACCCACTTCTATATAGTGTTATTCCCATAAACATTGTGTCTATGTGGAAAATATGTAGTTTGAGAAAAATCATGAAGGAAAGGGATTTGGAAGAGATGGTGTTTAGTGGTTCCCAGCAATAAAGGCTACTGTTAGTGCTCATATTAAGATTTTTGTGATGAGGGATATTTATAATTCATTTTGATATGTCTCTTTGTTATTGTTTTAGCATCTTATTTATACCATTACGTGAATGGTTTGAAGTTGTTAAATTATTTTGGATAGGAATTTTTCACAAACATTTTTTTATATAGTGTGAATATTGAATTTGAAGCCTTTTTCATTATATTGGATGTGGAGTTGTATAGTTTTTTCATAGGTTCATAGGCTAAGGCCTCCTATAATGTGTTATTACTTATTACTGCAAGTCACTAACCCTTAACCTATTAGATCCAAGATTGGGGCAGCACACATAACCTAATATCCAGTCTATGTCAAGGTCCAATGGGTCAGATCATGTCACTATTAAACATTTTTTATGTTATGTATATCATAAATACAATATGATGTTTTTTAGTATAAATATAGTGTTCATCAATGATATCATATATTGTTATTCCCTTATTCACATGTTATTATATAAGAAATTATTTATCTCATCATATAGTAGCACATATTTACATTATAATATATGGAAACATATGGATGTATACTATAACATATGAAATGATAACATAATTGGTATGGTTCAGTCCTAACATTGATTACTATTTCATCCAATGATTAAATGTAAGATTTTTTTAGTTAATCGTGGATATGTTATAGATGGTATTTTGAAATAAATAAAGATAAAATGAGTTTATTTAATTGAATATAAATATTTACGTGGTGTTTAATGGAAAAAATATTAATGGTTATCTATTATGAACCAAAAGTGGATATGGGGGATGGGAATGAAAATTGAAATAAATTTAACAATAATATATAAATAGATGTATAAGATTTGGATTTAAGTAATTGATGTCACCATATTGTAACCATGGATTTGTGAATAACCCAATGTGAGGGAAGACAAGCATATTATGGGATATGAATCTTTCATGAAAAAATGACGGCTTCATTGGGATTTGTAAGAATTATGGAAATGTATATATGATATAGATCATGAATGAAGATATATTTTTTGATATAGAATTTATGGATAGTAAAATGAAGAAGATATGTTTATTCTGGCATGGTTTAGAAGAATGGGTATGAGTTGTAGAAATTGGATAATGATAAAAGGATATTTTGGTTGATGGAGAAATAACACACTTCAACACACATGTACACTCTATGAATATTCCATATAAGTGGAAGTCATGTTTTATAAGAATAAGTTTTTGAGAATCAAACTGAAAGAACTATAATATCTCTATGGAAGAGGAGATTGTTCCCTTATAAAAACCATATTCTATATTCATACATCTATATAACCTTATTATAATGGGATCATACCAAAACACTAATAATCATGCTTTAATTGGAAGATGAAATTCAATCTATGGAAAAAACATGATGCCACATATAATGTTTTAACATGGGGAGGTTGGCTGCAATATGAAAGATGAATACATGATTTTTTTAGTGTTACTTTGTTGGGTAATATATGAAGTATTCTTAATATGAGGTTGATCACTATTCCATAATAAAGATAAGAATTATTAAAATTAAATAATCACATTATGAATATCAAAGAATTTTAAATTATATATGATATAGATCGTATGGATTTGTGGTTGACATGAACATCACACTATATGGATAAGAATCACACCATAATCATAAGGAATTCAAAATATAATAAAATATAATGTGGATAATTACATCATAATGAGGTATTTTATTGAAAATATTAAATATCAGGTCCAAATTAAAATAGGGGTGATGTTACTTGAGATTAAATAGATAGACTCTACATGGGTGGTTTAATTTTACCACACTAATTCCTATGGGACACCTTAAAAAATCTTGGAACATTAAAGGGATGTTAATCAATAATAACCTTTTAATAAAGGTCTCATGGGCTAAAGAGGCTTATAACAACTACTTTTATGTTCTAGAATAGAAGATAATTAAATTCTAAATATAATTTACATAGACAAAGGAGAGTCAATATAAAAATTAATTCACATATTTTCTTAGTTTATAAGGATATATATTAAAGAAAAAACACTATTTATTCATTTTCCAAAGTGGTGGAGAAGTAACAATGCAATTATAAAAATTCCAATATTGAATGGTTCTTCATTTGAAAGTTCTGCCCTTATATAGTCGTTTTTGTAATGAAACAACTGATCTAACTCACTCATTAAGGAGAAAATATAATTTTTAGTTGAAGAGTACTTGTAGGAATGTTAATTTAAATTGATTATATATTCAATAATTTAAGATGTATAAAGGTTTGGTTTCATATATTGATCTAGAAGAAACATTTAGATCTATAAATAACGAAAGACAAACTTAAGGTGGTGTAAAATAGATAAATAGTAGGGGTGACTCTTAAGAGGTAGTGTTAAATCCATAAACAATGTAAATAAAATAATCCTATGTATATAGTGACCATAATTAATTCCTGCATCTTCCAAAACAAATTTGACTATGGATTTTTTGTAGATCAAAATATCATTGTGTGTATTCTCCATAGATAAAACCATGTTCTTGTGAACCGAGTAAAGTAATTATATTTTTTTATTGATTTCAATTAAATCATATGTGTTTGATTTTTTGGTGAGAGTATTTTAGGGGGAATGATTGAAAAAAAAAATTCCTCCAATTGAGGAAAAATATCTGACTAAGGGTGAGAGAATTATTTTAATTCAAGAAACACATTGATTTACCCTCTCTCCTTATAAGGGTGCCTTGGGATGTGTATCATTTCCATATAATCCAAAAACAATAGTATCAATTCCGATATGTTTTTCTTTAAGTATGATATTTAATTTTTTGTATTTTTTGCATATATTATTTAATGAAGCCACTATTTTTTAATATAAATACATTTTATGATTGGAAATTGAAGATATATTGATTTATACAAGCCTATGGGGATGGAATCATAATTTATATTTATGAATATATTTTTTTTAATTTTATAGGGAATTGTTTCATGATGAAAATACATAAAATATATTTATTAGATTAATTTTCAATGATGTATACTAGATAACAACTCATTATTATACTACATTTGAGATCTATAAATAATTCGAATGTATTAATATATGATCCTAAAAATTAAAGGATATTATGTTGTCATCATCAAGTTTTTATTATATATCAAGATAGGATAATATATTGATACAAAAATAGTAATAAAACCACCTCATAAAAAAGGTCAAGAAGAATATAAATAAGAAGAAGAAATATCTAAGTAAAATAACACACCAATTGATGTATGTGTGATTAGATATATTGATAATTTTTTAATACTTTTATTTAAGGTTCATGAAAATTTGAAGACATGGATTCCCCCAAGGTATTGGATGATGTCATAGATATATAAATGAAAAGGAATATATATCTAGTTATCAATATGATATATGTTCTTATACTGATCAATATGTGATCTTATCCTTAGATGATAAGTTGGATCAAATGGAGATTATACATGGAGTATATTATGTTTTAATTAATGTTTTGTTTTTGGATCAAATTTACTCAATAATGAGGATATTTCGTGGAATGAATCTATTTTTAGTATGGGTAAATTTATTAAAGGTAAATGTAACTTTCTCAAAGGACACACCTAATAAGTAGAATAAAATAGATAATGAAAATAATCTAAAATATATTTTTATTCCTCTATAAACACAAATTGAAAAGTGGATAAATTATAGAAGGGAATAATTTTATTGAATCCATTACATGGATAATAAATTAAAGGATATATATTTACAAATTATGGATCTTGATACAAAATTTAAATTCATAATGGGAAAT
Source organism: Viscum album (assembly GCA_963277665.1). Classification (NCBI taxonomy): domain Eukaryota; kingdom Viridiplantae; phylum Streptophyta; class Magnoliopsida; order Santalales; family Viscaceae; genus Viscum; species Viscum album. Next base: position 582,646,087 of record OY728164.1, on the reverse strand, counting down.
TTAGAGATCCCTCCAATTTTTGACAAAAATATTATATTATTAAAAGGAGGAAATATGTATTGGGTATGAAAATGGAATATTATTACTAAATATTGTAGTGAAAGTCCTAAAATGAAGGAGGCATTAAATTTTTAACTTTGTTGAGTTCTGGGACATATCATGGTTGTTTTTCTCAAAACCAAATAACTCAATGGTGGAAGAAAATTTATTGTACCAACATATAAAAGACATTGATACATGTTGTGTGATTTTATTTGAAGATGATTTATATAGGATAATAATGTAAATATGGTGAGTAATTTTTAAAAAAATATCGGGATATTATAATAAGAAAACCATCATCCCCATGCCAAGGGGGGGCCTAAATTGTAGTGGTGAAATTTATATTTTAAAAAATATTTACAATGTTGATGGAAATTAATAATGGGTAGAGAGAAATATTAATCAAACACTAATGGGGTATTAATTTTTAAAATAAACTAGGATTGAATATAAATATATAGAGAGAAATAAGAATAAGTTTTCACCTATACAATAAAGGATTTTTTAAATCCTGTTGAAATATTCACCATGGATAAATAAATTTAATGTGGTTTTAATGGATATTGTAGTGGATAAGATCAAATAATTCCTAAGTGGTTTCATAAATCTTACTAAAAGGAAAGAGGAGAATAATGGAAGATCCATCATATAATAAAGGAGTAATGAAGAAGGATTCAACAACATTTAGACAAAAGGTGATACATGTAAAAAGGGGATTAGTCTCATAATAGAGATGAATGACATTCCAAGAATGAATTATGATTATCAAAAAAATGCCAAATGAATTTTGTATAAGTGGTATCATCCAAATAAAAAAACTAATAAGGTATTTAATCAATATGAAACAAAATAATCGGCCTATAATGACCATTAACATTCTTATACTTTAGGATGTTTGGGTAGTACACCTCTCCACACATAAATAATTTTTACAAATGAAGTTAGAGTGATGAAAGCGGTATGGATCCTAATTATATATTTAAAATATAATAAAATACTTCTTTTTTTGAATTTTCATGTTTCTTCATGTTATATATAATGATCAATATGTAGTTTCAGACATATAGATCTTGATATAAACATAAGGAGGTATAAAATTATTATTTATATATTTCATGTAGTTTCAAGTAAAATATGGTTATCAAAAAATGGAATCATCTATATATAAATTATTTTTATACACTAATTGAAAAGGATAAAGGGATAATAGAAAAGAAAGCACACTCAAGTAAAAATTTACTATTTTATTTTATATATAATAATGTTGTATATTTTATTGGGTTTTTAAGATATTTTATCTCTAAAAAATAACTCAATTGGAAAAAATTATATCTGTAAATTTTTGGATCTGATGAATTTAGGGATTTTTCAAGAAATGATTCGGTAGATTATACTTATATAGAATATGGTGAATCTTATAAAGAATAGAATAATGTTTTTCATCAAGTGGTGTCAAAATATTATCATAATATGTGTAGTAAAATAGTTTAAACATGTAATCGGACTCACACACTTCTGGATTTATGAGAAATTTGTTTCTAATTTATGGAAGTGCGATTAAGATCATAGATATTTTATAATTAAGGAACTTAAAGCTAGAGTTTCATGAGTTTAGGTTAGTGTGTGAGGGAAATATACATTAATGATGCTGTTAAATAAGGTTTTTGTTTCTTATACTAAGTTACAACCAAGTGGGTTTAGATTATTTGTTTAGTAATATTTGTGAAGAGGAATTTTCACACACTAAAAATGATTGACATTGTAGCTATAATTGGAAGTGGTTTAGAACATGAATGAAAATATTTATTTGGTTTGAAGAAATGGTAACAGTTCCTTTGGTAAGACACCATGTGATATATTGAATAGAACTAAACATAAGTAATAAAAGGTTGACCAAGGATGAGGTGATGAAGAGAAAGGGATTAAAATTTACACTAGTAGAAATCTTAGATACAAAACGTATATATAAAAATTTGAATGAGATCAAAGGGATTGAAGTAAAATATTTTTTTTGAAAGATATATTTTTTTTAAAGACATATATAAAAAATGGTGAGTTTAAACACTCTTAATTTGTATTTTATACTCAGGTGTTTAAGAATATTATGGTTTATTTTGAATAATGAGAGAGAATAGAATAATGATGAACATGAAATTATTGAATCATTGAAGTGAATATAAACGTGTGACCACATAATTTATAAATCTTTTCATGCATCTTTATTTATATAAAGAAGGTTATTTTTCAAAAATAATTACTGGAATGGTGTTGTTTAAAACATATAGAATTTGCGATGAAGATGCCCCTGTGATTTTAAATAACATATAGAATAAACATAGATGAAAAATATGGTGGCAAGACCCATTGAATTTTATTTTCCAAAGGGGAAGAAGTCACCCTAAATCCAAAAAAAAATTTGATATTTTTATATCTTGATTATGGAGATTTATTTTTGGTAGATATATTAATGTTAGATGTATTGGTGATGATGTTTGGAAATCAGTGAATATAAAGAGAGTTTATTTTGAAGAACATGAAGAGAAACATAGTGGTGAGTCGATCCAAATTCAAAGTGGATTATAACATGAACACAAAGTGGGTACGATGAAAATTAGAGAATATTGAAACATATATAATAAAAAATATCTTAGTGTATATGGATGATCAGGGGTGAAATCATTAAGTACACCATATATACTATATGGAGTTATGGAAATGAAAAATTGAAAGCATCAAATAATATTTAAGGAGATGAATTCAGATTTATATCAAAATATTTGTATATAATTGGAAGCGTATTATTATGTACGGAGGGGGTAGAGATTAATTAAGTTCAAATGGTTTTATCTTTTATTGACTCATTATAAGATGAATAAAATATATTTATCCAGTATTATTATGGAAGTTTGATCATGTATGATACAATTTAAAGTCGGAAATAAATATAGATTTTAGTGATGGGATAAACATTACCCAACAAAAAATCATGTAAATATATTGATTTTATGTGGGACTAAAAGGAACATTTAATAATAAGAATTTTATTGAATTATAGAACTAACAATAGTATTTTTTATAGAAGTGGATTATCTGATATGGTAGAATCCCAATGAAATATTGGCATAACAATAGAAGATCGAATTAATGGGATCAAATAACAAGTTAATGATTAATTCTATAAAATGGATATAATGTTTTATTAATGTAAAAAACATATGAAAATGAAAAATGTTTCATCATGAGGAGGATAGTTACACTATGAAAGAGAAATAAATGATTATTTGTTATTGATATATTAGGTGATGGATAATGGAATTACATTATTAGGGAAATCAACATGGCAAAATAAAGATAATAACAATGAATATTTTGAGAATCTATCCATGAATTTGAATGTTTTTCAAATGAGTTTTTATCTATATTTTTTGGATGTGTAATTGAACTGAATACCACACCATGAGAGTCCTTATCACGATGAATCCTTATGCTACTCCAAGGAAGCAATAACATAATAAGAGGCATGATGTCGTGATCTATTAGATAACATGAAATATTAAATTTATAGATCAAATTCAAATTGAATATTATTTGACTCGATATTAAGGAGAAAGACTCAACTTAGATAGTTGAATTTGAAAACAATAATTTTTGTTGGAAACCATGCAAAATATCATGACATTATATAAATGAGAATCAATCCTATCCATTGAATAAATGGTGTTGAGGTTGAGGATACTTATGAGAATTAATTTTTTGGTTCAGGGAGAGAGGATAATATCATTGAAAACACAGTTTACATATATTAGTGAGAGATAATTGATAGAAGAATTTATAGATATATCAATCATGGAAGGAATACTTGTAATGATATAAATCCTTTGAGTCAATTATCGTATTAGAGAATAAAATGAAAATTAATATAATTTTTAGTGTTATTCTCATATTCATTTAGTATTATTATCATTGTTCACCTGTTTCTATGAAGACAATTTCATATAAATCCCTAATTAATGAGTAGATATCAATTGGATTTGGAACAATGGAATAGAAATGTTAATTTAAATGGAAAATTTAGTCAATATTTAATGATATATTGTGAGATAAATTTATATATTGATCTAGAAGACACGTTCATGTTTATAAATTGTTGAATACTTCCTTGAATTTTTTTATAAAGGAAGAAGATTAGAGAGTGTGCTTTGGGAGGTTCTAATCCATCCATAAACATTTTAAAGTTAGTGATACTTGGTGTAAAGTAACAAAAATTGAAACATGTATCCACCAAGTACTTCATGATGGAAGATTCTAGTACACAAAAACATCGTCGTGTATATCCCATTGTAGGTGAACCCATAAAAATATTTTTTGTGTAATTTTCATTTCATTATATGTTATTGATGTTTTGATGAGAGAATTAAAGGGAAAATTATATATTTAACTTTTTCCACTCAATGATTGAATGAGATCTAATAAAGATTCAATTAAACAACTTTAATAATGCAGTACCATGATTCATCTCCACCCCCTCTCTAGATTCCTTGGAATGGATATCATAACCCTTTGGTCACAAAACTTATGATATCTCATGTTGTAAAAGGATACACAGTAAAAAATTCATATCATATTATAAATTTGAGATTATGATATCCAATTGTATCCATTTGTAACCTATTTTCATTAATCAATTTGATCATGGAATTTCTATAATACAATTGATGGGTTTTTTAGAATTTAATAAAACATTTTAAATATGCTGATGTCTTCAAGAAAACATAAACTCTGATTTGAAACGGATTTAATGAATAATGTAAAAACAATGTATCATTTAGTTTTGATGGTTACTCCTTTATTATTAAACTACACACTCTATGAATATCATAAAAAAGTATCCAAATTCCTCCTTACATACAACATATCTATGGGTAAATGAAGTAACTAATGCTTGGGTGTGATTATCCTTTCAACCATGGTATGTTAATACCTATTTATTGTAATGGAAGAAGGAGAATAGAGATTCATCTAAAGATAATCAACAAGAATACAAATACCATTATCATCGATATAACCTATTTATATAGGACTCAGGGATACTCCTTGAGACTTTACATAATTTAATTTAATGTTTTAAAACATTAGAGTAATGATTTCAGTCACAAAAACATTGTATGATTTTCTTTAACAATGAATTATTTTAACAATAAAATATAACATTTTAATATCTTATACATTTCATGATATAAAATATAGATAATCAATGATAGATTAAAGGGAATAAAATACATGATGTTAAAACTAAACGTTTCAATACCTTAATATCACTCACATAATATAATTAACCCACATCATAACATTATGATATCACCCTATCGTACAATACGATATAGATAAGTAAATGTAATGGTATCCTAATACCACATTTTGTTATATTCCATACTAAATAAAATTATATGACTTGGTTTCATGTATATTGTACCATACAAAAAACGTATATATTTAATTATGATATAAGCTAATATATATCATATATATATATATATTAATATTTAGAGAATATATCTACCACCATCTAAATTTTATAAGAAAAAAATTTTAAATCTCTTTTACCATCTAAATATTCTAGTAAAGCATGATATCAAAGAATAATGGTGGTCAAAAAATCACAATATTATATAATATGATAATAATTTCTTTTTATATTAACAAAAAATTCATTAATTTGATAACTTTTCTATATAATGATTTGAAAAAAATAGAAATTCCTATTGATTTTAACTAAAACATTTAATATAAATTTACAACATATATCCCCATACATTATTATAAACATCATAATTTAATGTGCATGTTGGATATATTATAATTTATTCTTAATGAATACCTAATTTGGATGTTTTTACCATTTGGGAGATAAAAAAATCATTCATGGGAAGTGTGTGAGTCATTAATGTATTAAAACTATATCTTTTTTCCTTCACTAATGCTAATTATACCTTTATCCCCATAACAAGATTCTCTATGCATTCATTTATGCCATCTTTAGTCTTTGATTGTGTATTTATTACCATTCCAGTGAAATAATCACATGCATTTTTAAATATACATGATATATATATATATATATATATTCTTATATATAAACATTTTTAGGAAGATAATTCAATGAAAATTTATATTTTTTCTAACACATTTTCATTATTTTTTAGATAAATGGTAAGTAAAAGTATAGACAAGATCCACTCCCATTAAAAATTGTTAATAAATTATTAATAAATAAAAATAAAGTCCTTATTTTTTGTTCCCATTAAATTATTTTTTCTGACACCCTTATTTATTCCATTGAGGTAAAATATCAATGATATCCAAGAAACAGATTATTTATACATTTTTTTAATGTAGGTGAGTATGTACCATATTTAAATATTATAAAACCTAAAATTACTTCAATATTGTAATATAAAATATCACCATTTATATTAATATCATGTTTCATAAAGAATAAATTGTCCCTAAATATTAAATATTATTTATTATGAAAATCATAACCAATAACACTCACACATACACATTAATTTTATATCTTTAATTAGTGGTTCAAATAAATATCTATGTCATTACATGGTTTTTTCTTCCCTTAATAAATTATAGACATCAATATATATTTAAACATCATTCATAAACACCAAGAAAATTTATAATTATCCAACACTACTACCAATGTAGTTTGAGTGCTTCATTGTACACCATGCGAATTATTTCCATCAATACATAATGAATGATGAAGGTTTTGGGTTTCCTTAGAAAATTTAGGATACTCATGATCAATTTAATTCCATTGATTAGTATATATGAGGGGTTGAAGTTTTACGTATTTAATTTTTTTAACCCATATTCCATTTTATATAACTTTATGTATTTTAACTTCCATACATTTTTCTCGACCATAGAATGATTTTAAATTTTAATACAACATGAAATAGAAATTAACCATTTTTATTATATTGATACATGTTATTCTTAATAAATATTTGATTTAAGTGTACTAATTTTTATAAAATGTTTAATCATTAGAACATGCATTTATATTTCAAAACTCATACCCATTAAACATAAAATTATTTATATTTCATGTGTTCAATAAGGATTCACATTATCATGTGGTGATATATTTTTTCAATGATTAAGTAGTTATATAAAACTGGTATCACTCTATCTATTTGGTATCTTTAATGTTAAATGGTGTATGTATAGTTGATATCATTGTAAATTAGGCATAACCATCATATAATAGAATATTTGAATAGTTATTCAACCTCTTAATCATTTTAGTAAATGCATAAAGATTATTTTAACTACCACAATCATTTTATCAATCTGATTTTGTTTACTGAATAAACATTTATTGAATCCGTGTGACCTAAGAATTGTATTATTATTTCACTCAAAATATGAATTTACATATTTTTCATGTTCAGTAAAATATTTATTAATTTCGTTAATTCCATAAAAAATATGTTTTGTTTTAATTTATCATGAACAATTCACATTGAGTAACAACAACATAAAAAAGGACAAATAAATTTCAATTTGAGGGATTTATGGCTTTTAACAAAATTAATAAACTCATTGAACATATCCTCATGTTTTTTCAATATAAATATAAATTGCACCTGTTTATCCATATTTAATCAATTATATTATAACATAAAAAAATTCATGTAAAATATAACAATTATATGTAACAATATGTCATAGATCATATAAAATTATAAAAAACTGATATCAAATGCTATGAATTTTTAATTTGAATTCAACATTAACTAACAATTCAGGGAATAAACAAAATGAAAATATTTAAATGTCATGGTTTATATATATATAAACTCATGGACACAAAAACTTATATATAAATATATTGTAAAATTATATATATATATATATATATATATATATATATATTGTAATAGCAGAAATTATACAAGATTGAATAAAAATTCCATCAATTTTTTTTGGGATAATGAAAATTCTATTATTTCAAAAAAATATAACAACACATTATAATGAAATAGAAAACATGTTTTTTATTAATATATATAACCATTATAAAAAATAAATTGGTAATAATATAATTTATAATTTATAATTTATAATTTATATATTTATGGAAAATAATATTGTTAAAAGCATCCTTCTAAGAATAACAATTAGAAGTTCCTTCGAATATCATGCACAAAATATTTGGTCTTAAAATGAAATGAATTTTATTTAATAATTTAATATCATAAAGCTAGATAACTATTTTCATGAAAATGACTTATAACTTTAAATAATCATTTACAAATTAACTCATGGTGATTTTTCGATAATTTTCTATGACAGTATCATTTTGGGGGGAAAAGTAAAATGTTGTATTAATATACAGTAAGTATTATTACAACATAATGACTTTAAAATGATTTAATGAGTAATATAAATTATTTATCGAAAAAATTGGTATATTAAACAAAATAATTTATTTAATGAAATATAGTTATTTTCCAAACCTCTAAATAATACTCCAAAACCTGAAGTATATTTTATATATTTTTTTATTAAAACGTCTTTATGAATAGGAATCATGAACACATCGAAAAAAATATTTTTTTAATTGATTTTAGTTATCAAATAATTTAAATCCAATAATTAAGACCTATATTTATAATACCATGGGATAAACCCATGATATGTCAAATGGTTATATTTATTTATTAACATACAGTCTAAGGCCCAAGTTTTGAAATTAATTAAAAAATCCCCTTTATACTATAAATACCAATAAACCTCCCATTTATCTTCAGTAAAAACAATTATGCATGTATCTCCTCTATATCACTCTATTAAGTGTATATCCATGGATTTTCTATGGATATAAGGTTCTATAATTAGGATAAAGGATGATACCAATCAAGGTTTGGATTCTTAGTCCTCCTATTTTCCTTTTCAATTGTAATCCATTTATTATTCTATAATTTAAAATTCCCTTAAATATTGTGTAATTATGGTAATTTTATAATATAATCATCCATTTAATATATTTTTAATGTTATATTACTTATTACCACTCATTATATTGTTTTTTAATGTCATTTTAATTCTTATATAATGATCTATAGTCCATTCTTTCCCATTATTTTAGTAATCCTCTCTAATTGATTTTCATTTTAATGAGGAATGTTATTATTCTTCTTTTTAATCAATTAATTATCATAAAATTAATGATATATCACCATTACCACTCATTACACCGCCTTCATATTCACATATAATGATCAAACATTACTGTAATCCCAAGTTATAAATATATATCTTTCTAAAATTTTAGTAATGTTTGTGAAGTTTCATAGAAATTAAATCCATGTATAGTTATTAAAAGTCAATCCAATACCATGTGAAGATGATACTAGGTGAAATAACACTAAAAACATTATTGGGTAGTAAATAATCTTCACAAAGTGTGAAAAAAATCGTCCAAATTTCACACCTAGTTTGATAATTCAAGTGTGTATGTTTTAGATGATTCACAAGCTATTTATAAACCATAATAAATGAATTGAATATATTATTATAGGATAATTACTATTAATATATTTGAACCACTAAATTATCATACACCATTATTTAATTATAATTCCATTGATGAAGGTACATTCTATTACATTATTAATATCCTATAGTTTAGAAGTTGATGTTTGTATATTCACCTAGATGAACATATAATTCTGTTGAATTGGGGATAATAAAATTGTGTATGTCTATTATTTCTATAAAGATACCAATTGATTACATATCCATGATTTTGAATGAGGTTCCTTAATGAAGATTATGATATATATTGTTAATACATTCTCATCATATGATGGAATAATTATACATGATATGTGATGAGTGGGGCCTACAATTATATATCCCCTAGATGCATTAGTAGGTCCAGTGAGACAAAATAGTTTGGTATTGGGTATAATCTTTAAAAATTTACATATTATGTATTACATAATGACCTTGATGGTGTGTTTATGATATCTATCATCATGCATTCCATCATTATGAGGTCAATTTTTTTATTCATGAATTTATTAATTGTTATGTAATCCATGGATATATTATGATTACAACTCCCTTTAGAATATAATTTATTTATTATTTTATATTTATTAGAAAATTTTATATATTAAAGTTTGTGTTTGATGATACCCCTTGCAGAGGATATAAGTTTTATCCTTTATACTGCCTCTCATTTTCCCACAAATCCATGAATATTTTTATATGTGACTTTTGGATTTTCAAGGAGAAATAATAATTTTTTATCGATTCAACTTATGTTGATTAATATTTCAGAATAACATAATGTTCATTTATATATTTAGTTTCTTGAGACTTCTAAACTGTTAGATCATATATATTGTTATAAATATATATATATATATATATATATTTGTAGTAAATTAACCATCAGAACTAGATTACTAGTTCCTGAAACAAAAATTTGATATTAAACCATGTTTAGTAGAATCATTGGGAACTAGATTTAGAATAACATAGTTATAGGTCATAAATATATGAAAAACCCTTAATATATTCTTGAAATATTTAAATATTACATTGAATGAATTTGTAATAAATTCTTAAGAATTATATACAATGATTTATAATAAATAATTTTTTTCATGAACTACTTAAATATATGAAATTATTTAGAAAGTAAACCAAATTGAAGGAAAGTAAATCATGTAAAACCCCATAATCAAACAAGGAATTTCTCACCTGAGTAAGATAATGAGGTTGGTGTTAGAGTGGAACAAATTATAACTATATAAGTTAATTTCATTTAGGTAATGAAAAGTTAACATAACTATATAGAAAAAAATATTTATCCAAAACATGGTGTAATTATGTTGGACCACTTCATGAGGAATAAACCTCCATAATTCAATTAAACCTTGAATCTTTAAAACAACCATGACCCTAGTATCCTTGATCTAGTGTCTGCTTTATTACATTTGAATGTATACAAAGGGTCAAATAACAAAGGACTAATTGATTTAGAATATTTATATATATATATATATATATATATACATGATAACAATTTTACATTGTGAATATAAAATAGAACATAGTAAATAAAAAAATAAAATGAACTGAATCCTTGAAAAATGAATTCAAAAATTCTCATTCGTATCCTGGGGAAAGTATAGAAAATAAGGGTGATCTCAAATGATCAGTTAGGGTTATGTAAAGTGGATGATATCTTGAATCAATAATCATAATCTAAATTTAAAGCTGAATAACTGAACTCAAATTCCATTTAAATAACATTAATATCTTCCTAAAATAAGGAATTATCAATATGTAAAGGTAAATAAGTAAAAACACATTCCATTTAATCTATAATTTTAAATGAAATGAATCTAAAGATAATATTATTATGAAAATATTGTCGATAAAAAAATAAATGAATCCTTAATTAAGGAAATACTTCATTATTATTCATCTTGATATGAGGCATCATTATACCTCTACTTCCAATATCATTCCTCAAGATAGTGTATAACAACTAGGTAAAAACCCCATCTGATTTAGCTAACTAATTTGTCTCATGAAACCAATCGATGCATAAAGGGGATATCAATTACCATGACCCACCCATATCTACATGTCCAAATCATTCATCATATATTTAATTGTCATGACCAGATCCAAGTCGAGTCTCAATCTGTGACTACATAAAGCATGCCTTCATAGGCCAGGAGTGGTGACTATCACTGAATGAATATCTAAACTCAGAGAGTCCTTTTCTTAAGTACCTACATGCATAAACACAACCATATCGATGAAAAAGTGTATAGGGAAATAGTAAAAGATAGAGAGCCTCTATAAAGTGAGTCATTCATTCATAGCATCTAGGGTGTACAAGATTAAGATAATTCACGATGAACACAACAGGAAAAATAAATGCCCAACCAAAAATATGTCTCAACCTAGAAAACTATAAAATTAAACTGTTGAGAGAGAACACCTCCTGAATCCCATGTTATGACCCATTTATGTGGTCCAAAGCACCATGTATCCTTAAGCTCTTCTAATTTTTGGGTTGACCAATCACTCTTCAGAAAAAGTCATGAAACATTCTTGTTGGGTTGAGTATATACAGTTTTAGTTGGACACCCTGATAAATGAATGGGGAGTAGTAATATAAACAATATGAAAGGAAAGATGAAAGATGCAAGATACATTCAAAGACAATATCTCAACCCTAAAAAGTGTGAAAGTAAGATCGTCCAAGAAAAAGGGGACAAACATGGTGACTAGATGAACTACTTATCAAGTCTTCACCACTAATAATAAGAGACTGAACTCATCCAACCATGATAAGATAAACATATAAATCATGTGTGAAACCTTGTGTGTCTTCACCTCACATAGATGAAGATTAATCAAACCCCAGGTGTGGATATAAATATATATATATACATCTGCTCTGTCAAAGAAGCCCAATGGAGAGAGTATGGGGCTCTCCATCTCACATCTCAACTATAGATGAAGTGTAACATCATCTAATAACAAGTTTCATGACATGATGAGTAGATTAACTACCCATATATAAGTCTCCACCTATATTAGGGGAGTGGCCTCATCCATTCCTGAGAGGATAAACACATAAAGCATGTGTTATACCCCATGTGTCTTCACCACTCATGGAAGAAGAGTAGAAATTAGTTCCAAAGGTCAATAAATGATTCCCAGAATTTAATTCTTCCTCCCAAAAGTAAATTTCCAAGTATAAAAATGAATCATTAATGTGACTCATAGTTTATGGGGGCCACAAACATGATATAGAGGACCCCTGCCCTAAGTTGTTAAAGGGGTTCCATTATGTAAGTATCTATAAAGGGCCTACGACCAAGCTGATGGGAGGTTCCACTCTAGTGTCATGAGAACCCACTAGAAAAATAAATTGGAGGGTACAACATATAAGACATAGATGACACACTACACATCTAAACTGGTGGTTACCACTTGGCAGAGGTCTAGGACCCACTAACCATCTCTATTTGAGGGTACCAATCAGAAGGGACGTAGTGATTTAGCAAGATCACTACAGTCATCAGGTGTTTCCTTATCAGGAATTAAACTTAGAATATCTCACATCATATCTATAAATAGGAATTGGAGAGAATAATCAAGTTCTATATAAAAAAACATAGGAAAGGATACTCGTGGTCCAAAATATGAGTTCAAACGAAGTACAAACAGAACCGTGAAGATTCAAAAAAGAGTACATGACATGTAAGGGACCCACACAACATGTGGTCCCACTCTGTTGTTTTTTCATGTCCTTTAAAGATTATAGATTTTTTCCATGTAGTACTACATGGAATTCAAAGATATTTCATGAAATTTCTTGACCAAAAACCAGATGAACACACGAGGATCGTCATCCACCCAAAGGATAAAAAACATAATTCCTCTTATAAGCCTCTTGAAATGACCTTGTATGTCCAAAATAATAACACTTTTGTGATCCATAGGAAAAAAAAATTCGTGATAGGCTACTCCCTTTCCCAAATTGGGCACATAGTGAAAAATTTACCTTTCACCATATAACACCTGAAGGATGCTTCATGGGCCCAAGCAACAAACCTAGCATGAAAAATATATATTGGTCTCAAAACATTCAAGCTCGAATATTCCACAAATAACTCACCCAGGCTAACACAATATTGAGTATGATATCACTAATGAAATTTTCCTAAGAGGTACTATTCATCGGGTCTTATCATGAGAAAGAACATATTGATAGTCTAAAGACAGTACGATACACAGATGAGGATCACAACCAAATCCATAGGGTGATACCAAATAATAGATATGGATGGATCATCTAATTAAAGGATCATCTTCGATGTAGTGTTGGTCACATTGATGCCAATAACTCTACCTAGGGCATGAAGACGAATAGAGGATCTCACTTTAAGCCTATCGGAGGGATTCTAATGACTCTATCCAAGAATTCCTATTTAAGGGATCAAAATCATAGGAGTAGGAGAACATTGAAAACCAATAATCTATGAAATAATAGAGGGAATAAACCCTCACTAATATTTCCCATGATACATAGTTCAAGAGATCCAAGAAATGTATAAAATAGTACACGGTGTGTGTTCGGGGTCATAGGTTGTGTCCCTTGATCATGGGTCCTCCTCATGTAAATGGACCATGTCATCAAGCCATATATATATAGTATTACATAGTGTGTATGATTACTTTTTAGTATTCCCATGTTCCAGTACACCTATTCAAATAATGTACATGTTATTATGTACCGGTACACGACTTAACTTATGTACCTGGTCTAGGAAATGTCTATGTTTGGAGTACATTACATGCTCCAACCCATGTACTCCAATCTGTTTCAATGTACTTCCCAAAGTACATACCATGTCACTCAAGAGAGACCACATGCCTTGTAACAAATTTCACACACCATGTGATACCTAACATTATCTCAAAACCCTATCCACCACATGGGGACCCCACATGGTTTCTATATCTAACTTACACAATCTGAAGCATAGAATTTTCTAGAATTCAATGTTCTTCCTCCACGTGTCTCAGAAAATTTTCCTACCTATGATCTTTTGAATGCCTTATTGTGAAATCATAGACCCCATCACATCCATGCCTTGCTACTGTCAAACAACATGTTTCACCACCATATCTTCTCAGAAAATGGATACAATCAATGTTCTTTGTTGTGCGCCTAAGAACACAATCATCAGTATCCTCCGTCATAAAAATTGCTCCATATTTAACATTACACCTCCTTCAGGTTTTTCTAATCCTAGATCTATGATATCATATCATTGTGAAATGAAACATTTGGATATTGATCACCGGTTAAGGATAAGTTCAGTCATGGTTCAAACGAAGAACACACAAAATGAAAGGGGAATACGGGCATGAAAAGGATAAGAACAAATTTTAGGAATGAACCTCAATTGATGTTCCTTTCTATCTCAATCTGTATCCATTAGAATGAAAATAAAAAAAATCAAATCACCACGATATTCTCTCATTAAACACTATAAAAATATCCCAGCCCTCAATATGAAATATCTACAGATCAATCCATTATTTTATTGATCTATGATCTTCGTAGGAAATAATAATAACGAAGAATAAAATCAAAACTCATTCCCTATCTTGATTTTTGATTGATCATTGATGACGAATTGGGTTTTAAACATTTTCTTTAGCAATATCCTTTGAATCTGAAGGGCATTAGTCATTCATCCTTGATCCTATCATCGATCACCTTAGATAATTCTCTAATGGTCTATCCAAGGGTTCTCCAATGTCTATAGGGTTATGAAACATACCCTAGGATTATAACATAACAATATATTTGAATATTTTTAATCGAGGCATCAAAAAAATAATTTATTCAATTATTTTATTCATTTCCATTCCCGTAATGACTTTTCTACAAATAACCCACACCAACTAATGTTATGTCATAACTAGGGTAAACCACATGTTCTGAACTCAATGGTTCCCTAAACTTTATAATATAGGAACCTATTTTTATCGTATTTTACTTTTTTAATAAAACTATGAATTTTTATGTTAAATATATTTAATATATTTCAAACCATTATTTCAGCCACACTGGGCCTCAAAATCGCACATTGTCTCAACTACTTGTCTCAAAAATAATACAAACAATATCCAAAAATAATAATACATATAAAATTTAAGACATTACATTCTCCCCAACTTGGGACTTTACATCCCTAAAAATACAAAATATGGGTGACTCAATAAGATGTTGGTACTAAAGATGAATATGAGACTCCCACTTCAATGTTCTCTCTTAGAGATTCAAGTGATGTCACCAGACATGAAATAAAGGAATTAATAACCTATAAAGGATCACCTCCGACTGATATTTGATCTCTACTAGGTGCTCAGTAAAGGTCTCTCTATCCTCAGTGTCCATCTCTCCCTAGTCGATAACTTGTGATGTGTCATGCACATATTTCTTGAGCTATGACACATGGAAGACATCATGTACCTGATCTAATAGTGGAGTTAGAGTTAAGAGTTATGATACCTTTCCAAATATACACAATATCTGGAAAGTGCTGATAAACCTCATAGATAGCATTCCACCTCGGCCAAATCCCCATAATCCCTATCAAGGTGAACCCCATAAGAACATGTTCACTCCATCCTCAAACTCCGCAGGCCTTTGTTTCATGTCAGCATAAAACTATTGATGGCTATGTTGAGTCTTTATCTGATCCTAGATGATTTTTACCTTCTATGTAGTAGCTCACACCAACTTTGGTCCCATGATTGATGAATTTATTGGGTTAGTCAAGAAAAATGGTGACCTAAAGGGTTTCCCGTACAAATCCTTGAATGGTGTCATGCCAATGGTGGAATGGAAAATTTTGTAGTATGCAATATCCACCAATAATAGGTGATCCCCAAAAATATGTAAAAAAAAGTCTAAAATTCAATCTGACAACATATCCTCCCCAACCTGAATGATATTCTTAGTATGTTCATCAGTTTGGGTGTGAAAATCTATGCTCAATCATAATTGGGTCCCAAATGCCTCTTGTATTACCTTCAACAACTAGGATATAATGTGAGCATCATAATAAAAAATTGGTTTTCAATGGAACTCCATAGAGTCGAACTATATCTTACACGTAGAGGTGTTTCATTCTTTCTACTAAACTCTTCTATTGTATACCTAGAATGTGGGCCAAATTGGTGGGATGGTCTAAAATCACCTGGATGGAATCAGGTCCCCGAGACATATGTGGTAGTCCATTTATTAATTCCATTGATATCCTATACCACTTCTATTTTGGAACCTCAAGGGGTTGAGATCATCCCATTATCACTTTATTCCTATCCTTTACTTGTTTACTAGTTCAAAATTGAGAGACAAACTTTGAATCTCCCTTCTTCATCCACATAAACCAAAACTAATGTTCGAGGTCTTGGTACATTTTTTCGACATCGAGATGTACTACCAAATGAGACATATGAAACTATCTTAGAACCTCATCCCACAACATCACTGGTACCAGCGTGCATTCTATGAAAAGAATGATGTAATCCATGCCTTATAAAATCCATTAAGACCATGCATTGTAGATATCTAAGTATGTTGGTTCTCGTAGTCGGTATCCCCATGTTGTGCCACCTTGACTCGATGTAAGAGAGTAGTGGTGTAATCCATTGATTTGAGACAAATAGGTTCATCTACATCAAAAAAGGTTAAATACGATGAGGAAAAATTATCTGACACCTCGTTCAAAAAAAGTGTACAATGTTTCCTTCTAAGATCATATGTTACCACATTCCCCTTACCATAAGTATAAAAAATTTCAAAATCATAATTTTGGAGGAACTCTACCCTTCACCTCTTTCTCTAGTTGGGATCCTTCTGAGAGAAGATATACTTGAGACTCTTTTGATTGAAGTAGATGATAAAACAATCACCCATGAGATATTATATCTGCATCATTAAGGCTAAGACTACTGCTACGAACTCAAGATCATGGGTTGTATAGTTCTACTCCTGTGGTCTCTACTAGAATGAAATTTGGAAATTACCACTTGATACAACATTAAAACACACCCATTCCTAGTTCCAGATGCATGTTAAAATAATACATACTTGACACCCTCCTCCTGAAATCTCAATATGAGAGAACTTTTCATACTCTACCTAAATAACTGAAAAGCCTTTTAGAGCCTCTCAGTTCACATGAATGGCTACCACTTTCGAATCAAAACTATCATGGGTGTTGATACCCTAGATAAATTACATATGAATTTCTAGTAATAGCCCTCTTACTCAAAGAAGTTTCTCAAATCCATCACACTTTTGGGGGGATCCCAACCTAACACTACCTCAACCTTTGTCGGGTCCACTACCACTCCGTCCATTATGACAACATCTCCCAAAAAGTGGGGCTCCTAAATCCAGAACTAGAACTTAGAGATATTTCCATAAAACTAGTCCTATCAGTGTTTGTATAGAACTATCTTCAAGTGTCTTTCATGCTCCTCCTCAGATGCTGAGTCCAAAATGATATTGTCTATGAAGACTACTACGAACTAGTCTATGTAATTCTAAATGTTCAGGTTCATGAGTCCCACAAACTCTTTTAGAGAATTCATCATTCTAAATGGGTACTCATAGTGACCATAATTACATCTAATTAGCATATTCAGTATATAATCAACCTATACTCACAACTGGTGATAGCCTGACCTAGGGTCATCCTTATAGAATCATTATGCCCATCTAAATTTATCAAAGAGTTCATTTATCCTCGATAGAGGATACTTGTTCTTAATTTTTACCTAGTTCAAGTGTTGTTAGTCCACACACAACATCGAGCTCTTTTCTGCCTCCTTAGAAAACAAAATTGGGGCTCCCCTGGGTGAAAACCTAGGTCAAACAAATCCCTTCCTCTACAAGTCCTCCAACTAGAACCTTAGCTTGTGAATCTCTATGGGAGCCATCTGATATGGTGGAATAGATATCAGTTCCATCTCACGGTGTATATCAATGTATAATTTTATATCTCTGGAATGAGTAAAACATGGAACATCCTCAAGGAATCCATTATCATACTCCTCCACCGTTGTATGAAACTGGTAACAAATAACATCCACTACACTAACGGTCAGGCTATCTAACTAATGATTAATCAGCTGCACCTTCCTATGCATGAGTCTATCTTGCACTATCTGGGATTCCTTTTCCCGAAAAATGGGGAACTTGGGTCCATAACTGTGCACACAGTGCACCCTTCACCTAAACCAGTCAATTTGGTCAGTAAATGTAGATAAAAAATCCTTAATAATAATAATGTTGAAAGGCATCGATGATAGTACCAAAATATTCCAACAGAAACTCTCACCTCTAATAGTAATGTTACATTTTCAGCATAGCCACATGATCAAATAATCCTCTCTAGCAAGGGTCTCTAAGCGTGAGGGTTGTTCCAATGTTTTGAACAGAATTTATAATACACATAAAAGTTATGTGAGAATAAGGTAATGGCTATAAATTTCGGCAATCGGTGATGTAAATAAGGTAAAAAGAACAAAAATTATACCTCAAATCATTCAAAGAGCCTCTGGGTTGTATAATTCACATTCCTTCACCTATCAAGTACATTATCTTCATGCTCCTTGAGAATGGTTTGAATAACCTAAGGTGGTGGTGGTAACATGTCAAATAGTTGACCACCTCATACTGCTCTCCCAACTCCTTTTACACATCATCCACCCCATAAACCTACCTTCTCCTACCAATGTCACTACCTTAGTGTCTCATTCATGGTCACTCGGTTAGCTGTACGATGGGTTGGAAAATCATGGGAGAGATTTACCTTACCTTCACATGAGTAGAACCTCCTCTATCTAGTATAACTGGAACCACCCATTGAGCCTTGAATAGATAATATTATGTACTATGACCTCTTACTGAAACATATCACACATCAAGGTCATTGAGATTGATGTCATATTCTTTGTCTACAAGTCTCTTCTAATGATTTCCCACTACGGACAACCATCGAATGTATCTACTCAACTATGAAAATATCAACCTAAAAAGCTTTCTCTAACACCCTATCATATATAGGAATTAAAATAAGGATAACACAATCTATGATGTCTCTACACAAACCTCATTCAAAGGGTTGATCCCTAAATAACTAATCACGAAAATTATCCATCAAGTGCTTGGAATGGTTGGTAAACCTAGATGAATACTCTACTATTGTCATGCTTCCCTATTGGAGCTCCAGAATCTACTAGTTTCGAACAAACATTAGAATATATAGTGATAAATCCTCTCTGAAAAGGTGCTCGAACTCAATCCATGAAAGAGTCTCCTCATCATAAGACTGAGTCACCAACCCCACCATCACCCTGCTGAGTTGTGGATAAGGCTCACAGATTCTAACACTATATGATTTGTTGGTATCATGAATAGATGGAAAACATTGCTCACCACCTCAAGCCAGTCCTGAACTGCCTATGGGTCGGGATCTCATCAGAACCTGAGGGGTCTCTGTTGCTAAAACTTATGATACTTGTGTAGCATATTCACCCCATCTACTGGTACTGTGGGTACCACGTTCTTCTCTACAGGTGTTGGGAGGATGATGCCACACTTCGAGGTAACATCTCAATAAATAGTCCATGTATTGATGGATCATCACTGAGGGGATCATCCTCTTGATCCTGATGTTAATCCTAGCCGACATACATTGTGGAGGAATCCAGAAACAAACAAGATGTACCATGATCAATGTGTATATCTAGAGAGTTGACTCAATAAGAACATGAAAACCAAATCACATTATTTTATGATGCATGAAACACTGTTTTTTTAGACCAGTGTTCTCATTTACTAAGTCAAAAATCATGTGAGCAATGTCCTGGTGTATGAATACATTGGCTACCACACCAACACTAGATTCCCTATTTTGAAAGATGAATTCAAAACCCATAACACTATTTCCACAAACCAATCTCATTGACTCTAGTCCTAAAGTAGAACTGGCCCCTCTTATACCACTCTATCACGAACCATCCCAGAGGTTCCCATGTCATGACTCCCTAAGACTACCTCTAATAAGAAAATGGCTAGTGACTAGCACCGAGAAGGAATATCATTGACATGAGAGGCCTTATCCTAAGTACCTATACGCACACCCACACACATCTCGAAACCTATTAAAATGTCTAAATGTAAAAACAACTAAAAAATCATTAATAAATACATCAAATACTTTAAAAAAAGTATTTCATGAATTAAAAGAAGTTAAAGAAGGACAAATAAAATCCCACCTCAAAGATTTTAAAACAAAAGTCCAACTTGAATGTATGTATCAGGACTTCTGTTAGAATGTTTCATGAACACACCTCGGTCTATACACATTCACTAAGAACCACATGGTCTTAGTCTACCTA
This sequence comes from Viscum album, assembly GCA_963277665.1. Taxonomy (NCBI): domain Eukaryota; kingdom Viridiplantae; phylum Streptophyta; class Magnoliopsida; order Santalales; family Viscaceae; genus Viscum; species Viscum album. Next base: position 582,624,988 of record OY728164.1, on the reverse strand, counting down.
GGGATTTTTCAAAAATATGATGATATGAATAAGAAATGACCCATGTAAGAAAAATCAATGCATGGGTGAGTATAACAATACTTAGTAGGAAACCCAAAAACCACAAAACATACAACAAATTAAATACAAACAATACTACACAAGAATATGTCAACAACACATACAATATGGATGTCAATATATACTTGAAAAAGAAAAATAGTATAGTGGTAAGTCACAACCATAGTATACTAGTATAGGATTCCAACTTGAATATCTCAAAAAGAACTCTCCCAAGACAACAAACTCCAGAGTTTAATAACACTAATGTCATATGTCTGGGAGGTACTAATCGTTTGGTATTATCATGATAATGAACATGATGATAATACAAAAAGAATATGACACACATATGAGGATAACTTCCTAGGCCATGGAGAGATTCCGAAAAACTCATTCTGTATTAACCCGCTAAGTATAGGATCGATACCCACATACTGTTTTCCATGTCGATACAAAGAACTCCACCTTGGGTCTAATTATGAATAGATATCTCACTCTAGGCCTCTCTGAGGGACTCCAATGACTCTGTATAAGAAGACACGCTAGAGGGATCCCAGTCCTAGGAGTTAGAGATAATTCCATACTAACCCTTAGGGAAGGAAAGATGGGAATGAACCCTAACAAATATTTTCCAATATACCGAGGAAAAGAGATCCAATCCATGTAAAAATGAGTAAATGGTGTGTATTAAGGGTCACACACCATGTCCCATGACCCCGGGTCTTGCATGTTTAAATGGACCATGTCATTATGCCATGTCAGTGTAGTAATACACGGCATATAGAATACCTGTGTATTCTACCGATGTGTCGGTACACGGCTTCATCTCATGTACATGTGCTCATGTGCTGATACACAACTTAGTCAGTGTACTTAGTCTAGACCGTCTCCTTGTGGGGATTACACAATGTGATCCAACCTGTGTACTCCACCCCATGACCATGTACTTCTTAATGTACATGTTAGTTAACCCAGGATATACCACACACCATATGGCTAGGTTCACACACCATGTGATACATAACTTTCTCCAAAAACCCTAATTGCAACAAGGGGTCCCACACAACATGTAGATCTTAGTTATATACTAGGTAGCATTGGATTTTTTAAAATTCTAGGTTCATTATCCAAACATTTGGCACAATTATATGGCAGATGATTTTTCAACCTCATTATAGTAAATCGAAGACAATGTCACATCCATGACTTTTCATCATAAATAATGCATTCTTCTATCATATCTGCTCTGAAAATTGATCAAATCTGCATTCCTCATTGTGCACCGAAAAATGTGAAATTGGGTATCGTACATCATCAAAATGTATTTGTCTCTATCGTCGCACCTCATTTATGAAATTATAATCCTAGATCTGTGATATCATATCGTTGCACCATGGAAAAGATGAACAATGATAAATCGATTGGGAAATATTGAGCCATGGGAAAAATCATATATATGGAGTATAAAGAAACTAGAGCTATGAGAATCTTACCACAATTCCTTTTTGGATCGATTATAGATCAAAAACATAATCTCTTTCCAAATATCCAAACACCATCTTCACAAATGATGACTTCTAATTTCTAATCATTCTAAAAATTAATTTTCTTTTAAAAGATTTCATCATAAGATTTAAAAGATTTTATATTTTTAAATAAATATGGTTTCACAATTATTTGAAATATTAGTGTTGTATATCCTTCCTTTATAATTCACATATCCATATTTACACATCCATGAACATAATATCCATGTTAATCTTCATTTGGGTTGTAATTCCATGATATTTCAAAATCAACACATAAATTACGATATTTTATTTTTCTTGGGGGTGTTTTATTTATAAATAATAATCCTTGAGTAGCTCAATAAATATCCATTGTGTCATATTTATATATTTTTGTGAAATAATATATTTTAGGCTTTTATGATTCATGTATATCTCATATCTTTCATCATATATATAATATGTCTATATCTATAGATAAAATATTAATTTTTTCAACTCAAGATAATGGGTTGGATAGTTAAATTCATGTTTCTTAAATTTCATTGATACATATTTGATAAATTTATTATTTTTAATTAGGATTCAACCATGTCCCTTCTTCAATGTAGAACTATATATCTGAAACCCATATTTTCCAATTGTTAGATTGAAAATTGGAGCATTTACCAATATCCTCTTTATTTCATCAAATTATTCATAAAATTCTTTAGTCCAAACTAACTTAAATCATTTACATGTAATATAGGTCGATTATTTAGTAAATGTGGAAAATTATGAAAGAATATCCAATAGTAACCTTCCAAAAAAATGAAACTATGTACCCCAATTATATTGGTTGGTATTGGTCATTCTCTGACTACCATTTTATTTTCTAGACCACCTGAGATTCCATCAATGGAGAGAATTTGGATAATAAAAGAAAATTCATGAAAACATAAGTCACACTTAACAAACATCCAATATAACTCTTTATGTCTAAGAGTCTTAAGAATGATCCACAAAGTGACTATAATTTTCCTCATATCTTTTAGAATACACTAAAATATTATCAACATATACCAAAAAAATTATCATCATATTCATTGAATAGTTGTTTATTATTTATATATATAATAGAGGATTCATTAGTGAATCCAATTGGAATTAATTTAAACTCATAATATCTATACCTCATTGGAAAATCTATAGTTGGAATGTCTTCCTTCACTACTCACAATTGATAATACCCATAATATAATTAAATATTTGAAACATATTGGGATCCAAGAAGTTGATTAAATATTTCTTCAATGTTAGGAAGAGGATTTTTCTTCATTATTATAACGAAATTGATTTCCCTATAATCAATTCACAATATCATGGATCCATATTTCTTCTTAATAAGGAGAACATGGCTCCCCATGGTGAAACACTATGGTGAATAAATACCATATCACCCAGCTCTTCTGGTTGTTTCTTCAACTCCACTAATTAAATAGTGGCTATTTGATAGTGTGTCTTTGATATTTTTCATACATCATGAGTTAAATGAATGAAAAACTCAACTTCACACTACGAGGGATGTAAAAGTAATGCATTAGGAAATTTGTCAATGTAATCCTGTATATTTGGTGTATCCTCATTTTAAATAGATCATTCTCCATCCATATATTTTATTAACTTCTTCCCCAATAATCTCAATATGTAGAGCTAATAGGGATGGATCTATATATGGATCAGAAGATGAAGTCTCTTATCTAAATATATATAATTTTAAATCATCCTAACAAATCATATTTTTTTTATTATTGTAATAAATTTTTGAAACATATTTTTTAGTGTCTGTACATACAAATAAATCATGTTTATGTGTCATAATGGAGACTTTCTAACACATCCTTTTTTGTAATGCAACTTCTGCTAGGATTTTTGACTGAAAATTCCCTTCTTAAATTAAATTGTAAATGTGTAATTTTCTTGAAAAGACTAGTTTGATATAAAAACATTATAGGATCTATAATATAATAAATAAATAGATAAATTTTAATATATGATTAATGTACCTTCCACCACATCATTGGGTTATTCCACATTATATAGTATGATCACATATTTTTGGTATTATCCCCCTATCCACTTCTTTGGTTGATTACCATGATTCTTGAGGAATTTGATTTCAATGTACCTCATCTCCATGATGTTGAAAATCATTATAGTAGTTTCTACCTTAATCTATTTTCAATCTTTTACCCATTTAACCTTATCTCTTCACTTATAAAAAACTCCCAATACCATCAATAATTTTTCTTTGTTATTCTGTCCACGGTTTTTATAAGATAGAAAAAGGTGTAGCCTCTTATTCCCTTAATCTTCCTTGAATATATAATATCTAGATAAATCCTTCTCTATTTTTATGCAATACCAAAATATTTTATCCTATGAAGAAAACTTATTTGAGACCATTTCTTTTCACAGAAATAGATTAAATCCTTCAAAGAAATTATCAATCTTGAACTCTATGTTGCATATGTAATCTATAGCATACCTGGATAAATTTTTAATTGTTTCAACATACTCAGAAAAATATTCTTATTTCTTTTTGTTGAACTTGGAAAACATTCTCTTTGTTTATATTTGTCCCTCATGACGGAAATATTTATCCAAAAATGTCTCTTTAATATATTTTCATTGAATGGGTTCTATTTCCTCTTCCTTAGTAGTATTCCGGATCAAATACCACCAATTATCACAATCATATTTGAGAAAATACATTAAAATTGTATCCTTTTCATTTTCACCACATTACAAGGATATAAATATCTTCTCCAAAGACTCAATACATTATTCAACATCCATTGGATTAGTATTACCACCAAATAATGGGGAATGCTATTTTATAAAGTTAACTAGTATAATAGAATCTCACTGTGGAATGTGTTTCTCCGTCAATGAAAGATTATTTTTCATAACCTGGTTAATCTTTACTAATATATCCATAATTTTCTCAATTCCAATACCAACTATTTGGGATTCCTTAGAATAGAAATCACTACCTTGTCCATGAGTATTAATACCCTTATTTCATAAAGGTTCCATTTAGAAACAATTTCATATCCAATATTAGCTCATGAAATTTGTTATTTTAACTCATAATCAATAATTAAAAATTTAGAGTAATAATTAACATAAATTTAAAATTTATGTAGTGTCAATCTCAAAATTATAAACTTCGTTTCTTGGGGATATCTTTATTATCAAATCCTTCATATTGGTTTTTAAAAATATTGAATTATGCTAAGTATATATCTTGGTTGTGTCAAACCAGATACGTTGTAAGGCTTATTGTAATACATTAGGTGATGATTTTGTTAATCCCAATTCGCCCATTATAGAGTTATTATCCTTAGGTGTCTATATTTTAAAACATCCTCCTCTTTTAGTATCTAGATGGTCATGTATTTCTTGGAAGAAAAACATATTATATTCATTAAAAAACATTAGGATGTTCTTTTATACTTATCATAAACATCTATCATACAGTTATTTTCTCTAATCAATGTCTTCCTTAATCTAGTTCCCATGGTTTCTACTAAATTTTCTCTAATACCAAATGTAAAAACATCAACCCCAGTAACCTAGATCTAGTTTTTACTTTATAAAACATTCATTGATAAGAAGAGTTAAATCCTAATGGACAGATCAGTTTAACACATTTTTTAAACTAGATATATACATGATACCCATTTTACATTTGAAATATAAAATAAACCATAATATTTAACAAAGTCTAATGAACTAAATCCTTGAAATCTCGTTATAATAATTATTGTTCATATCCTCTGGAAAGTAAAAAAATCATGGTGATCCCAAATTCTCAGTATGAATTATGTAAAGGGGAATTTATCATGAATTAATAAGAAAAATAAACCTGTAATGGTAGAAAACTGAACACACATTCCATTAAAATATCTTTTTTGTCCTGATAAGATAAGTTATAATCAATATAGTAATGTAAATAACTGAACCCAAGTCCCATTTAATCTATAAGTAAGAATAAAATGCATCTAGAGACAATATTTTTTAGAAAATATCATGGATAATAAAAATAAATCAATCCTCAATGAAGGAAATACATAATTATTTTGCATAATTATCTAAATCATTATGATACCTCTACCATCAATAACTTTCCCCAAGACAGTTTAAAAATACTAGCTGAAAAAAAATCAAATTTGGAAATCCTATTTTTCTCATGAGGTCTAAAAATGCATTGATATTATCTCTATAACTGAACCCCATACATATTTGTATGTCCAAATAATTCCTCATATATCAAATAATACATTCAATTAATGAAAAATTTTCTTTATCAAAATATATCTATATTGTTTAAAGGTTACATATTTATTGATGTTTCCCCAATAAATCAAATTACATTCAAAGTAAACACCATATATAAATAAGGTATACGTTTTAAGAAATACTCATATCCATATTACAAGAATATGGATATTTAATATGAATTTAATGACTAATGAAATTTTATCACCACAAAGGGATTTTTCAATAGGAAGTTAGTAATCACTGGATAAAGTGATATTTATCAATCAATGTACCCACTATGTAATTATAAAGTCCAAACCCCATGGTTAAAATAAAAAAACTTAAAACTTAAAAACCATGAATTATTATGGAATAATGATATTACATGAAAAAGGGGTGGTATATATGACACACTGATATGTTCATACATATATTTTTTTAATCTATTTATTTTCAATTTTTTCAACAAATAGTTTATGATTTTAAATGTTTTAATTAAATGATGGTATATTTTATTTATTGGAATAAAATGTTTTTATAAGAATAAAATATTAAGAAGATGAAATTTGGAATTTATTTCTCCATTTTGAAGATATATTATTATGTTTGATTATGTTTTTCATTTTTTTTTTAAAAATTTGGGCCAGAACTAGTAGGCCCTCAACAATTCAACCACATCCACATAGCCCACACCATGAAGGGGAAAGTCGTCTAGACAGGCCGTTGGGATATCCCACATGGTATGGAATGATGAGAGGCCACATGGGGGAATCAGGCCTATGTGAAACCAATGGGGATGAAATTTTCTGTTAATATATGGTTGGGTAGAATCTGAGATTCAATCTATGGTGGTGAAACTAAATTAGTGATATATGGGGAGCCTCTCTAGGATGGGGTGGTCCACTATGACAATGTGAGTCCTTTAACATTTTATCAACTTTATTATGGTGAGGAAACTACAGTTTGAGTAATAAACACATTCACCCCCCCCCCACCTTATTTTGATGTGTGACCTATTTAAACAGGGTACTCTTCAAATTTAAAAGAAATGTCATCATCCTTCCTTTCTCATGCATCAGCCTTTCCAGAAATGCACATATTACATCATCAGATGTCCCTTTATCTCTCAAGATCATGATCCACTCCTTATATCATTGGTAACCACTTTAAAAAACACCCCAAATATCAGATTCGATCCATCTCCCACTGCCACACCTTTAAACCGCCTTCGATCACTTCTGTGACTCCATGTGACACTATAAAAGCCCATTTCAAGTTCTATCTGACCACAGTAAAGGTTTGAGGTGTTAAGGGACCACATAAGTATATTAAACCATTGCTTCGTAACTTTTTCCATATCTTATAGATCACTCCCATAGAAAAATACTATGATTAGAACCGATGTCTTGACACGATCCATAGTAGCTCATTAGCTACCATTAAGCCAATGGTGACTCATGTGCTACCATTAATCTGGTCGTGACTCATGATATACCATTGACACGACAATGCCTCACGAGCCACCATTTCACCAATGGTGACTCAGGATTCACCATAAATACAATAGTGAGTCATAAGACACCATTGAGATGATGGTGACTCATGAGACACAGTTTGACAATGGTGACTTTTGAACCACCATTGAGCAGTTTCCACCTATGGTATCGTCCGCCTATAATAACTAGGCATCCACAATTGAAGTTGAAAGAGGATATCATCTGAATCACACTTACCACTACTAAATAATTCCATGTATTGTTACTACTAATGACCAGAGGATTTATATCATAGACACCCTATAGATTTTCCTGAGCTCTTGAGACATCCATAATCCCACTGTCAATGATTATCCCTCACTTACATGTCCCTACATGAACCACATTGACACTACGATTCCATTTTTACCTATATCCATTTTTGCTCTATTGGATCAACCCATTTCTCCATGCCATAGATGAAAGAGGTCATGCTTCCACACTGGCTATATTAAAATGGAATCACCCAATCATCAAGTGTATACTTGAATACCACGCGTCCCATAGGATATATTTTTATATTTATCTAATTTACATATTAATACATGATAAAAGATGATACTAAATAATTTAATAGGATAACTAATGGATCCTTATATTCTTATAAAATGAGGAGGCTCACTAGTATAATAGAGTGGATCACCCAATGGGGAGAACACCTATTGCAGCTATTAGAGACTCTTTTATCACTAAGTTATTTTCTTTATGATATTATAATTTCCTCTACCTCTTATAAATGCGTTATTTATTTTTAAATGGAGGGGTAGACCCATTTGGTTATTGGGTTAAGGGAAAATGACCTATTGTAATTTTGGAGTCCTTGTTTTATCATATTATTCTGTCACTTTTGGTTTATTATATGGTTTCTTATTTATGATTTCATAATATTAATGGGATATGATTGTATATTTATTTAAAATATAAACATTATAAAAGTAATTTGATTATGAAAATTATTCTCCCACTTCTTATTATTGGATAATGTCGATTGGGTGATCTAATGTGAGGAAGAGAAGTGTTTAGTGATTGGTAAAAAAGTGTGTAAGACACACTGGTAAAATCTGAGCACTTAAGTATTGAATTATATATTTTTAATTTCCTAGTTGATCTATGGGAGACACACTAGGCCTTTCATACTTTTTTTAGAGAATAGTTGAACTAAGAAACTTTTTTGGATTATTCTCATTATCAATTAATTTTAATCAAGGGTGAAATAGGACAAATGATTGTCAATATATTTATTAATCAAATCAATCCAAACAATGGAATGAATTTCAAAATTGTCATGATAGATTTACAAAAGTAAATCCCATCCTAAAACCCAGTCACTTTTTTCTATATAGATTTTCACAAACCAAGTCACACCCTACCTAGTCATTCAATCGCTTGTTCTTTAATTTACCTTTACATTCAGGACATCTTGATTCAAAACAATAATATTGGGATACAAAATAGGTCATTACTAATACTGCACCATTAAGGGGGAAGCAATTATCTTTTTCCACACCCCATGAATTGGTGGCATCATGACATGGAATCATTTTTTGGGGAGTAGGTGTTTAGTCAAACCCATAACTTACATGACTAGGACCTCCAATGAGGAAATAATATATCATGATCCTAATATAAATAGGACTTTAATATGTAGGATTTGGAGTCTTAATCTTGTAAACTGCTCTGGAAAAATCAATGTTGAGGAATTAAGTGAAAAATCATGTGCTGACTCTTAGCCAACAAACAAGGAAATGAAGCCTCAAAAGACCCTAAGGGACCTTTTGCCCCATAATTTCTTAATCAGAATAGTAAATTGACCATTCAAGTAAAACAAAATGATTTTGGATTAAGAGTCAATATGATTCCTATGTTAACCAATATTCATTATCTCACTGGAGAACACCGCGACTAGAAAATCCATGAGTTCAACTATGTTTGCTCAAGATTTAGGCCAAGATGAGTGGTAGACAATGAAGTTAAGTGGAGGGAATTCCCCTTTTCATTGGAGGGAGATGGTAAAGAATGGTTTTACATCCTATAATAAATATAGATATATGATTGAGATGTTCTCAAAATATGTTACATAAATAGATTCTTCCCATCCTCCCAAATCACTACAATAATGAGGGATATTTGTTCCATTATCCAACATATTGAAGATACCTTATATTAATCTTGGTACATATTCAACAAATTTCGTGCAAGATATCCCCACCAATCTATGGAACATCATAACAACCTATTATTCTTATACCATGTTCTAATAGAATAAAGAGAAAAACTAATTAGATTCATTATCTAGAGGATCATTGACTGATAAATCACTCATGTAATCTAGGATCCTTATAGAGAAGGTTACTCAAAATTTACAATAATTTAGAATTAGTGGTATAAACAACATAGGAATCTATGATGTAAAATCTTCTAACTCATTTATATTAATTAAAACCAAACTGAATGAATTAAAAAACTGTATAAGAGAGATATTTGTACAAAAATTTATTGAACAACCTTCTCCACCTCGGGCATGTAGTTTATATTCATCACCTAATCACTTCATAGATTGGTGTGTAGATGTATAGGGTATGGAGAGTTTAGTAGGTATATTCTAACCATTACTGTTTCAGTAAAACCAACCATGGATGGAAGGTCAATTCCAAAAGCGATATAGATGTTAAAAAATTCAAAGTCGAGCCCCTTTCCAACAACTATGAAGTAGTTGTACCAAAATTAATCCTACTGAGCACCACATTTTCCAAAAAAAACCCTATAGACATCCCTCATCTACTGCACCACTATTCAAACAAACGAGAGGAACAGATATGGAAAAGTTGAAAAATACATGAAAAATATTTTTCCAATAAATATGACAATCTCATGGACATACTTTTAAAAACCCTAGGAAAACATCTAACATAGACAATACAAAAACCAAAGTAAAGTGTGATCATGATCATCATAGAGATTGAAATGATGATCTATGAACCAGAACCTAAGGGGGGCCATGTTGACCCAAAACAAGTCGAATCTATAAATTCTAAAAATTATTAAAGGTTCAAAAAGAGAAAAACTCTCCACCATCTAATGATGAAAATAATATAGAGGAAAATATAAAAAAATATTTAGAAATGAAATACCAAAAACTCCATTGAAAAGTTATAAAAAGTAGAATAAAGACACCCCCTTCCATTCCATTCCAGATTTACAGAATCCAAGAAGATTAAGGAAGATATACTTTAAAAAGTGATCAACGATAAATTTCAAATGAATGATATTAATTTACACCTCCTAAAATCCAAAAATAAAATTATCCAATACTCTAAATTACTCAAAAATATTTTTTCCATGTGAAATGTGTTTGATGTGAATGAAATAATCAACCTTGGCATAAGTTTCTTTACCAATGATCACACAACCATTACCAAAAAAATTCAAGATACATGGAAATTCTTAATTCTTTACACCACCAGTTCTTAAAAGTTTATTTATTCATTGTGTGATGTTGGTTATTTAATAAATTTCTTTCCTAACTATATCTTCTAATCATTGAAAATATGTTAAATGAATCCCATAAGAGTTGTTTTCAAAATAGAAAAAAGATCAATTTCCTTTCCAGTTATTGTTTTGGAGTATAATCTAGTGGGAGTTGTAAGAATTTGTTTTCCAATAGATTTATATATGATGATAATTGAGGAAGATAAAAAATTAGGGGATTCACCTGTCATTTTTGAAATGCTATACCTATAAACAACCTTGAAAATTATTAATGTACATGAATGGTCCCTCGCAATAGAGTTTGGATGTAGTAAGATGTACTTAAATGTTATAAACTCTTAGAATAACTCTTAAAAAAACCAGTTCCTATCTATAATTATCCATGAATAATGTATCGATCGCATGAAATACTCAGGTATTCTTAGAGAATTTTTAGCCTTAAGAGAAAAAATTCTACTAAAAACACCAAGGAACAAGTGAATGATCTAAAATATAGAATATCTGGTCAATAATAAATAGAATCTAATTTTTTTTATAATTTTCTAGAGGAACCTGATATGATACCCTTTGATTAATAAGTTCAAGATTATAAAGTATGAAATATTAATTCAATCTCATCTCTAGATCAACCCCCATTCCTAAAAATAAAACACCACCCTTGTGACATAAAATATGTGTATCTAATAGAAGGATAAATATTTGCAGTGATAATATCTTAAAACCTATACAAATATAAAAGGAAAATTCTAATTGATCTTATGATAATAAACATTCCATCTATAAGGTGGAGCCTTGGATACATATATGGAATTAACCCCAAGGTATTTTCTGATAAAACTTTTCTAGATGGAGATTCTACACCTATTACAAAACCCAAGTGGATACTTAACCCCAAATTTAAGGAAGTTTTTAAAAAATTCAAAATATATTGGCATCTGAAATAATATACCCACTTTCTAATTAAAAATGGGTTAGCTCAATTCATGTGGTTCCCACGAAAATAGGTTTGAAAATAGTGACACATTTGAAAAATGAATTAATCCTTAAGAGAACACAAAATAGTTGGATGGTATATATTGAATACATAATATTTAATCAAGTCACCAGAAAATATAACTTCCCTATACCTTTAATTGACCAAATGCTTGAAAATATTGGTAGGATGAACACATTACTATTTCTTGGATGTATTCTCTGGTAATTTTTGGGAGCCCATTTACCCCAAAGGCCAATAGAATAAAACATTCACCTTCCCTTTCCATATCATTTCTTAAAAAATGATGTCATTAAGATTATAAAATACTCTATGCACATTCTAGAGGTGTATGGTAAGTATTTTATCATATCACATGATGGAAATACATGAGGTATTATTGTACAATGTTACTGTTTTTGGAAACTCTTTTTATCATTTGTTAGGGAACCTATAAAATGTTTTGAAAATCTATATAGAGAAAAATCTTGTTTTGAACATTGAGAAATGTCACTTTATGGTTGAAAATGGGATAGACTTTTGTCATATAATTTATAAAAGAAATCATTTACAAGGATAATTATAAAGATGAATTATTCCATTATTTTCTATATCACACCTTTTTTATACATATTAGATAATTTTTTAGACATGTGAGGTTTTAGTGAAGATTCTTCAGGAACATTATTAATATTTTTCTACCCCTTTAAAGATAAATTTTTAAATAAGATTAATTCTTCTTAATGACGATTTTAGGGAATAATGTGATAAGATGAAGGTAGAATTGACTTCTCTACCAATTATGAAACCCCTATACTAGGAGAACCCAATTGAATTAATTTTTAATCCGTCAAACCAAGGTGTGAAGGACTCTTGTCCCAATGAATTGATGGAATAAAACAATACATAAAAGTATTCTCAAGAACATTGGATATAACTCAACTAAATTATACATTAATTGAAAAATAATTCTATGATGTTTTATTTTCATTAGAAAAAGTTAGATCTTATTTACTGGTAACTAATTTGATTTTATTTTTTGATCATACCTCCCTGACATACTTGATAGTGAAGGATGATGTCAAACTAAGGATTGTGAGGTGGATACTACACCATAAAGAATTATACCTAGAGATCACGGACAAGAACAAAATTGACAACCATTTAGCAAATCAACATAGTAGACTTCTAAAGACTATTAAAATAAACATTCTAGAACTAATCCCACTCAATTATCGCATACCTAGAATGAAACTCGGCGTAATGGAAAGTGAATTACCATGGTATTCGTAATTAGTGAATTATTTGAAAACCTATCAGGTACTATTATACCATAACTATCATCAAAAGAAAAAACATAAGGATGAATCCATATTCTATATTTGGGAAGATCATTTTCTGTGTAAAATCTATAATGATGAAGTCATAAAGAGGTTCTTACCATCAGGTGAAATAGAATCTATGTCCATTTGTTTTTCTAATTTTCTTGTAGAGGCTACTTTGGACCTCAAACAATGACCAAAAAATGGTTGAAATTTGTAATTTATTGGAAAAAACATATTCAAATTTTATCATGAAATTTGTAAAAAAATATGATACGTGTATGTATTTAAATAAAAAATATCAAAAAGATTGATCATTACACAAAATATATTTGTTTTTTGTGAAATCATTTAATTATAGGGACTTGATTTAATGAGAATATTTCCCATGTATTATAGGCATTATTTCATTTTAATTGATGTAGATTATGTCTCTAAATGGGTGGAAAATAAGGCCACTAAGACTAAGGGTCCAATGGTGTATGTGAATTTTTTAGTAATATCATGTTTTTTTAGATTGGAATACCAAGGGCCATCATCAGTGACCAAGGGACTCATTTTTTCAACATAAAGATTGATTCTATTCTTTAAATGTATGGGGTTAACCACATGACATCTATATATTATTATCATCAAAAAAATTTCTAAGATGAAGTGTCCAACTGACAGATCAAAAGAATTTTAGAGAAAATAGATAATCTTAACCATAAGTATTAGAGGCAAAAGCTTGAAGATACCTTATGGGAATACAGGATAGCTTACAAGACACCCATAGGTATGAGCCCCTATATGATAGTTTATGGAATAATCATATATAGGTGGAGTAGTATAACCAATCCTATTTGGATGTACAATAGATGAATTTGGATTTGGTGAGTGTTGGGAAAGAGGTAAATCTCCATCTATAAGAACTAGAGGATAATAGAATAGAGGACATAAAAACTCAAGAATTTAAAAGGATATAACCAATGTGGCACATGAAAAAGTAATCCTACAAAAGGCCTTCCAAACTAGATACTATATTCTCCTCTACAATTCTAGACAAGAGATAATTCCAAGTAATCTAGGTTCTTCATGGTAAGAACCTTTTATAGTTACTAATGTATATACCTTTGGTGTAATTAATATTATAATGGAATAGTAAAGAAACACATTCATTATAAATGGAAAGAGTCCAAAAAAATTATATAGGAATATAGCTCAAGAACTATTAGAGGAGCACAAACTTCTCTAACCCATCTACTAATTTCAAAAAATAAGATTAGGTAAAGCTAATTAAATTAAGTAAAGGTTTTATCAATAAGTAACCTAAGTTTTACTATTTTCCTAAGATTTAGGATTTGGTGACCTCTTCGATAATTTCTTTGTTCATTAATTGAATAGATTATACTTTGGTATGAGTTGTTTTATAGGACCACCATAATGGAAGTCCATAGGAAACCTCATGAAATGGGAATAAAGTAAAAAAAAAATAGATACATATGAACATGAAGTTTATTTTATCATTATTTATGTTTAATAATTCCTGTTTGTTTTTGAAAATCTATTGTTAATTGGAAAATTAATAAGCTATGTTAAACTAGAAATTTTAGGTCCACAATTTAATTAATTCCTTACCTGAATTATCTAGGATACATGAGATTCATAGGAATCAAGGGATTCCATATTTTATATTTCAAAGAAAATTATATTGAATTTTGAAAAGGTATATATGGATGTTTAAATATAATAATGGATATTAAACTATGTTCTCGCAATTTATGAGAATTAGTCACTTCCTATAAATTAAATTTTCCAATCATTTTTTTATGATTTTAATTTATGAAATTCATGAGAATTGATTTTCGGTTATTATTCATGCCTTGAGTGATTTTAAAATATCAAATGTCTCATTTAAAAGAGGATTTCTAAATGAAATACTTCCTATTTATCTTGATCATGTTTCTTGAGTGATATTAAGACATGTCACATACTAGATTTTACATTAAAACTTGTTAAATATTTGGTTATACAAGGACACAGTTAAAATAATTGAGGCATCTTCTGAAAATACATTACCCTTAATATACCAACTTTAAATCAATCCTTATTTTAGCCCATAAATCCCATGAATGAACTTATTAGAGATGATCCCCATTTTAATCCATTATTAACCACTCATACCCTTCTCTAAGTATTTTAATGATATTTTTATGTGAAAGTGCGGGGGTTAGGAAATTTATTGTAAAAGGGATGAAATTAATTGTTAATAAAATGTGTGGTGTGATAATTTTGGTAATAAATATTTTTTTGATTCATTCACTTTACATTATTGTTTTCCCTAGATGAAAAAATAGGAATGTGTTATGACATAGATTAATAAAAAAATCACTGCAACTAAAAAATGATTTTTATCATATCTGGTTAGGTGGTGGGTGTGAGATTAATTTTAATCATAACTTGAAAAAAGAAGAAAAATTAATTTTTTTTAATTTTTTTAAATTTTTTTTAAATGTTGTGAAAAATTAAATAAGGTACGAAAATAATTTATTATACCTCATTTTTATCAAAAACATTTTATAATTTTGGGCTAAGTGGGAGTTTCATATTTAAAAGAGATAATGTCATCACACTAGTACTTCTGATATCATGTTTCAAACATTAATACATAGCCCTCCTCATTGAACTTTATATTTTGAAACATCAACTCCTACCAACCTTAAGAATCATAGTCATTTGAACAAATATTTTAAGTCCTCATGGATTTATGTGTATTTTCTCTTAAAAAATTGGAGAAAATATTTCCATTAAAATACTATGGATAAGAAGAATGTTTTCATGATATGATTATAACCCTACATGAATTGTATCAACATTAATTAGAGAAAAGAAACCCTTTTGATGTATATCATGATTTGGAATGTTAAATATTAATTAATTGAGACACCTTAAGGAATAAAAGATAAAATTCCATTAGTTTTTTCGAAAGATAAAATTAAAATGTTTTATTTGATTATTTATTTAAAATTTGAGAATTTAAATTAATAATATATGGAAAATATTAAAATTTTATTGAAAAATGATAATTTTTTAATTTAAAAACATTAATATTTATATATTGGTAACATTGGTTTCCTCTTAATTCAATGTGGAGATATTGTGTTTGAGTAAAATCATAGTTTATTTGTGGAGGTATTTGACACACTAATAATTTCCTGAATATTTTATTAGACAATCTATTTATTTTCAATGTTTTTCCATGAATAAATTCATGATTTTAAATTTTATAATTAAATAGTGGTAAATTTGAATTGTTAGATTAAAATGGACTTAACAAAAAAATAGGTAAAAAGTTGAAATTGTAAATTTATCTCTCTATTTTTGTGAAATTTTATTACATTTTTTTATATTTTTTCAACTTAAAAAAATATGGGATATGCCTATTAGGTCCTCAACCATTGAACCAAAAACACTTATCACACCCCCTTAAGGGATTTTCTATACATGAAAGCCATTGGTAGAGCCCAGAAAGGATGGAATGATGAGATTCCACATGGGGGTATCGGATTCAAGGACAGACCATGGGAGATGAAACTTATAGGGAATACATGGTTGGGATGAACTCGAGTACTAGTCCATGATGGGGAAACCCACTAAGTGATGGGAGGAGGGATTCATTGGGATTGGGAAGTCTGCAGAAGTGATGGGAGTCCTCCAACACCCAATAACCTTCATTGTGGTGAGTCATCCACAAGTTATGTAATAAATTATTGTGGACCACCAACACTCTTTCAATGTGGGAAATTGTAAAACTATGTACTGTATATTTTTAAATTAAATTCCATTATCCGAAATTTACCTCACCTCGACCTCACTTAATTATAACCTCCTCTTTACTCAGCTTCACTTCTACCACTCGAGATCACTGGCCTCCCCCAACTATCAATGAGAACCACTATAACTGACACTCGGAGGCTCAAGGTTAAGTCATATCCCACATTTTTGCCTCTATACCACCTTTGATCACTTATTCGACTCTATAAAACCACATGGAATCCTATCTCAAGTTAGCTCAATCCACTCTAAAGGTTAAAGTAGTTTAAGGACCCCAGTAATCTATTGGGCTACTACATCATCACTAATTCATTCTCCATTGAACCACTAACATGGAATATTCTTTTGAGAGAACCACTTCCAAGTTGAGAGCCATATTAGATCATGAGATACCATAATTTTAATAGTGAATCATGATCCAACATTGATCCAATTATGACTCATTATCCACCATTTATTTGAAGGTGACTCGTGATCCACCATTGATACAATGGTGACTTGTGAACTGTGGTTGAGATGATGAAGTCTTGTAAGCCACAATTGATATAAAATTGACTCATAATCCACCAATGTTACAATACTGACTAATGAAACACAATTAAGATGAAGGAGACTCATGATCCACTATTGAGATGATTGTGACTTGTGATCCATCATTGAGATATGGGTATCTCATGAGCCACTATTGAGAGATTTCCACCACTGAACTCCACCACCTGCAATCATTGTGAAACCACCATGGAAGTATCTTTAGGATCTCTACTATATATCACCTCCCACCAATGGAAGTAACAATTTTTCACTCCAACAACTGATTAAAGGACCATCATCACATAAAACCTATAGCTCTTCTTGAGCTCTTGAGCCTTCCATAAGACCAATATCCATGATTCACCACCACTACCACATCCTTCCATGCACCACTTTCACTCTATGGTTTCATGCTACCATGATTCCCATTATACCCCACTAGATCTATCCACGTCTAAATTTGATCCATGAAGGTGGATGCAATGCCATACCGTCTTTGCCAAAATGAAAACACCATATCATTATGTGTATCTTTGAATACCTCATGTCTCCCAAGATATCTTCAAAAATATATATCATATCCATGTATTTAAAAAATGAGAAAAAAAATATTATCTACAAGATTTGAAGAGTTTGACCTACCGATCCTTGTGTTTTTATAAAAGGAGGAGTTTCACCACTGAATGATAGTGGAGCACCCGAAGGAGAGGACACCCACTGATGTTGTTGGAGACTCTATTTTCAAAACATTAATTTATTTATGTGTTTATTATGTACTCTACCTCATATTACCCCATACATTATATTTTAATATACTGTAGACCCTTTCTATGATTGGATGAAGGGGAGATGACCTATTGTAATGTCAAAGTCCTAGTTTTAGAAAATTATTATATCTCTTATTGTATATTAAATTATGTATCATTAATGATTTGTTTATATTAAAAGGATACAATTTTATTTTTATATCTAATCTAAACATTCTAAAATTTATTTGATGAGTAAAATTATTCTCTCTTTTCTTTGAATTTGATTACACTAATTGAGTGATCTAGTGTAAGGAAGAAAAGCATTTATTGATTTCTAAACATGTGTGTAAGAAGCAGTGGTCTAAGATAAATACTTAGGGTACTCAATTCCAAATTTCTATTTTCCTAGGTGATCTTGGGGAGACTCTCTATGCCTTTCTCACTTTTAAAGAAGAATATTCCATACAATGATTTTGTGTTGATTATTCTCACTATCAATCAATTTTAATAAATGGTGGACAAGGATAAGTGATCATTATTACTTCTAATAAAATAATTAATCAAAAAAATAAAAAAAACAATCAAAAGTATATAATAGAATTAAAAAAGGGTAGTCGAACATAAAATTTAGTCACTTTTTCTCTAAACTGATCTTTACAAACCAAGTCGCTCACTACCTAGTAATTCAAATTATTTTACTTTAATATCCTTTTTCATCCATGCATTCTTTATTCGAAACACTACTCTTGGGAGATCACATAGGTCATTAATACTAAAAAACATGAGGGGGGAAACAATTATCCTTTTCCACACGCCATGATAATGTGTTTTAAATATAAATCATATAAAATAAATTATGTGTGTGACATTAAAATATGCCTCAACGAAGGGAAATAGAGATAAAGTCTCTTACCTCACACTTCCTTTTGGTTGAACATGATTTAACCTCATGTATAGTGATTTCAAACATGTTCATAACATAAAATAAAATAATATCATATTAATATTTATAACATCACTTATGATCAGATTATAACATATTATCACTCATTAGTTAATAATATTTCATTATTTTCTTTGTTTCGGGAATTATTTGCCTTATTTTCTTATTTATGATTTGTCAAAAAAAATTAACGATTCTT
Source organism: Viscum album (assembly GCA_963277665.1). Lineage (NCBI taxonomy): Eukaryota > Viridiplantae > Streptophyta > Magnoliopsida > Santalales > Viscaceae > Viscum > Viscum album. Next base: position 582,605,579 of record OY728164.1, on the reverse strand, counting down.
GTGAATGTTATAAAATTTAATTATTTTTATAATAATCATCATGAATTAATTATAATATTTATATATCAATATTCTTTTTAGACTCATAATTAAACATTTTTTTTGAGAAAATGAACTACGTTATTATCATTTAGACGGTAGGTCATTGTTACATATGGGTAACATTTCCATTTTTCAAAGATCATTATAGAAATGAGATAAGTAGTATTTTTTCATTAAATAATGAAAATAAGATCTTGAATACAATATTATTTATTCAAATATATTTATATATATCATCCATCTGGTGTGGTGATGGATTGAGAGTTGTATCACTTCATATAGGTGATAATCCACACATATATGAATGATAGTATCATATTGATGTGAGTAAAAGTATAAGATATAAACATATATATTACCTTCTCGGAATGATAAATATTCCATTAATATAATAATCATTTCATTTATATATCATATCATCATTAACATTTTCTTTATAACCTTCCCTGTAAAGCGTTAGTGAAAGAAGAATCACATCACTTTGTGAGAAGGTAGTTCGTCGTACATACGAGCAATATTATCATATCCCCTATGAAATGAAAATTTAAAAAGTAATATATTATATAATGTCTCTAGTTGTATAATTGAATTATAAATATCATATATATACTATATATCTATTGACATACCCAATCTTGAGAGGTGGTAATGAAAAATCAAATGGCATTGGTTCGTGAGGCGATATTCTGTCATACACTTGAATGATGATATCATATATTATTTGATTAAAGTGTCGATAATTTTAGGTCATGAAATTAACATTAAAATATCTTAGTAAATGGAGTATACTTTTTTTATATTTTAATGGGTAAATAATAATTAATGTAATTGTATTATGAAATAAAATAGAAACCCTTATTGAATATTGTTACCACTTCTCTGGGTAACCTCTTTAAACTTGAACCAAAATCCTTTCTAGGTTATATTTCTACCAAAAGGAGGATTATAGGATTAGGGGATGAAATATTTAATGTAATTTTGGAGGTATTTTATGATCTAAAAGGTTTTTAATGTGTGATAACGAATAACAGGGGGTGTCCCTTTATAGGTGAGGTGAGTGGCACACTTTTTTTTGAAAAGAAAAAGGTGTACCCACATTTTCCACATGAATAAAAGTATAAAATTGATTATTATAGATAAGAAAACATTTAATTCTCGAAATAGAGTCATCCAATTGATTTTATACTATTTTTTAGTTAATTTTAACCTTTATTGTTTTTACTTTAACCCACGGTAAATCCATTTTTAACTTAACCACCGTAAAACAAATTACATTATTCACTAATCATTTGGTAAAAATTTAATAAGAAATTATTATAAAGTATAAATTATTCTGATTCTAAATATTAATTTTTTTTAAATTCCATTCACATAAATAGAGAATTTTAATTTATAATTAATCATGTAGGAATGATGAGAAACTGGGTTGTCAAAGGGAAAAGTTTAATGGTAAACAAAATTTTAAATCAAAATTCAATATGAAAATAATTATAATGAAATAAATTAGATTAATAGATATCTAATTTAAATATTTTTAAATTAAAACAAATTTAAAATATTATTTTACGTTATACATAATTTGAACAAAAACATAGATTTAAATTAAAATACAGTATTTTTCACTATTCTTCAAAAAAATGAAATATTTCAAAAAAATAAATAAAAATAACCCTAAGAAAATTTTCATATTATAATTTCAAAAAATTAATTTAATTTTATCAAAAAATAATTGTAAATGGGTTGAAAATTTATTTTTTTACGTGAACAAAGAGATACTAAATAGTCTTTTATTAAAATACATTTTTTTTCAAAAAAAGTATATTTATTAAAAATTATTATTATTTTTATTTATAGTATATATATAAAAATGTGCAAGTTCAAAATATTTATTTTCCAGGTTTATTTAGTTATATATAGACCTAATAAATTAATGACTATGATATAATTTTCATCTTTAAATAATATATTAATAAATTATCATGTTTTTTAAAACATGTTGTTGTGTGCATCACAACCTATCAATGGATTTAAATTTATTCTAAAATAAATATATTATAAAATATTGGGGTGTTAAAATCTATTATTATTTGAAAATGGATCATTTCCCTAGAGAAGATACTCCTTTCATTAGAATACATTGAATGGGATAAGGTTATCATGGTTTTATATCATATAAGGGGATATGTTGGTCAATAGAGGTCTTTGACTCAAAACACCAACAAGGAATAACATTTAAAGAATATGGAATGTAATTATTTAAATGTGATATTCATTTAAATGTACCTTCCTCATGATCAATGAGTTGACATGGATTGTAAATTCTTATATTTAAGTTAAACGGATGAGGAAGCTGTTGGTGAGTAAAAGGATGACTTTACAAGTTTAGAAAGTCATGTTGTGGACTATATAGAGAGTATAAAAATTTATATTGATCACTTATTTGATTTATTGATTAAAATGACAAAGAGATAATTAAATTCTAAATCATTTTCCAAATATGATTAGAGAGTGACATGTGACATCAATACAAATAACAATTTATCTATGTATATTACTTTCAAAGGAAAGAAAGAGAAGAGGAAGTAGGTAGAGAACCGTGGTGAAATCAATTTAGTAATGAAAAATAAATGGATTAATTCCCAAAACACAATAATTATGGGAATAGACACCATGGATATTTATTTAAGTTAGTGGGTGTTTTCTATAAGTGTAGGGATTATAGATATCAGGCTTATAGGTTAAAGGGAATGAAATAAGCTACTAATTTCCAATGCCTCAATTAAAATAATATTAGACAATTTTAAAATTAATTCACCTATCATCAAATAAATCGACCTTAGAAGATAATAAGGGATCAATTTTGAGCTTATGAACTAACAAAACCCTTATTTGAGTTCCCAATGTTTGATATATAATATACTTTTGATCATAAATTCAATGAAAGATAATACATTAGTTGATTCAAGATTTATATAGTCTGGTATATATTTTCTGATTTCTAATAACTTTGAATCACCTCCTGATGCATTATATAATGAATTATAAAATTGATAATACCATTTTAAATCTTATAGGAAAATTTTATATTGGTTTATCCCTATTAAAAAACATGGAGGTTCTTTTTTTAAAAACATTGTGTTAATTCCAATGTATGACTTTGATAAAATTCTTTGGATGGATTTTATATCAGATAATAATGTAATAAAATATTATTTTGAAAAGGATATTACAATATATGAGGCTCTAATATATTACCCTATTTTTATAGTATATACATCATTTCATGAGTCTTGTTTGGATCCACCTCCAATGGATCATCTTAACATAATTCTTAGTGGAGATGAAATAATGAATGAGAATGATATAATTGGAATAGAGGATGTGTCTCTTATTATGGTTTATATTAATTATTTTCCCATGTAACCACTTGGATATCAACATAAATTTGTGTTTGAATTATTTATGAACATTATCCCTAATGAAAAACAAAAATCTTATCCTACATAAAAAAAGATTTAGTGGAATTGTTGGAATTAAATAAAAAACTATAAGATTTTTTTATAAGGGATCCATAATACCTTCTGTTTAACCTTAGGAAGAACTTATATTATTTTTATGAAATATTTAATGGTATATAATGTTTTTCATAAATTAAAATGAAAAAAATTCTAGTACTAAAAATAAAAAGTATCATTTAACCTGTATTAATGATTTTTTAATCAACATCATGGGGATTGACACTTATCATAGATAATACTTCATTCTTGTTATTATAAATTAAAATTAATGAAGGGTGATACACAGAAGATGAAATTTTTTATAAGTTATGGGCATTTTTAGTTCATAGTATTTCATTATGGGTAAACAAATTTACCATTAGGTTTCATAGATCCAATGAATATAGTATTCATTTAAAATCTAGATAATTTTTTGGGGGGTTTTGTTGATGATATCTCAACATACTCTACATTATTTTAAGAGCATGAATACCATTTAAAATTTTTCTTTAAGTCTCTAAGATAGATGTGGATATTTTAGAAATTTTTCATGTGTGAATATTAGTTTCAAAAAGGTTTTATCTTGGCCACATTGTTTTAATGGTGAAAAACTATTAAACCCTATAAATAAAATTGATGTTAAATGAATGGAACACAAAAACAATTATAATTAGGATACATGGTTTACTTTTCTTAACTGCTTATTATTATAGATTTTGTGAATATTATTTCTAATTATCTAATCTATTAATATGACAACCCTGCTTTTAATACAAACTTAAACATGATTTATTACATAAACTATTCACTTGATACAACATGGAAGATCAAAAGGTCTAGTGTCTTTGGGGATTAGGATCATTACATAACAACTTAAAACATGAAATACAATATCTTTATTGAAAACATCCTTTACAGGACCACTACATTCCCTTGTACATAGCATTTCATCGGATAACCTGAGGACATGCATAAGAAAATGGGTGAGCTATAAAGCCCAATAAGGGAATAAACATGGAATACATGAGGTGTACAATACATATTATACAATAGGTATATCAACAGAGCACAAGATAAAAATGAACATAAAGGCATGATAAATCATGATAATCAAAACATGTAAATGTGGCAACAACACTTAACATGGAATTAGCATGAGCTAAGGCTCATTGCACATGAAGAATGAGTAAATTCACATTGCACATGAAGAAAGAGTAAACCCTCATTGCACTTGAATTATCATGATTCAACACTCATTTCACATGACGTATCATGATACAATACTTTACCCAATTCATTGGAGCGCTATAAGGGTGCACCCTTCTTAAACATTGCATTTCATGCATAAGTGTGCCACATGGATCATAAAATGTGGATTCATAAAACATAATCATTTATTCCTTGATAAATTAAAGTGGAATTTTTACATGAAACTATATAATAAATAAGTAAATGTGCATAAAGGTTAATACCCTTTATGGAGAAATGGGCATGGTATTCACTACACAATGACATTGGCTTAGAAAATCAGTGCGATTTCAACAGTGTAACGGTGTGACATAAGAATTCATAAAAATGGTTGATGAGAGAGAAACGGGGTGTCTCATAATATTTACATTAAATGGACAGTAAGGGGTCATATAGAAACATTTACAAACAATTTTAATGGAATTTATATTCATGATACAAAAGTATTTCTTCAGTGTAAATGAAGAGAGAGAAGTTCTTTTCAGAATTTCAGCATAGTAAATGGTGTACATGGAAGGCATTTAATGAGAAAGAAAGGGGTCTCCGATCATTCAAAAAATAATAGGGAAGTATGGGGGAGGTTAGAAACCACACCCTATCATTTATAATTGAAATTAAAAGGTCATACCAATATTAAGAAAATTGGACAAAAAAAGTGAAAGGAAGAAAGACCCTTACTTAGAAGTCTGATTCCAATAGCTTGAGAGAGGCTTTTTTGGAGCATGGGGCACCTTGGAAGGATTATAGAGAGATTAGGGAAGAGGTTGGACGAACTCCAAATTCTTTGAGTGAGGAGGAAGTGGGAGTTTTGGTGGGTTTTTATAGGAAAGGTGAGTGAATTCTTTATTATTTAGCTTTGGGACCCCTTACATTAAACTAATCCAATCCACAAATCAGCTCATTGTTTTGCCCATGGTTTTTTAGAAAGGGGAGAGGAAAACAATATGTTATAAGGCCAAATTCCTAAATTCTTAAAATAATGGGGTTTCGTATGTGGAGGTGAGTCACACTCCCATGGAAAATAATTTAAAAATACAAGATGTTTAATAAGACTTGAGGGGTCCATTAATGCTTTGTAAAATAAGTCAAACAAACCCAAAATCACTTTATTTTAATAGAAAAACATATATTGTTAGAACATAAATCTTATATTATTTTATTACATCACTATTGGTTCATTATAATGTCATAGAACACATTATATATTTAAACGATATTTAATTTTTACCCAAAAATTTGACTGTATCAGAAAATTATGAAAAATTCACCGTTGGATAATTTCGACGTCCTAATTCCAGAAATAACATTTGTTTTATATAAATAATTTTATAAATGTCTTAATTTTCACTTTTAAAAATAAAAACTGACATTTATCGAAAATTCACATGTTTTTTCAAAAATGTCTTTCAAACCTTATTAAAAATTACAAATGCATTCATAAAAAATAAGATCATTTATATTTAATAATAATAATATTTTATTGAAATATTATTTAATTCAAAAATCCATTAATTCATCAAAATATATTTCTTATCTGAATATTAACTAAAAAAATACTATTTATGTTTTAAAAAAACTATTTACAAAGTTTCAATAATGAAAAGAAGGTATATTCATTATTATATAAATAATAATAATATACGAGAACATAGTACTAGAGATTTGTTACATAACCCATTAAAATAGCCGCATAAGACCTAAGGGTAAGGTATGCGATGGTGACAGACTCTTGGGGTGTCTCAAATGACATCGCTCGAGTATTAATCTCTATCAACATCCACTATTCCCGTTGACGGTCCTATTAGAGCTTGACATGATGATGCTCAGCTTGGTCTTGGTCCAGAGTGAATCCCAAGTACGCCACCTCTTTTCCATTCTCTGACAAATGGGCTTCGTGTGGAGAAATTCTACTGGATGAGGCCATCGCTTCTTTTCTTTGAGTAAATTGGATTTGTTAAAGCCCTATATTTATACTAATCATGTGATCACTATTCAACACCTATATTAGAAATGTTCAAAATTATTAACATAAAACCAAAGAAGTAGAAATTTTATATAAACATTTTACATAAAGAGACATTTAATTAGATCAATAGGAATTTCCATAAATGAAACTTTGGGTCGTTACAATATTCCCCCTTAAGAAATTTTTCCCTCGAAATTTACTTTTCCCATACAAGAAAAGATGTGGGTAACTCAGATTTATCATTTCCTCTAATTCCCAAGTTTCTTCTTCAAACTTGTTGTTTCCCAACAACAACTTGACGAGGGGCATTGTCTTATTTTGTAGAACTTTTTTTCTACGATCTAAGACCCTCACTAGTTTCTCCTCATAAAAAAGATCATCCTCCAACTGTACCACCTCAGAAGAGAGTACATGTGAAGGGTCCAGTATAAACTTCCTTAAGTGGGATACAAAAAATACATCATGTACTCTGGCCATGGTAGGTGGAAGTGCTAGTCAATAGGCCACAGCCCCGACACGATCAAGAATCTCGAAGGGGCCGATGTACCTTGGACTTAACTTCCATTTCTTTCCAAACCTCATGACCTTCTTCCACGAAGATATTCATAGAAAACCCATGTCTCCATATTTAGACTCAAGGTCTCATCGGCGGTTATCTGCATAACTCTTCTGTCGACTCTGGGCTTCCTTGATATGTTGTTTAATGTTTTTCACCATCTCCACCATTTTTGGTCCAACCATCTTACGTTCACTGACCACATCCCAACATGTCGGTGTTCTGCACCTTTTCCCAAACATGGCTTCATATGGTTCCATTTGGATGCTCGAGTAGAAACTATTATTATAAGAGAACTCAACCAGAGGAAGATGTTGATATCATCCTCCTTTAAAGTCCATTGAGAAATCTCTCAACATGTACTCATGTGTTTGTATAGTCCTATCATATTGGAAATTAGTGTGAGGATGATAAGCCGTACTGAAGATTAGTTCAGTATTCAGAGCATGTTGATGAATCTTCCGAAACATAGCGGTGAATCTTGGATCTCGGTCAGACACAAAAGATAGTGGTACTCCATACATCCTTACCACTTCCCTGATATATATCTGTTCCAGTTGATCCAATGAGAAATCCTTTCAAATATCAATGAAGTGTGCAGTCTTTGTAAGACGATCCACCACAACCCAGATTGCATTGTTACCTTTGGATGTCCTGGAAAGTCCAGTGACAAAGTCCATGGTGATGTTCTCCCATTTCCATTCTGGTATTGGAAATGGTTACATCATCCCCTTAGACTTCTTCCTCTCTACCTTCACTTACTAGCACACCAGGCACTTTCATGTATGTACAACGATCTCCTTCTTCATATTATCCCACCCAATGTTTTCTCATAGATCTCGATACATCTTTGTGCTCCATAGGTGAATAGATAAATTTGACTTATGTGCATCATCCAAAAGTTCCTTCTTCAGCTCCGGACATGATGGAACACATAGTCTATTCCCAAATCACACAATTCCTACTTCATTAACATTAAACTTTGAGGATTTCCCTTTTTCAATAGCTTCTACTTTTTCCTGAATTCCCACATCATCTTTTTTAGCAACCTTTAACGTTTCCAAAAGATACAGTTGAGCAATAATATGTGAAAGGATTGATGATTTTCCCTTTTTTATGATTCCCATGTCCATATTCATCAAGTCTAAGAAGATTGGATCCTTCTCAATTCTCATCATTGATAGAATCACTAGGTCCTTTCTACTTAGGGCATCTGCCACCATGTCTGCTTTACCAGGGTGGTAATGTATTGAACAATCATAATCCTTGATGAGATCTATCCATCTTCTCCGGAACATATTAATCTCTTTATATGTGAATATATATTTAAGACACTTGTGGTCAGTATATATCTCACATTTCTCCCAATAGAGATAATGCCACCCGATTTTCAAGGCAAAGATCAACGCCACTAACTCCAGATCATGAGTTAGATAGTTTTGCTCGTGGATTTTCAACTGCCTAGAAGCATAGGATATCACTTTATCATTCTGCATCAGCACACAACCTAAGCCCTTCTTCGAAGCATCACCGAATACCACAAAAATTTCCCCACTTGTGGGTAAAGTGATCACAAGTGCAGTGATAAGCCTCCTTTTCAACTCCTTGAATCTTTCTTCACATTCATAAATCCAAGAAAACTTTACTCCCTTTCAAGTTAGCTTGGTAAGAGGGTTGGACAATCATGATAAATTTCTCACAAATCATCGATAATATCCAGCTAACCCCAAGAAGCTACAGAAATCGGTTACCGATGTTGGCCTCGACCATCACTCAATTGCATCTGTTTTGGAGGGATCCACAGATATCCCATTGATTGTGATGATATGGCCCACGAATGATACCTATTTCAACCAGAACTCACACTTTCAGTACTTTTCATAGAGCTTCGCCTTTCGCAAATTATCTAGTACAGTTCTTAAATTCTCCTCCTCATCCTCCTTGGTTTTGGAGTATATTAGAACATCATCTATAAAGACTACCAAAATTCTGTCAAGGTAATCTATAAAGACTATATTCATCAATTCCATGAAGATTTATGGAGCATTAGTGAGTCTGAAAGGAAATACAATGAATTCATAGGGCCTGTATCTTGTACGAATAGTAGTCACAGGGACATCTTCCTTCTTCACCCTTACTTGATAATATCTTGACCGCAAATCTACCTTGGAGAAGTATTGTGCTCCACGCAGCTGATCGAAAAAGTCATTGAACTATGGTAGAGGATACTTTTTCTTTATCAAGATTTTTTTATGTTCAGGATAATCGATTAAAAGCCGCATTTAACCATCCTTCTTCTTGACGAAGAGGACTGGTGCACCCCATGGTGAAGCCCTTGGGTGTATAAACCCTTTATCCAGATTCTCCTGTAGTTGTTTCATCAACTCTTCAAGCTCCATGATATCCATTCTATATGGAGTCTTGGATATTGGTAGCACCCCTAGTATAAGTTCAATGTAGAATTCAACGTCTCTTTTAAGAGGAATACTAGGCAGTTCTTCGGGAAACACTTCAGCAAATTCCCTCATAATAGGCATTTCTTAAAGGATGGTTTCTTCCTTGGACTCAATCATCTAAGCCAGATATGCGTGCTCATAGGGTAGTAATATCCATGCTTGAGATGATGGAGCTAAAGGAGATTCATCTTCCTCCTTACACTTGTAAAGAATCGGGGGTCGATTCTTCATATGGAGTGTGATTTCCCTCTCCCGAAAATTTATGTTGGCTCTATATAAGGAAAGCCAATCCATGCCATGAATTGCATAAAATTCTACTAGAGGGGGTATGACATGGTTTTCTGGGATATTCAATCCATAGATTATGAAAAGGGAGGATTTATATTCATTGTATATAATGATTTCCCCATTTGATGTACTCACCGACATCTTCACTTCCATGATTTGTGGTGGTTCTAGGATTGTTCTAATAAACTTTCGAGATATAAAAGAATGCGTAAAACCTGAATCAAAAAGTATGTTCCCTATTCATGAATGAATAACTAGCGTACCTATCACCACTTCATTTTTGGGGTTCACTTCGGTAGAAGTGATGGAAAAAGATCATCCTTGATGCCTTGGAGGTTTTTGGTTGCCTACAAAAACCCTTGGATTAGGGAACTAGTTTGAAAAATGCCCTGGTTCTTTGTAGTTGTAGAAATGAACAATGCATTGAGGTTCGAATAGAGCATTCCTATCCTCTGTTGTAGCCGCGAGTCTTTCTTGCCTACATATAGCAGCTAGGTTCCCTTCTCTTCCACACATAAATCATTTCCTCGTCCCCTTGAGGCAATTTCCAGGGTGCTTCTTTATGCACTTTTGGAAGTGGGGTGTTGGATCTTCTTATCACCATTGGATTTTTCCACCGGACCGCCAGCATTGAATTCCACCTTATGCTTCTTGTCCCTATAGTACCCCTATGATTCCCTGATCTCCATTTTGACCTTGAGGGCACATCGGACAATTTCCTCATAGCTGTCGATGTCACGGATCGCTAATGCTTTCTGCAGGCTAGGCTTCAGCCCATCAAAGAAGCGGTCAACCTTGCATTCAGGGGTAAAGAAAAAGCCGGAAGCATATCGTGCAAGCCTGGTGAAGTTTTCCTCATACGCTCCAATATATTCTTTGTCTTTTTGCTTTAGGGAAAGGAAGTCCCTTTCCATCTTAAGCCGGAGGGTGCGTGGAAAATATTTATCGAAAAACATCTTCTGGAAAGAATTCCTTTCCAGCACCTCGATCTCCTTCTTAGGCTTCATATTTTTGTTCAACATCCACCATTGATCAGCTTCACCCTCCATAAGATAAGCCTCCAGGACAACATTCTCTTGTTCAAAACATTGAAGGATAGAGAAGATATTTTCAATGGAGTTGATCCATTGTTCAACAATCGTGGGATCAGATGATCCACTAAAATTATGAGGCCTTGATCTCATGAAGCTCTGGATAGCGACGTGTTCCTTATTTTGGGGGTTTGGAAATTCCTCTTGAAACATGTTTCTATTCAAATCTTGAGTTAGCTGAGAGAGAAGTGTGACAAAGTTCGCGATTCCTGCTCCCATTAGATTGGGCATCTCATTAGTACAGTCATCACACTGATCTTCACAACAGTTGTTAGCCTGAGTCCTCCTATTACTGGTCATTGGATGGAATAAAAGGAAAGTTAGGGGTAACACATAAAGGGTAATTCAAAGACAAAATTTGATGACTTATAAATTAAATTTTATTTCCTTAACTTATGAATCTATAGGCTTCAATCTAGGATTTTCGTGATCTACTTTCTAACATATATTCATAGGGGTTTTTTTATTCCCTTAATAAGGGTTCATACTAAGCTTGTGAATTTGCCAAAGCATATACCCTGGGAGTGTCGTAACCATGAGTGCAGCAAGTCCCATTGTCGTACACCTATTCCCGTTCGAGTCTAGTTCAAAGCTGTGTTTTCGGGTTTAACCCCTAGGATACGTCTATGCCAGAGCCGCCTCTTCCTGCTCGTATCCAGACAGGGATGTATTTTCTTGATAACCCACTTACTAAATACTCACCAAAACATATGGACGTTTTTATTTTTCTTAGTCTTGTATCTAAGGCTTTACTGGGGTTTTCTAATCCTAATCCCAAAAATAACTAAACCTATCCTCAGATACCAACTATGACAACCCTACTTTTAATAAAACTAAAACATGATTTATTACATAAACTATTCACTTTATACAACATGGAAAATCAAGAGGTATAGTTTATTTGGGGATTAGGATCATTACATAACAACTTAAAACATGAAATACAACATCTTTATTGAAAACATCTTTTACATGACCACTACATTCCCTCATACTTAGCATTGCATTGGATAACCTGAAGGCATGCATAAGAAAAGGGGTGAGATATAATTCCCAGTAAGGGAATAAACATGGAATATATGAGGAGTAAAATACATGTTAGAAAATAGGTGTATCAATATAGAACAATAGAAACATGAGCATAAAGGAATGATAAATCATGATAATCATAACATGGTAATGTGGAAACAACACTTAACATGGAATTAGCATGAGCCAAGGCTCATTGCACATGGAGCATGAGTAAATTCTCATTTCACATGAAGAACGAGTAAACCCTCGTTTCACTTGATTTAGCATCATTAATCACTCATTGCACATGACGTATCATGATACTATACTTTACCCAATGCATTGGAGCGCTATAAGGGCGCACCGTTCTTAAATATTTCATTTCATGCATAAGTGTGCCACATGGATCATAAAACACGGATTTATAAAACATAATCATATATTCCACGATAAATAAATGTGAAATTCATATATGAAACTTTATAATCAATAAGTAAATGTGCATAAAGGTGAATACCCATGATAGAGAAATGTGAATGGTATTCACTACACAATGGCATTGGCTTAGAAAATCGGTACGATTTCAGCAGCGTAACGACGTGACATAAGAATTCATAAAAATGGTTGATTAGAGATAAAAGGGGTGTGTCATCATATTTACAAGAAATGGAAAGTAAGGGGGTCATATAGATACATGTCCAAACAATTTTAATGGAATCTAGTTTCATGATACAAAAGTATTGCTTGAATGTAAATGAAGAGATAGAAGTTCCTTTCGGAATTTCAGCATAGTAACGGGTGTACATGGGAGGCATTTAATGAGAGATAAAGGGGTCTAACATCATTCAAACAATAGTAGGGTAGTATGGGAGAGGTTCAAAACCGTACCCCGGCATCTATAATTGAAATTAAAAGGGCATAACAATATTAAGAAAATTGGACAAAAAAGTGAAAGGAAGAAAAACCCTTACTTGGAAGTGTGCTTCCAAAGGCTTGAGAGAGGATTTAAGGAGGATTCTTGGGAGCTTTGGGCACCTTGGGAGGATTCTAGAGAGAGTAGGGTAGAGGTTGGACGAACTAAAAAGGCTTTTAGTGAGGAGGAAGTGGGAGCTTGGGTGAGTTTTTATAAGAAAGGTGAGTGAATTTTTTATTATTTAGGATTGGGACCCCTTACATTAAATTAATCCAAACCACAAATCAGCTCAGGGTTTTTGCCCATGGATTTTGGAAAAAGGGAGAGGAAAAAAATATTTAATAAGGCTAAATTCTGAACTTCTTAAAATAATGGGGTTGCTTATGTGGACGTGAGTCACACTCCCATGGAAAATAATTTAAAAGGACAAGATGTTTAATAAGTCTTAAGGGGTCCATTAATGCTTTGTAAAATAAGTCAAACAAACCCAAAATTACATTTTTTTAATTGAAAAACATATATTGTCCGAACATAAAGCTTATTGTATTTTATTACATCACTATTGGGTCATTATGATGTCATAAAACACATTATATATTTAAACGGAATTTAATTTTTACCCAAAAATTGGACTATCTCAGAAAATAATGAAAAATTCACCGTTGGATAATTTAAATGTATTGATTCCAAAAATAAAATTTATTTTATCTAAATAATTTTTTAAATATTTTAATTTTCACTTTTCAAAATAATAACCGACATTTATCGAAAATTCACGGGTTTTGACAAAAATGGCTTTCAAACCATAATAAAAATTACAATTGCATTCATAAAATTATAAGATCATTTATATTTAATAAAAATTAATTTAATAATAATAATAATATTTTATGAAAATATTATTTAATTCAAAAATCCATTAATTCATCAAAATAGATTTTTTATCTGAATATTAACTAAAAAATACTATTTGTGCTTTAAAAAAATATTTCCAAAAGTGTCAATAATGACAAGAAGGTATATTCATTATTATATACAAAAAAATAATATACATGAACATAGTACTAGCAATTTGTTACATAACCCCTTAAAACATCCGCATAAGACCTAATGGTAAGGTGTGCGATGGTGACAGACTCTTGGGGTGGCTCAGATAACATCGTTCGAGTGGTAATCTCTATTAACTTCCACTTTTCCTGTAGACGGTCCCGTTGGAGCTTGACATGATGAATCTCAGCTTGGCCTTGGTCAAGAGTGAAACCCAAGGATGCCACCTATTTTCTGAGCTCCGACAAATGGGCTTCGTATGGATCTATTCTACTGGATGAAGTCATCACTTCTTTTGTCTGAGTAAATTGGATTTGTTAAATCCCGATATTTATACTAATGATGTGATCACTATTCAATGACTATATTAGCAACATTCAAAATTCTTAACATAAAACCAAAGAAGTTGACATTTTATATAAACATTTTCCATAAAGAGACATTTAATTAGATCAGTAGGGATTTCCATTAATGAAACTTTGGGTCGTTACAATTAACCAAGTCAACATGTATATGGATTTAATTTAAATGGATTAAGTCATGTGAAGAGAGCTACGAGTAATTAAAAAATATTAATTAGTGAAATCCTTTTTACATTACCATAAAAAATGGAGGAATATTATATATATAGTGATGCATTAAAGAAGATAATATGTTGTTTCATTATAAAAATGATAGAGTTTTTTATTAATGGTAAAGAATATTACAAACGGATGAAAAAACTATCCAACATATGATCTTGATAAATTATTTGTAATCTTTGTGTTGAAGATTTGGAGGCACTATCTCAATAGGAAAATATTGGACATTAATAAAGTTTTAAAAAATAAAAATTAATATGAAACAATATAGATAATAACATGAGATGTATGATACTACTCCACAGTTTTTTTGGATCACACACAACCACCTTGTTAAGGGGAATTATGTGGTTAATTAATTGATAAGGAAGTATTACGAAGTTTTTTCTATCATAGGGATGGATAGGTATTTTATAGTCATGTATTTAGTAATGTTGGATATGGAAATTATAATAGAAATGGAATCATCATTCCTATTCTAAATTATTTCTAAACTATCTTAACAATAGAAGTTAAAGAGGTCTCAATATAATGAAAAGGGTTTATAAAAAATAAAATCCATGAATGATAAAATATTGACAACTTTATCAATGAAGATGGTGTGATGAAGTTATGAAATAGAATATGTTTACCATATATACCCGAGATAAAGAAGGAATTACTAAATGAAGATCATAGATAAAATATAAGGACCCAGCCATAAACATTACATAATACTGAATTAAATGAATAATTCACATTGAGGTTCTTTTTAGGTTTACAGTTTTAGAGAATTAGTACATAACTATTACATCTCAAAATATTACAAACTAGACACTTCTACCCAGTATCCATTTTTTCGTAAAATAAAAACACTTGAAAAAAATGATTCATGTCTAGTTCCATGTTTAAGACAGCATGACTCTCCCTTGATATCATCCTTGACCATAATCCACATTATGTCCTGTGACAAATATTTCAAAAACTTCAGATAAGCATAAAAATCCCTATAAGGGATACACAAAGAAGGAAAACTATTAGATTTTCAAAAAAATAAGTAAACCATGAATACTTTAACATAAGTAATAATTTTTACCTTTATGAAGTATTAAATACTCTTCACTAAATAAAATATCATTACATACCATTTTGTAACCAAAAGATTACCATAAAACTCATATAAAGAACACATAACATATAAAGGTAACTTGGGACATAAACATACATAAATGTAATAACTATACAGTCAACTTCCACACATATCACTAAATTGAATAGACATACGGCCGACTTCCATACACAATGAATTGTAGGTTATAATGTAATCACCCATCCTAGTATTCACAGAACCACCCGTCATTTGGTTTATCACGTAACCACCCATCAAATTTCCAAGTACCATTATAAAATCGTAAGACATAAAACAAATATAAAGGAAAGAAAACATTTCCACATATCAAT
Source organism: Viscum album (assembly GCA_963277665.1). Lineage (NCBI taxonomy): Eukaryota > Viridiplantae > Streptophyta > Magnoliopsida > Santalales > Viscaceae > Viscum > Viscum album. The sequence continues at coordinate 582,589,443 of OY728164.1, read as the reverse complement.
CATAATATATGAAATAAATATATTGACAAAAAAATACATTATCAAAACCATTTTCAATACCAAAATACATAAAATACTATATGGTATTTATTTATTTTAAACATTACAGCTTATTGAGGAAGCCAAAGATATAATAATACTCGCGGCGGTGGAAAAAGTCATTGTCACCGCTTATGTTAAAAGAAATATTCATATTTGTCATTTACTAAAACTCATCATAGAAAAATATTCCTTCTGAATAAAAATAAAATTCAAAGGGGTTTAAACACCATATAAAAGAATGTTTTGTATAAATGTAAGTATGCCTCAACGAAAGGAGATTGAGACGAAGTCCCTTACCTCGTGTCCAACTTGACTCAATCGTTCTTTAATCTCTTGAATAATAAACTAAAGTTAATTTCTACTTGATTAAGAACATTTTCAAGTTTATTAATCCTTTTATATCACTTATTGCAACTTTATAAACATTATGTAATCATTTAATTTAATAATGTTTGTTTTGTCGATATTTGGTAATTGAGTCCGAAATGAACACCTAATATTAACATGTTGTCCATGTGGTAAAAGTTTCATTATATCCAGAATGATATTCATGATTTGTATATCATATATATCATATATATCTAGAATATACATGTATTTTTAATAGTACATAACATTTAGAGGTAAGAAATGAAATGCACCTTTCATGGAGACGGTAAGTCGTACGTACGCATGAACGCTACATCCATTTATATTTCATATTTAATGGAATTAAAACATAATGATACATAGTATTATTATAATTCCAGTATTTTATCATATATAATATCATTAAATATATCTTTTATATGTACCACATATGGTATGAATGAGTCATATCACTTTGAGGGGGTGGTAGTTCGCACTTCCTCAAATGAAATTATCGCATTTACGCATATTGGAAACCATAAATGTATGGTATAAATGGATATTTCAAAAGAATAAAGAAAACATAAAAATAATATATATCACATATAAATACAGTTTCATCATAATGGCCACTATGAAAAGTGGTTGGAGATATTTGAACAGTCATCGTTTCGAGAGGCGTTAGTTTGCCATCCCCAGAAACATTATGTTCTTCATCCATTAGATGTAAGTGTTTGTAAGTGTAGTTCGAATCCTTCTCATAAAAACAATCTAGTATATTGAGGATAAATGTTTTGTTACAAAATAAAGTAATAAAAAGAGTTTAAGGGTTGGATAAGTAAAATAAAATAAAACAATTTAGGAGAAATCATTACGTTTAATTTGGGTAACTTCCTTTGGTTTGAACCAAAATGACTTCTGGAAGTGCCTTCTGCCTAAGTGAAGTCTTCTAGGGGGAGGAGAGGCATGTAGGGAGATTAATTGGGCAGAGTTTGGATGATAAAAATGTCTTGAGAGGTTTTAGGAATTGGTTAGAAGTGGTCTCCTTTTATAAGGGGGAAGAGGGGCTCTTTTGGAAAGTGTGAAACTATTATTTTATTATATAATGATATTCGGTTTTAATGGTCCAAAAATCATTATAGTTGAATATAGGATGACTCATGGTCGAAATAAAATTATCCAATAGGGTCAAAATAAAAATTAATTTACTAAAAGTCTTTTGTTTATGTCATTTTTGTCTTAACTTTAAATTATTTAATCTAAAGTGTTATTATCATTAATAAGTGGCTCCATGGGGGAGGAGGGGCTCTTTAGGAAAGTGTGAAACTAATATTTTATTATATAATGATATTCGGTTTCTAATGGTCCAAAAATCATTATAGTCGAATATAGGATGACTCGTGGTCGAAATAAAATCATCAAATAGGGTCGAAATAAAAATAAATTTACTAAAAGACTTTTATTTATGTCGTTTTTGGGTTTACTTTAAATTAATTAATCTAAAGTGTCATTATCATTCATAAGTGGCTACATGGGGTCCCAAAATTGACCCATATATTCCCATGGTCGGATATGTATTATATAATTGGATTACTACATGTTTAAGGGTAATTTTATATGATTATTATATTATTATTTTACCCTTATTTACCTGATTTACCATTTAACCTCGGTAAATAAAATATTTACTGAAGTAAATATTTAAAATGTCTAAAAATAAAAGTTAACTATTTACACAATTCTAACTTCCTGATTCCAAATATGGAATAGATTTTTCCAATTTCAAAACACATAAGTGGCATAAATTAAATCAAGATTAATTCCTACTGTCAAAACAAAAAACATGTTTTAAAAAAATCACTATCAAAAGATTCAAACTAGTTTATGTCCATTTTCAATGTGAAATTAATTCAAATGACTATCATTGGATTAAATGGTAAATAGATATTCTAATTACACTTTAAAACAAATTAAAAAGATAATCTATCCATATAAATAAATTATATTAAAAGGAACTTTTGAAATAAAATACAATATTTTCACTATTCATTAAAAAATATAGTTTATTAGACAAGACCCAACAAATTACACAATGTAAAATTTCATGTTCCCATTATTAAAAAACGATTGTATTTGGTCAAATATAATGTATTAATGTGATCAAAACAATATTTAAAGAGGTTTCTCCATTAATAGGTGGTAAATCGACCTTTTCATGTAAATTATGGTTAAAATTAGATTCATTCAGAATTTAAGCCTCTAAATTTTATTTGATAAATGTAAATACATTTAAAAATCATGTATAGTAATATTTTAGTTTGTTTTTTTTTTCATTCTCTCTAATACAACGGCTAGGAGTTAACTACCATTTAAAATAATAATAGTATATTATTAGTGTGCAACATAAGATTTCAAAAAAACTCATTATTGTGTATCAGTTATGTTATCAAACATAGAAACCCCATTAAAGTAAAATTAATATATAATTCACAAATATTGAGAAATATGAAAATCTCTTATTCTTCTTTTACCAGGGATGTTACATCCTTTCCCCCTTTTGTAAATTTGCATCCTCCCAATTTTTATTCACTTATCAAAATTAGTGGGGGTATTTATCCCTCATAGCATTTTCAGATTCCCACATTGCCTTTTCAACCATATGGTTTTTAAAAAAAACCATTACCTGGTGAATTACCTTATTCCTCAAAACTATTTCTCTACAGTCAAGAATCTGAACTTGTTGTTCTTCATAAGAGAGATTCTTTTCCAATAGAACTACCTCTCAACTCAAAACATGAGACGAATCTTGCATATAATTTCTAAACATCGAAACATGAAAAACATTGTGTACCTAGGACAAACTTGGAGGTAATGCCACTTTGTATGAAACTAAATGAAATTTATCCAGGACATAATAAGGTCTAATGATCCTCTGACACATCTTTCCCTTCTTACAAAAACGCATCACACTTTTCCATGGAGAAAATTTGAGAAATACATGATCACCTACCTCCAAAGAAATATCCTTCCTCTAGTTATCTGCATAACAGTTCTCTCTACTCTAAGCTGTTCTCATGTGCTTCTAAATCAACTGAACTTTATCTACCATATCTTCTACCAATTCTGGTCCCATTAGCTTCCTTTCTCCTACTTCATCCCAAAAAGATGGTGTTCAACAACGCTTTCTATATAATGCCTCAAATAGAGCCATCTGTTTGCTGGAATGAAAACTGTTATTATAAGAAAATTCAAACAAAGAATGATGTTGGTACAAACTTCCCTAATAATCCATGGAGAAAGCATGTAACATATCATCCAATGTCTGAATTGTTCGTTCTGATTTCCCATCTGATTGACGGTGAAAAGTTGTACTAAAATTTAATTCAGTGACCAATGACTTCTGAAGGCCTTTCCAAAAGTTAGAAGTAAGCCTGGGATCATGGTCAGATACAATGGAGAGGGGAACTCCATGAATCCTGAATATATCTTTAACATACAATCATGATATTTTATCTAGAGACAATGTATCTCGAATAGGATGGAAATGAGCGGATTTAGTCCATCGATCAACTATAACCCAAATTGCATTATTTCCTCAATATGTCTTTTGTTATACCACAACAAAGTCCATGGATATACTTTACCATTTCCTCTCTCACACTGGTAAAGGATGAAGCATCCCTTTTGGTAACTACCACTCTACTTTAACCTACTGACAAGTCAAAAACATTGTAGTAAAATCAGTAATATCTCTTTTCATTCCATCCCACATGTAATACTCCCGAAGATCTATGTACATCTTAGTACTTCTAGGATGTACTGAAAACGGTGAACTATGAGCTTCATATAACAACTCGTTCTTCAACTATGAATCAAAAGGCACGCATAATCTCTTTCTAAAACTCAAACACAATCATTATCAAAGATAAAATCATGAAACTTACCCTTCCTAACCAACTCTACCTTTTTATGTAACTCACTGTCTTTTTTCTGCACTTGCTTTATTTTGTCTGATAGAGATGATCTCACTAACACCTGATACAAAACAAATGAATTTCTTGCACCAACAACTTCTATTCAAAAGTTCATCAAATCAAAAACCAATGGATCTTATTCCAAACGTTTCATGGTTAATGAAGCATTACTTTTTTGACTCAAAGCATCCGCCACTTTATTTTCTTTTCTTGGATGGTAATGGATCATGCAATCATAATCCTTGATTAATTCCAGTCATCTCCTCTGTCTCATGTTCAATTCTTTCTGAGTGAATGTATACTTTAAACTTTTGTGGTCAGTATATATTTTAAATTTTACTCCATACAAATGATGCCTCTAAATTTTTAAATAAAAAACAATAGCAGCTAATTTCAAATCATGTGTAGGTTAATTTAACTCATGTGGTTTCAACTAACATGAATCATAAGAAATTAACCGATCATTTCGCATTAGGACAAAACCAAGTCCTTTCAACGAAGCATCATTATAGATAACAAACTCACCATTTCTGGATGGTAGTTCCAAAACTGGAGCATTCACCAATCTCCTTTTCAATTCCTTAAAACAATCATAACATTCTTCTATCCTAATAATCTTAACAAATTTTTGAGTTAACTTAGTTATTGGACTAGATAACCGTGAAACATTTTCAACAAACCTCTAGTAATAACCTTCCAACCCAAGAAAACTACGAATATCAGTTATATTTTTGGGTCTTGGCCATTCTTCAACAAATATTGTTTTAGTAGGATCAATAGTTATTCCATTTTATGAAACAATGTGACCAAGGAATGAAATTTGTTGCAACCAATACTCACACTTTCTGAATTTCCCGAAAAATTTCATTTATTTTATGGCATGAAAGACAACCCTTAAATGACTTTTATGGTACTCTTTACATTTATAATAAACCAAAATATCATTAATAAACACAACCACTATTTATCACCTAAGTCAACTGAGCCATCACTGCAACAAACTGTTCAACACAGATTTCAACCATCTCAGGTTGCTGATTTGGAAGGTTTTCTTCATCCTGATGTCGTCCAAAAATAGCTTCCCTATTTCCTCTGTGAATAACCATTCATAATATAGAAATATCTTAGGAAAAGCAACATGGTAATTTGTAAATGATATATGATTTCAATATTAAAATAAATTACTTTATGAATATTAATTTAACAATACCCTAACTCCTAAAGTTATCTAAACTGACCTCTGATACCAGCTATAAGGATTTGGCCTTAAACATTACATAATATTGAATTAAATGAACAATTCACTTGGAGTATCTTTTCAGGTTTAGAGTTTTAGAGAATTAGGACATAACTATTACATCTGAAAAGATTACAAAGTAGACACTTCTACCCAGTATCCATTTTTTCATAAAATTAAAACACTTGAAAAAAAATATTCATGTCTAGTTCCATGTTTAAGACAACATGAATTTTTCATGACCTCATCCTTGACCATAATCCACATTATGTCCTGTGAAAAAAATTTAAAAAACATGGGATTAGAATAAAAATTTTTTTAAGGGATACACAACGAAGGAAAACTGTTAGTTTTTCAAAACAATAAGTAACCCTTGAATACTTTAACATAATTAATACTTTTCAACTTTATAAAGAAGTAAATACTCTTCACTGAATAAAAGATCATTACTTACCCTTTTGTAACCAAAATATTACCATAAAACCCATATAAAGAACACATAACATATAAAGGTAACTTGGGATAAAAACATACATAAATGGAATAACCATATGGTCAACTACCACACATATCACTAAATAGAATAGCCATACTGCCATCTTCCATACCCAATGAATTGAAGGTTATAAGGTAACCACACATCCTAGTATTCACGGCACCACCCATCATTTGGTTTATCACTTAACCACCTGTCAAATGTCCAAGTACCATTATAATATCTTAAGTCATTAGACAAATATAAAGGAATGAAAACATTTTCAAATTTCAATCACAATATATCAATTAAAAATATTAACATAACAAATTCATTATCAAAACCATTTTCAATACCAAAATACATAAAATATTATATGGTATTTATTTTATTTCAAAAACATTACAGCTTGTTGTGGAAGCCAAATATCAAATAATACTCGTGATGGTGGAAAAGGTCATTGTCACCGCTTGTGTTAAAAGAAACATTCCTTTTTTTCGTTTAGTAAAACGCATCATATAAAAAGTTTCCTTTTGAATAAAAGTAAAAGTTAAAGGGGTTTAAACACTATATAAAATAAATTTGTGTTTAAATGTAAATATGCTCAACGAAAGGAGATTGAGACGAAGTCCCTTACCTCGTGTCTGACTTGACTCGGTCTTTCTTTAATCTCATGAATAATAAACTAAAGTTAATTTCTAATTTACTGAGAACCTTTTTCAAGTTTATTATTCCTTTTATATCACTTATTACAGTGTTATAAACATTATGTAATCATTTAAGTTAATAATGTTTGTTTTGTCGATATTTGGTACTTGAGTCAAAAATGAACACCTTATATTTACAAGTTGTCCATGTGGTCAAAGGTTTATTATATCTAGAATCATATTCATGATTTGGATTTCATATATATCATATATATCCAGCATATACATGTATTTATAATAGTACATAACATTTAGAGGTAAGAAATGAAATGCACCGTTCATGGAGACGGTAAGCCGTATGTACGCATAAACGCTACTTTCATTTCTATTTCATATTTAATGGAATTAAAACATAATGATACATAGTATTATTATAATTACAGTATTTTATCATATATAATATCATTAAATCTATCCTTTATATATACCACATATGGTATGAATGAGCCATATCACTTTGAGGGGGCGGTAGTCCGTACTTCCTGAAATGAAATTATCGCTTTTACCCATAATGGAAACCATAAAGGAATGATATAAATTGAAATTACAGAATAATAAAGAAAACATGAAAATAATATATATCACATATAAATATAGTGCCATCATAATGGCCACCATGAGAGGCGGTTGGAGATTTTTGAACAATCATCGTTTTGTGAGGCATTAGTTTGTCATCCACATAAACATTATGTTCTTCATCTATTAGATTGAGGTGTGTGTAAGTGTAGTAAGAATAATTCTCATAAAAACATCCTAGTATATTTAGGATACTTTTTTTGTTACAAAAGAATGGAATAAAAATATTTAATGGGTTGGAGAAGTAAAATAAAAGAAAACAATTTAAAAGAAATTGTAACCTTTAATTTGGGTAACTTCCTTTGGTTTGAACCAAAAGGACTTCTTGAAGTGCCTTCTGCCAAAGTTAAGGCTTCTAGGGGGAGGAGAGGGATATAGGGAGATTAATTTGGCAGAGGTTGGATGATCCAAATGGCTTGAGAGGTGTGAGTAATTGGATAGATGTGGTCTCCATTTATAAGGGGGGAGGGGCTCTTTAGGAAGGTGTGAAACTATTCTTTTATTATATAATGATATTCAGTTTATAATGGTCCAAATATCATTATAGTCGAAGATAAGATGACTCATGGTCGAAATAAAATCATAAAATAGTAATTGGATAGGTTTTGGATAATATTTTTATCATTATAATCTTATTTATTTAAATCATTTATTAATGAGGTAAATACTTCATCATTATTGTGTCATAAATAATTTAATTTATTCGATGTCTAAAAATTATAAAAAAATTACTATCATGTAGAAAATATTCTTATATTTATAAATAATATTTTTAGTATAAAAAAATTACTTATATAAAAGAAAATAAAAATTAATTTACTAAAAGACTTTTGTTTATGCCATTTTTGTCTTTACATTAAATTAATTAATCTAAAGTGTCATTATCATTCATAAGTGGATCCATGGGGTCCCAGAATCGACCCAAAGATTAAAATGGTCGGATATGTATCAATTAATATGATTATTACACGTTTAAGGGTTATTTTATATGATTCTTGTGTTATTTGTTTACTCTTATTTACCTGATTTACCCTTTAACAATGGTAAATAAAATATTTACTGAAGTAAATATTTAAAATGTCTAAAAATAAAAGATACCTATTTACAAAATTTTGACCTCCTGATTCCAAATATGGAATCCATTTTTCCAAATTCAAAACATATAACTGGAAAAATAAATTCAAAATTAATTCTCATTGTCAAAACAAATAGCGTGTTTTTAAGAAATAATAACTATCAAAAGATTCACACATGTTTATGTCCAATTTCAAAGTGAAATTAATTTCAATGAACAAAATTGGATTAAATGGTAAAAAGATATTATAATTAAAATTTTAAAACAATTTGAAATATAATATATCCATATAAATTAATTAGATTAAAAGGCACTTAATAAAATACAATATTTTCACTATTCATTAAAAAATGAACTTTATCGGAAAAATCCCAAAAAAATACCCAAAGTAAAATTTTATTTCCCCATTATAAATAATGATTGTATTTGGTCACATATAATGTATTAATGTGACCAAAACTAGTTTTAAATAAGGTTTTCCATTAATAGGTGGTAAATTGCACTTTTAATGTAAATTATGCTTAAAATTAGATTCATTCAGAATTTAAGACTCTAACTTTTATTGGATTAATTTAAATACATTTAACAATCATGTATAATCATATTTTAGTTTTTTTCATTACTTCCAATACAACATCTAAGAGTTAACTACCATTTAAAATAATATTGTTATATTATTAGTGTGCAACGTAAGATTTCAAAGAAACTCGTTGTTACGTATCAGGTACGCAATTGATCATAGCATCCCCTTTAAAATAAAATTAATATTTAATTCAAAAATATTAATAAATATGAAAATATCTTATTGTTCATTTACCTGGGATTTACATAAAACTAATATATACACCATGTTAGTACCAAGATATATAGTTATATAAAAGAGCATTTCTTGTGGGAAAACATGAAGTATGAAGTTGTATACTAGGTGTCAAGATTCTTGGCATTCCATAAATTAAAGGATGAGAGAAAACATCAAAAACTACCATATTGCCTCTCCCTATTAAAATGGGGAAGTGGTAAAACATAATAATGTACAGTTATAATAACCCCTAATAAATCTATGAATAATGATGTTATATGTTTCATTATGGTTCAACTTACCAAGCCTATTCAATTCCTAGAAATAAGAGAGATTTACCCCTTGAAATAATCCAAGTATTTACACTAGTGAAGTTATAAGACTTCATGGTTAACCATTACCATTATTATCAGATTTTATAAACCTAGGTAATAATAGAATAAATCAGTTTAATTTTTATTAATATTAATTTTATTTTTATATTCATTATAAATATTATAAGTAATTTTTACATCAGAAATTAAATAGTTCTAACTAAAAACTATACATATATTGATTTTATTTAAGTAAATAATTTATAAATTTTAGAACTCAAATTATAAAAATAGAATTTATTTCTGTAAATAACGTTTTGTGAAAATTTGGGATGTTTAAAAAAATTATTTTTTAGTGAATTTTGGAAACAACATTTTTTTAAAAAAAATGTAATTTTTGTTCCATAAATTAAATAATTTACAGATAACATTATGATTTGAATATAATTTAAATTAATATATTTATTAATTTTTTATATTTAATCTAATTAATTAGTTTTAAATAAAATATATTGTTTATTTTAGTATTAGTTTTTTTTGTTAAATGTTTTTTTCTAAACAATATTTTAAATCTCATAATGTTTCTCCATTTTAAATAAATATGATAATCCAAAATGAATTTTTTTTAATAAAATTTATATAATATATATCAATAAATATTAATTGGTATTCGTACGATGACTATTATTAGTCATATAGTTAATATAAAGTCATATTTGGCATAAAAAAAATACACTTTTTGAAACCCCAAATTTCCATCAATTCTACAGGTTTAGTTTTAAATTAAAATTTTCCAATTATGTGAATTTATTTTGAAAAAATAGATTCCATATTTTTAATAACAATTTATATTATCTAATATGTTAAAATTATTCTTTTTCTATAATTAATAATGAAAATATTAAATTTTAATTGTTGTTGGTAAGGTTAATACGGGGGTGTTATGGGTAAAACTCAAATAATAAGAATTAAAATGAAATACTCGCTTGTCTAAAATATATTTTATTGACATATTTAAATTTTATAGTTTCTAAGGATCTATAATTTTTTATTTTTTATCATTTTCTAAAGTTAAAAATATGGGTACACCTTTTTCTTTTCAAATATTACCTATGTGTCTCACACCTCACTTATAAAAGGACACCCCCAATCCTCTATTATTAACATATTTAAATCCCATTTATCAGTAAATAAAATCAAAAAAGCCTTCCTAAATTCCATAAACATGACCAAGAACCATTATTTTGATCATAAATCAATCATAAGAATCAATTTGTTGCTTACCTAAGGAGGTTGTGTGAGGAATAAGTATAGTGTTTAAATGTGTATTTTTATTTTATTTATTATTCCACATCCTTAAAATGTTATAAAACTATTCTCATATAACATAACTTATATCTACCATATTTTTAAATTTTATTATGATAATTTAATAACCTAAATCCATATCCTCTTCCATCAAATGAGATATGAAGTCATCATTCTTTTGTAAGGTGGATTGTCTCCTCGTGAACCAATGTCATTCGTTTTCCATCATTGCCTCTAAAGAATTGGTACACTGATGGATTTAAAGTATAATTATATATATATATATATTATTTTTAAAATATTTAAACTCTTATAATTATTATATAACATTTACATCCTTACTTTCCATTTTGTGTGGGACATGATATTGTTGCTCGTGTGTACGGTGGACAACTGCCTTACGAAGCTATTTGACACGTTTTTCACTAATGTTTTACATGTAATTTTATAAAGATATATTTAATGAATATATGTGATATAAATTAAATCATTATGATATTAACTAAATTTTTATCATTTTGAATAGAAAATATATCTTATCCATTGTTACACTGACAAATTATAACATTGTTTGTGCATAAATGTGGACTACCACCTTCATAAAGCGATATAACTCTTTTTCATAACTAAATCAGTTGGATGATATAAATATTTATATCTATATTTAATTAAATAATATGTTATTTTTGATATTATTATCTTTTTAGAAATATAAAATATTGTATAACTTATTTCTATAATGATCGTTGAAAAATGGAAATGTTACTCATGCGTATGTACGACCTATTGTCTCCATGATCGTAACATATTTCATTTTTCATAACCATAATTAAAGATTTTATTTAAAATTTTAATTTATTTATAAATATTATAATTTTTTTTAGATTATTATTCTTTATATTTTTACATAACGAACTATTTGACCATAGTCAACCTACTAAAGTAATTTTGGACACATTAGCCGAATATCTTCAAAACATCAACAATAAACTTAATTAATTAAGTTATTGAATATGACATGATGATAAGTGAAATAAATTAATAATAAACATGAAAATTGTTTTTATTAAATTATATAATTAAGATAAGTTTATTATTCAAGAAGATAATTAATGTACTTGTTGAGTCTAATTTTTGTAAGGGACTCTGTCTCAATTTCGATTCATTGATGAATATTCTTATTTTATCCAACAATATTATATTATGAAGTGTATATAAAATCCCTTTTAAATGATATTACATGAATTTATAAATACTCATGATATTTAATTTTTTTAATTTAATTATTTCATGGGGAATACAATTCAAATTTCATCAAATTGGTAAGATACTTTTCTTTAAAAAATCCTCTTTTAAATATTTCCATTAAAATATATTTCTTTTCAATGATCATGTATTTAAAATTATTTTATGAATAATTTTTTTTGTAAATAATAGTTTTATAAATTATTTTTTTTTCAATGTTATTCAAAAAACGAATCTTTCTATGGAATTTTTGACTTTATTTAAAAACAACAAAATAAATGTTATATTTTAATGTGTACGAATACAATGAATTTTCCAACAATCATAAACATAATTTCATGTTTATATTCAATTACAATATTTCATGTTTCTATAAAAAACCCTTATTTCCTTTTTTTCTATGTATTTTTTTATTGAAGATGGGTTTTAATTTAAAAGGGAATTTTGGTATTGGAAATGGGTTTTAAAAAGAAATGGCTATATTAATATCTAAAAAAATTCATAATGGGTTAAAATATTTTTTAAAGAGATGGATATTTAAAATGAAGGATTTCTTTATTTATGAATATCTTATAGTTCTTAGTAATTTTTTATGATGATGTTTGGTTCTGTTATAGGACAAGGATCGGTGGTTCCATTATAAACTAATGATGTGTGGTTATGTTAATAACAAAGGACAAGAAGTTCCATTACAAAAAAATGATCGGTGGTTTTATTATAAACTAAGAATGGGTCGTTTAATTATAAATAATGGATTTTTTCTATGTTATTAACCAAGGATGGGTTGTTCTATGATAACCCAAAGATGGAAAGTTTCATGATATCCCTCCAATGTATAGGGTACTCGAGAGATAGAAGTTGATCATATCGATTATTCAATTTGTAAGAGTGATATGAATGATTATATAACAAATTAATTATATAATTTATATGTTTTTCCCATGGATTTTAAGTTATTTCTTTGTAAAAAACTATTTTGTGATTTCCTGAGAAAATGATTTATTAAATTCTGATTAATGATCTTTGAGATAATGGTAAAATTTTAATAGGTTTTCATGTTTTTCACTTGAAAAATAAACATCAGATTTTTTACATCCCATACTAATATTTTTGTTCACACCCAACATTTTAAAATATTTTTATAGGGTTTAAGGATGGTTATGGGAAAGGAAGGGATAAATTTTAAATTTAGGAAGATTTTTCCTGAAAATAAATCATGTTTTATTTCAAAAGTTTTATATTATGGGAAAATTATACAGTGATTGAATTTATAAACTTTGTATATATATGTGTGGTTTATTTAATGTATGAGTTATGACATTATTATATAAAACTATAACCCTAAAATGATCCTAAAATGTAAGTGAATAAATTATTTACTTAAAACTCAAGATTATGTAATGTTTAAGTCCATGTCCATATAGTTGGCATCAGAAGTCAGTTTAGATAACATTAGAGTTTGTGATAATTTTAATATCATACCCTTCAAAGATTACAATTTATAGTCAATTTGAAATGATATTGAATTTTAATATTACCATGTTACTTTATAAAAAAAATTATATTCATATTTTTTTCATATATGAGACAAGAAAGATATAGTGTGAAGGAACTAAGTGGAAGTATCTTTCTTAATTTTCTTCTTGGATAGTTGGAATTACAAGTGAACTATTTATTATTGTGATAGTTTATCTAACATAATTTATAAATAGTGGTGGTATACATGCTAGATAGGAACGTGGTCTACCATTATGAAACATTTATATAGTAGATAAGTTCATGAAGAAAACATACCTCCATTTTTCAATGTATTATATGACATTATGTGAGCCAAATGATGGAACAATGCACTAGAGAAGATATTTAATGTGATTAGATATCAGGAATATCAAAATATAACTCTTAAAATCTATTGTTTGGAAGGTGATTTTGGTTGATGTTGGTATCTAGTTAATAATACAATAAGAGAAATATGATATTCATTCCATGGAATGGGAAAAATTAATTATATTTTCCATGAGATATATTACCCAATTTTTATTCGACATCGAATGGAAAAAAATCTTTAATTTAGTAAAAAATGAATATTTCAAGGAAATATATGAATAAAATTTTACAATACTAGCCAGGTATATAATCTATTTTTTTAGTACATTCATATAAAAATTAATAGACTTTACTCATGGTTAAATAGTATTTTATAAAGTGATTTAGACATGTAGGACATTAGAGGATATGAATTGTTTTTATTGGTATGAAAAAGTTGTGATACATTTTTCCAATAATAATATTCCTCAATATGAAAAGAGTAAGAAAATTATCATGTGTAATAAAATAGGGAAGTATGAATAAAATTAATTTGGAGGTTAGAAAACCATGTTCCAATCTTGGGAGAATCAAGGTAAAAATATTCTTGTTGAACTTATTATAAAGTCTGAGAAGTGCTTCAACTATGGTGATTTTAGACATATAGATAATAACTATATGGAAAATTTTAAAATAAATAATGAAAATATAATCGTAATATTATTTAGTGCAAATGAGATGGGTAATTGTGCTAGGATGTGTCCAATATTAGTCGCTCAGGGGGGGAGCAATCATTATGATTGAATGTATATATGTGTTGCATAATATTTTTCAACTACAACGGATGATTTTGGGTGATCAAGTGAAGTGGTTAAAGGTATGATACATGTTAATTCAAATTATTTGAATACCCTATTTGAGACAATATATTCACATTCTACCATTTTATAGAAATTTTTATTTTAATCGGGAACATATCACCTCCTTATAGTAAGATGGAAATTTTTTTGAACACTCAACATGGGAGTATTAATGTAACAAATATTTAACAGAGTCATCCTATATTAATAAGTGGGGTATTATTTCCTAAAAATATCTTTGACCTTTTTATAGTAGGGTTTAATATCATTTATAGTTTTTATTGGACTTCATTTTATCATGCTAAGATATATTTTAGAGTTAGTGATGTTATGTCAAATGATTTCATGCCTTTGATAAATTACCATAAAGGTGGGAAATCGATTAAACATAGTATTTAAAGTTAACTGGATAATATTTTTGAAGAAAAACTATAAAAATTCCCAATGTTAACATAATGAATAAATGCATGGATGTATTTCTAGATTATTTTCAAAGTGTCATTGCTTGTTAGGATGATGATTTTATTGTTGACTTAGTGCCAAATGTGGAGAATTTTTTTAAAACCCTGTATCGAATTGCTCAACGTAAACTTTTATAAATTTAAAATCAATTGTTTTAGTTTTTTTATAATGGTTTCATTCTCTTGATCACTTCACCATAAGTTTCTCACTTATTTTGTTAAACATAAAAATGTTTCAATGAGACTTTTCATTGACTGTACATATTTGAATAACATCACTATTAAGAACAAATATCCTTTTCCTAATATTTGTGATTTATTTGATCATCTCTAGGGATAATAGTATTTTTCAAAGTTTGATCTTATGTGGGGGTACCATTAGTTGAAAGTGAAGGAGGGAGATATTCCAAATACTTTATTTTAGACTAGATATGGGATTTATGAGTATTTATTTATTCCCTTTTGGAATAATAACGAACTTTTTATATTTGTATACCTTATGAATATTTTTTCTATGAGTTCTATGATAATTTTTTGGTTTTTTTATTGATGAAACATTATTTTATTCTAAAATTTAAGAGGAACCAGAAAGAAATATATGAATTGTTTAACAAACCCAAAAAGAAAATAAAATTTATGGAATATTTAATATGTGTGAATTTTGGTGAAATAAATTTGTTTCCTAAGAAAATTTGTATCTAAATATGGTATTTCTATTGACCCTTCTAATACAGAATTTATTAAAGACTTTCCAAGACCAAAAAATGTCACAAGTATTCATAGTTTTCAGATATTAGAGGGTTAATACTAGTGGTTTGATGAAAAACTTGCTCAGGTTTCTACCACGTTGACTAAAGTTAACATTTAAATGATTTTAATTGATCTATAAAAAATAATGTAATGACTGTTTTAGATACTAAAATGAAGATTGGTGAATGCTCTAGTTTTGGACCTGCCTTACGTGAATGGATAATTTTTCTTCTCTAATGATTCATCATTTAAGAGACTTGGTTGTTTAATTATGAATAATGATAAAGTAATTTCTTATTAATTACATCATTTAAAATCTATCATGTTAAAATACCCTACCAAAAATATGTAATTAGATGTTGTGGTTTATGATTTAAAAAATTCGGTGCATCATTTGTATGCAGTAAAGTGTGGAATATATATTTATCATATAAGATTCAAGTATATATTCACACTTAAAATATTAAACATGCAGCAAAGAATATGTATAGAAATGATCATGGATTTTGATTGCACAATTCATTATCATTATGAAAAGGAAAACAAAGTTTCATATTCATTGAGTTTGAAAAATAATGATACATTAACCATGTTATGTTTGAAAAATTACCATTTCGTTAATGATTCGGTGAATTTGGGATTACATGTATAGGATGCGGGGACATCCTCTATTTTGTTTCAGGTTTTACTACAGTCTACATTGTCGGAAGAAATTATGAAATATCATAAATATGATCATTATTTGACTGGAAATGTATAATATATTAAGAAGGGTATGTTTCCTGATTTTAATATTGATAAATAATGTGTTTTCGGATTTTTAAAAATATCCTATGTGACTTTTGATCCCTATTTTAAGAAAGCGTTATTGAGTAAAGATCCTAGTTCTCTATTTTCCATTCATCTGGGAAGCACTAAGATATATAAAGACTTTCGAGTATATTACTTTTGGGATAGAATGAAAAGATATATTGTTTAATTTTTAATTTATTTTTCAAATTAAAAATAGGTAAATGTATAATTAAAATTATTAAATGGAATGATTCAAACATTTCCAATTACTTAGTAGAAATGGGGAAATATTTCCTTGGATTTTCTGCTAGGATTCAAAAATATTTTTTGAGGTAACGATGTGATTTGGGTTATTTTTTATCAATTAAAAAATCTATAGATTTATTTACCTTTCAAAAAATAATGTTTTTAGATCATATTTATCAATTTTATTTAAAGGATATAGTCATGCTTTATTTTATCCCTCTCTACATTATATCAGACCATAAACCCAAATTTATTTCTATTTTTTGGAAAGAACTTCAGAAGTCATTCGACACTGAATTAAGTTTTTTACACCTTTTCATCCTCAATTCAATGGTTAGTATTAGTGGATGATTCAGATAACATAATATATTCTTCATTCTTATTGAATGGATTATAGGGGGTGTGGGGTTAAAAATCATTCATTGGTGGATTTTTGTCATGACCCGACCCTACCCGGGCTCGAGCCGCAACTACCCCAAGCCCGCCTCCATAGGCCAGGGGCTGGTGACCACCACCGAAGGCACAACAACTCGGGGAGGCCTCTGCCTAAGTACCTATACACACACACACACACAAAACACTCAATGAAAAAGTGCAGACTAAAAGAAAATAAAAACAAAGGGCAACTACTATATATACCACAAATGTGCATCGACCTCTAAACAGTACATGGTACAAGCTGAAAAGAAAAGGGGAAAAACACACGCCCAACCGAAAAGTTCCACAACTCGGCAATAGGTAAACAAACACAAACAACTGACGGGTCTCCCACCTGGAACCTCGCCATGACCACCGCACGCGGTCCAAGTTCCCAAGCTCCTACGCTCCACTGAAGTCATGCTCCACCTGTCTGTCGTCTTCAAGGGCACACCAAGCAGGGTTGAGTATAAAAATACTCAGTAGGATACCCCGAAGGCTCGAGGGAGCAACAAAGGAGGTAGCGAAGTGTGATCAGTAGAGCGAACAGGAAGTGTAAAGGAGTATAATAGAGAGTCCAGAAAAGAGTAACAATAGAAATTCCAGCTCAACCCAACAAGAGGAAAGAAGGTAGACTCATCCAGACATAAGGAGCTGGAAACAGTGAGAAGATGAACTTACCGTCGAGTCTTCGCTACCTATAGTAGGAGAGTAGACTCATCCAACCATGAGAAGCTAGACACGGAAATCATGTGGCATACCCCACGCGTCTTCGCCTCTCTTGGAAGGAGAGTAACTAAACCCAAGAAGTGGGTACCAGAAACAAGATATATACATATCTTTATGCTCAGCAAGAAGCCTGAATAATGTCATAAGGGGATCTGAGCCCCGTAGCTCAACCCAAGAAAAGAGTAGCCAACAGTCCCAGAAGTAACACCCTTGATGCCCAGAATCCCACACGTCTGCCCCGAACCGCAAGCCAAGGGTCTCAATCACCACACCTTGACACTCTCTGCTTTGGGCGGCACTGACTCGCCCGCACAGTTTTAGGTCGCGTCACAAGGACGCCTCTCGGTGGGGGAAAATCTCCTCGTACTTGAGTGTTCTGGGGGAACGTCAACCACAACTCTTCACTGCCCCGCAGTTGAGAGGTCTACTCAAAGTCGACAGGCGACCCCATGCCTAGCCCCGCTGGAGGATCCCTGGAAGTCAACAGGTTCCCACTATAGGGAGACCCGGAAAGTCGACGGGTGCCACACTTCCCAGTCCCGTAACAGGGTAATCCACTGGAGGGAGACCCGGCTAAAGTCAGTGACGGGACCACCGCCCAGCCCAGCTGGAGGTAACCCGGCATCGGGGGCCACTGCCCAGCCCAGCGGGAGGTATTCCTGGCATCGGGGACCACTGCCCAGCCCCGCTGAAGGTAAGCTCGGCATTGGGGACCACTGCCCATCCCTGCTAGAGGTAAGCCCGGAACTTCTCTAGCCATCCCTGCTAGATGGTACTACTCGGTGAACACCGCTGTACTGGCCATCCCTTCCGGATGGTAACCCTCTGGCGAGCCCAGCTCGAAACAACCTCAGCCCTGCTGGAAACAACCTCAGCCCTACTAGAACAACCTTCTGGGTAGAGGATCGGTGCCTGTGTAAAGTGTTGGTCACACCGAAACCACAAGCTCTACCAGGGAACACGGTTCAAAGGGAGAAACTCTCTAGGCCTCACAAGGCGATCCCACTCCAATCCGCTGAGTCACTGTTGTAGCGGACCGAGTCAACACACCCCAGAAAGTGGGGAAAACACCCACACTATACGAACACCCGTAGTCGCAGACGGTGTCGCAGTCCGGTGAGAGAGGCACGGTACCGAAACCCCTCACAGCTGAAGAAGAAGAGGAACAAAACCATCTCTTCCATCCAAACCATCGAGAACAAGACCAAGGGGAGACCACTCAACCCTACTGGTCAGACAAAAGAGCATCAGGCCAGGTGAAACTCCCCCCTGCTGGTCAAACAAACGAGCATAAGGCCAGGGGAAAACTCCACCCTTCTAGACAAACAAATGAGCACAAATCCAAGGGAAAACTCCATCCTACAGGTCAAACATATGAGCACAGAGGGACCCTCTACGTCATGAGAGGTCAAGTACGCAAAACAGATCACGACAGGCACGTGGGTCCCACACGACGTGTGGCCCCAAGTCAACCCCAACTGAGCGCACAAACATCCTCAGGTACAAAAAACCACACGTACCTCCAAGTGCTCCCGTATACTCCCAGAGTATACCTCATTCCAGCCCAAAGTATATCGTGCACACGGCACCCAGCGTCAACGCGAAGGCGTGACGTAACAACTCCACCTCAAAGGCCCAGGCATGACCAGCCACATCTCATGGACCAATTTTATCACTCTCCTAAGAGTGCACGATCACACGCCAAGGGTCCGCTACAAACAAGGTAAGACGAACCACCACCGGAGCACCTCTAATGCTCCACATTTAACAAGATCGTGATAGAGGCTCCACACCACCAAACGGATCGCACCATTTTAATCCGCATGGAAAAACACACGATATCTACTACTTACTCACCTCGAACGGATATCCGATGAAAAATTCACAAACACCGCCTCACGCCCGAACGGCGTCCCGTGATCCCAAGCCTCAGCCCCGAAAACAGTCGGGCGCATTGCACCATTGCGATCCACTCAGGAAAACACGTCAAAAGCACTACTCACTTGAGTGCCACGGATATCCGGAGAAAAAGGTGCATCTCGGCGCACCGCACAGGGGCGGTGCCATGTGGGACCCGCATCCCGGTCCCGAAACTCAACGAACAGATCACACCATTTCCATCCTCTTGAAAAAGTACACAAAATGGACTATTCACTTGTCCAAAACAGTCGCCCGGTGATAAAGCTGTAAATCACCGTCAACTCCGGAAACGGCCCTCGGGGGGCCTGCACCATCGTGTGGAATTACAGCCGGCAGACTGCTCCAACGTGATGCCCTCGGAAAAACACCCCACATTGACTTCTCGCACGCCCCAAACGAATGTCCGAGGAAAAAGTAGCTAAAAGCTGCACGCTGCTCAAAAGATGGCCCATGGGGCCCATGCCTCAACTTTGGCCTCAACGCCTGAAACCACCCTGGAAAACTCCGCCTCGATGCGAGAATCCCAACGCCATTGACGGCGCTCAAAACGGATTCCGGACGCGTCTGCGCCGTCCAAAACAAGAATCTCGGGAAAAACGCTCGTCCACTTAAAGATGTGTCGCGCCTCCGAGGCCCCTCGTTTCGGGAATTAAAAATTCCTGAAACCATCTCAAAACATTCCCCTCGACGCAAGGTCCGCGATTTCGCTGACAGCACACAAAACGGAGGCCCGTAGCGAAAGCTACGGGCGTCAAAAATTCAAAAGGGGCACTCCCTTGGGCCGGACCGCCCACAGCCAGCCCCGGCCCGGCCAGGGGTCCGGTTCAAGCCGACGCGGACAGGTGGTTGTGGCCTACTGCCACCGACCGGCCTTGACGGCCAGTCTCCCCCTTTCCACAGCGACCCGCGTCGCTCGGGTCGCGGTCGCGCCGCACGTGGTAACGCGCCTCGCGCACCCACCCCCCCTCCCCCCACCCCTGCCTCTTCGCGCTGCGCCGGCACCGCCTGGGAACCCGCCTCACCGCCGTCCATGTCAGCCGCCTATCGGAGCTGCTCTTCCTGGACCCCCACACCACCGCGACGCCCTGTGGCCGCCTCCTCGGACCGAAGCCGCGCCGCCGCACCTCAGACCGCCGGACCACCCAAACCGTCCGGGAACCGCCGGGACAACCCCAAAATTCTCGCAATATTCGACGATCAACCCTGAACTCCTCTGAGCTCGGATTTTGATTCCGAAATATGCGTTAGAAAGATAAAAATGTATACTATGCATATATGGGATTTATTTGAAGGTTTAACATCATATAGACACATAAAATCGAACTCAAAGGGGGGTTTGGAAATGAAAACGCAATGAAACCTCCTACCTCGCGGGGCTTCGCCCGGAACTTCGCGTCGATCCGCCGACACCACGGCACCTCGCCAGAGTCACCTCGCCAGACTGTCTTTCTGGAGATGGAGGAGGAGAGGGAGAATAGGGGCTTCCAGGGGGAAGGGGAAGGAGATGAGGGAGGGGGTGTTAAGCGTTTAAATAGAAAACGCTTAACCACCCGCCCGTCAGCCCGAACCCGAACTACCGACAGGGTCACGGTTAAGCCTCCCTTAGGGTAAACACCACCTCCTGATCACAACGGCGGTCTAGTAATTTTAATCCGAGACCCTGTTAAAAAGTTATAAAATTTAAATCCCGAAGCCGCTAAATACGAAAATGCCCCTGGGGCCATTTTTCACAAACGGCCCGCGCCCGCGAAACTTATACTCCTCTTAGTGTAAACGAAACGCTATGAACTCAATGGTGCTCTCGGTTTTCCGATCCGAGCCACCCTTTAAGAGATACTAGCGTTTCTCCATTAAAAGAATTAATTTATTTATTTAATCTGTTTAACATTCCAGAAGCGGTCAAGGGGTCCAAACATCCCGCGCCGACAGGTTTTATGTCATTCCTAGGGTAAACACCCTATTCCGGACACATCCGTACACTCAGATCGCTGATCCAGAACTCCGTTTAGGAGTTATCCTATTTATTTATAGATTCCAGTGTGAACGCATTGAAAATTTAATTCCGACCACTCCGGGGCTCGGAATCGCACGCCGTCTAAAGGCGCTGCTCGGGAATATCGTCAAGAATATTCCAAAGTCTTTCACAGCAAAAACTGGGTTCTTACATCATTCCCTACTTCAAGCTTTTAATCCTCGAAAAGCAAAACTAGGGAGTAACAGAGGGTATTATGCCCACACCTGGCTTTCCCATACCCAGAAGAACCCACACACAGCTCTGCGTCACCGCACATAGACCAAAGGATTGATACGTTCACGCGAGGTCAGCCCTAGCCGATGTCGTGCACCCACTCCAGACTTTGGGGTTAGGGAGAGGCGGTAGACAACCTAGACATCCCTTTGCATGGTCTCAAACGACTCGAAGGCCCTCGGTGGTAGCTCACCTCCCCGGTCAAACCTCTACGTCGCACGCTGCGACTGGAATCACCGCCCCCACCTGAAACAAGGCCCGGTGATTCTCTCCTTCATAATATCCATATGGTAGAACACACATGGATATCTGGACACACAAGATTTCACAGTCGATGTCTCTCAACCAAGACTCTCTTACACACTTGGATGCAAAGGATTCAACACCATCGACTAAAGGAAAAGGTCTCACGCCTTTTTCCTTACCAACCCAGGGTTACACCCGACGCCCTGCGTCACCCTGGTAACACCTCAAACAAGGAGCAGGGAGAAAAGCCTTTCACGTGCCGAGCATAACAATTCTACTGCAAAAAAGTAGAAGAGTCTCAAGGGGGTACCTCTGACCATCCCATGCTCTGCAAGATCGTAGACATCCAAAGATCGCGGCTCTCCGTGGTCCCAACCTTCAGCTCCCGGAGCCTGACGTGGACTGCCTAGGGGTGATGGGGAGATCTTATAAAGCCATCCCCCACTACCATCTCCTCCCTCTCCTCTGCTAGAACCACCTCTCTGGGCACTACACCGATAATGGCGCTGCCTCATCCATAGTGGTGCGCCTGCTGCCTGCCCGAAGCTCCCAGCAACTCGGTTCGGGCAGTCTCGTACCAAGTGACCTTGCCCGTCACAAGCATATCACCGACTCTCTCTGGGCTGTACTGGTGCCCTCCGGCACCACTGTGGTGTACGATCATGCCACTAAGTCCGATTGTCAGAAATCCACATACGTCGAGGTGTTTCTTGCCGACGCCTGCTAGCTGCGGCAGACGTCTCAGCTCCAACATGCCTGCTGCCACCACCAACTCTAGAACGTGACAGGAAGCCCTCTGTCACCAGCGCCTGCTAGCAACCCGGCATATGTTGAAATTCCCAAGGGTACTAGGACAGCACGAATCTCTCAGCATAGACCCTGCTCAAACTTCCGCGCTCAGAGGTTGTCATCATGGACCAAGTCCATGTAAAAGCGTGCACATTCTGCAAAACAAGCCGCCTACTCGGCCACCGTCATCCCTCCCTGCTGAAACTGCAGGAGCTTCTGAATCCGAACGGAGCACAAGCAGGAGGGGAAAAACGCCTCACAAAACAACAACTGAAAGTCATCCCATGAAAGCGACGACTTGTCAAGAAACTGAGTCACCAGACTCCACCAATGCCAAGCTGCTCCATGAAAAAGTGTGGCTTCCAAATCCACTCTCTGATATGTCAGCGTCTGCACAAGACTTAAAAGGTGAACCACTACATCGAGCCAAACCTCTCCTTCCTGAGGGTCTGGCTCACCAGTGAACCTCAGCGGTCTCTGCCACTGGAACTCACAGAGTGAACTCAACCTGCGCTCAAGCTCAGCCTGCTCTGCTGAAACTGCCTGCTGCTCAACAGGTGGGGGTGTTGCTACCATCCCACCCGGAGAAAGGGGCTCGCATGATGGGTCCTGGACTATGGCCTCGTAGCTCACAAGGTTGTTGTCACGAACCAAAGCTGGTATCCTGGCTGGCTGTCTTCATTGAGAAATCCTGAATATTATCAAGGAGTGGCGCGGTCAGATGAGCATATATGTATATACCAATAACAACAACGATGGATGGGGAGCTAACTCAAGAAGGATAGTCAAGACTCAGTCCTATGTGAGGCACAAACCAATTTTCCCTTCAACAAGTGTCTCATCATGCCCAGTCGACAAGCAGTTTATCAAGGTCCTAGTGAATGGATACGTTGACTGCCGCACCATCACTGGACTCCCTAGCATGAGAGATGCTCTCGAGACACGTTAACACTATTGCCCTAAATCCCAACCAGTTCCTTTTATTTTAGGGACATCTGAATAGCGTCCCAAGGAACGAACCACCTCTGATACCACTTTCTCATGACCCGACCCTACCCGGGCTCGAGCCGCAACTACCCCAAGCCCACCACCATAGGCCAGGGGCTGGAAACCAGCACCGAAGGCACAACATCTCGGGGAGGCCTTTTCCTAAGTACCAGTACACACACACACGCAGCAAACTCAATGCAAAAGTGCAGAGTAAAAGAAAAGAAAAAAAGGGAAACTGCTACATATACCACAAATGTGCATCGACCTCTAGACAGTACAGTGTACAATCTTAAAAGAAAAGGGGAAAAACACGCGCCCAACTGAATAGTGCCACAACCCGGCAACAGGTAAACAAAAACAAAAAAATTACGGGTCTCCCACCTAGAACCCGGCCATGACCACCGCACGCAGTCCAAGCTCCCAAGCTCTTATTCTCTACTGAAGTCACGCTCCACCTATCTGTCGTCTGTAAGGGCACACCAAGTGCGGGCAAAGCCCAAGCAGGTGTGAGTATAAAAATACTCAGTAGGATACCCCGAAGGCTCGAGGGAGAAACAAAGGAGGTACCAAAGGGTGAGAAGTAGAGTGAATAGGAAAAGTAAAGGAGTACAACAGAGAGTGCAAAAAAGAGTAACAGTAGAAAGTCCAGCTCAACCCAACAAGAGGAAAGAAGGTAAACTCATCCAGTCACAAGGAGCTGGAAACAGTGAGAAGATGAACTTCCCGTTGAGTCTTCGCTACCTATAGTTGGAGAGTAGACTCGTCCAACCATGAGAAGCTAGACACGGAAAGCACATGGACTACCCCACGTGTCTTCGGCTCTCTTCGAAGGAGAGTAAACAAACCCAAGAAGTGGGTACCGGAAACAAGGTATATACATATCTTTATGCTCAGCCAGAAGCCCAAAAAACGTCGTAAAGGGATCTCTGTCCCTTAGCTCAGCCCAAGAAAAGAGTAGCCAATAGTCCTAGAAGTAACACCCTCGATGCCCAGCATCCCGCACATCGGCCCCGAACTACAATCCAAGGAACTCAATCACCACACCTCGACACTATCCGCTTTGGGCGGCACTGACTCGCCTGCACGGTTTTAGGTCTCGTCACAAGGACGCATCTCGGTGGGGGAAAATCTCATCGTAGTTGAGTGTTCTGGGGGAACGTCAACCACAACTCATCACTGCCCCGCAGTCAAGAGGTCTGCTCAAAGTCGATAGGCGACCCCCTGCCCAGCCCCGCTGGAGGATCCCTGGAAGTCAATGGGTTCCCACTATAGGGAGACCCAGAAAGTCGACGGGTGCCACACTGCCCAGTCCTGTAACAGGGTAATCCATTGGAGGGAGACCAGGCTAAATTCGGCGATGGGACCACTGTCCAGCCCAGCTGGAGGTAACCCGGAATCGGGGACCACTGCCCAGTCCAGCTGGAGGTAAGCCCGGCATCAGGGACCAGTGCCCAGCCCCGCTAGAGGTAAGCGCGGCATCGGGGACCACTACCCAGCCCCGCTAGAGGTAAGCCTGGCATCGGGGACCACTTCCCAGCCCCACTGGAGGTAAGCCCGGAACTGCTCTGGCCATCCCTGCTAGATGGTACTACTCGGTGAACACCGCTTTACTGGCCATCCCTGCTGGATGGTAACCCTCTGGTGAGCCCAGCTCGAAACAACCTCAGCCCTGCTAGAAACAACCTCAGCCCTGCGGGAAACAACCTCAGCCCTGATAGAACAACCTCAGCCCTGCTGGAACAACCTCAGCCCTCCTGGAAACAACCTCATCCCTACTAGAACAACCTCCTAGGTAGAGTATCGGTGCCCGCATAAAGTGTTGGTCACACTGAAACAACAAGCTCTACCAGGGAACACGGAGCAACGAGAGAAACTCCCTAGGCCACACAAGGCGATCCCGCTCCAATCCGCTGAGTCACTATCGAAGCGGACTGAGTCTACTCACCCCAGAAAGTGGGGAAAACACCCACACTATACGAACACCCATAGTCACAGATGGTTTCACAGTCCGGTGAGAGAAGCACGGTACTGAAACCCCTCACAGCTGAAGAAGCAGAGGAACCAAACCATCTCTGCCGGCCAAACCATCGAGAACAGGACCAGGGGGAGACCACTCAACCCTGCTGGTCAGACAAAAGAGCACCAGGCCAGGGGACACTCCGCCCTGCTGGTCAAACAAACGAGCACAAATCCCGGGGAAAACTCCACCATGTTGTTCAAACAAACGAGAACAAAGCCAAGGGAAAACTTCACCCTGCTGGTCAAACAAATGAGCGCAGAGGGACCCTCTACGTCGTGAGAGGTCAAGTATGAAAAACAGATCACGAAACGCACATGGGGCCCACACGACATGTGGCCCCAAGTCAACCCCAACTGAGGGAATAAACATCCTCAGGTAAAAACAACAACACGTACCTCCAAGCGCTCCCGTATACTCCCAGAGTATACCTAATTCCAGCCCAAAGTCTATCATGCACACAGCACCCAACGTCAACGCGAAGGCGTGACGTAACAACTCGCCCTCAAATGCCCAGGCACGGCCAGCCACATCTCATGGACCAATTATATCACTCTCCCAAGAGTGCACGATCACACACCAAGGGTCCGCTATAAACAAGGTAGGACGAACCACCACCGGAGCAACTCTCATGCTCCCCATTTAACAATATCGTGATAGAGGCTCCACACAACCAAACGGATCGCACCGTTGTAATCCTCGTGGAAAAACACACGAGATAGGCTACTTACTCGCCTCAAACGGATATCCGACGAAAAAGTCACCAACACCGCCTCACGCCCGAACGGCGTCCCGTGATCCTGAGCCTCGGCCCCGAAAATTGTCGGGCGCATCACACCATTGCGATCCCCTCAGGAAAACACGTCAAAGGCACTACTCACTTGAGTGCCACGGATATCCGGAGAAAAAGGTGCATCCCGGCGCACCGCACACGAGAGATTCCATGTGGGACCCACATCCCATTCCCGAAACTCAATGAATGGGTCGCACCGTTGCGATCCTCTCGAAAAAGTACACAAAATGGACTATTCACTTGTCTAAAACGGTCGCCCGGTGATAAAGCTGGAAATCACCGTCAACTCCTGAAACGGCCCTCACGGGGCCCGCACCATCGTGCGGAATTACAGCGGGCAGACTACGCCAACGCGATGCCCTCGGAAAAACACCCAACATCGACCGCTCGCACGCCCCGAACGGACGTCTTAGGAAAAAGTCGCTAAAAGCTGCACGCAACTCAAAAGACATGCCATGGGGCCCACGCCTCAACTTCGGCCTCAATGCCTGAAACAACCCTGGAACGTTCCTCCTCGATGTCAGGGTCCCAACGCCATTGAAGGCGCTCAAAACGGACGTCAGACGCGTCTGCGCCGTCCAAAACAAGAATATGGGGAAAACGCTCGTCCACTTAAAGACGTGTCGCGCCTCCTAGGCCCCTCGTTTCGGGGATTAAAAATTAATGAAACCATTTGAAAACGTTCCCCTCGACGCAAGGTCTGCGCTGCCGCTGACGGCATGCAAAACGGACGCCCGTAGCGAATGCTACGGGCGTCAGAAATTCAATGGGGGCACTCCCTTGGGCCGGCCCGCGGCCCGGCTGCGGGTCCGGTTCAAGTCGTCGCGGCCAGGTGGCCGCGGCCCACCACCACCGACCAGCCTTGACAGCCGGTCTCCCCCTTTCCGCAGCGACCCGTGTCATGAGGGTCGCGGTCGCGCTGCACGGGGCCGCGTGCCTCGCGGCCCCCCTGCCTCTTCGCGCTACGCCGACGCCGCCCGGGAACCCGCCTCGCCGCCGTCCGCACCAGCCGCCTACCGGAGCCGCTCCACCTGGCCCCCCGCACCACTGCGACGCCCCGTGGCCGCCTCCTCAGACCGAAGCTGCGCAGCCACACCTCAGACCGCCGGAGCACCCAAACCGGCCGGGAACCGCCGGGACAACCCCAAAATTCCCACAACCTTCGACGATCAACCCCGAACTCCTCTGAGCTTGTATTTTGATTCTGAAATATGAGTTAGAAAGATAAAAATGTATACAATGAATCTATGGGATTTATTTGAAGTTTTAACATCAAATTGACGCATAAAATCGAACTCAAAGAGGGGTTAGGAAATGAAAATGCAACGAAACCTCAAACTTCGTTGGGCTTCGCCCGGAGCTTCGTGTCGATCCGCCGGCACCACTGCACCTCGACGGAGTCACCTCGCTGGACTGTCTCGCCGGAGATGGATGAGGAGAGGGAGAGGAGGGGATTCCAGGGGGAAGGGGAAGGAGAAGAGGGAGGTGGTTGTGTTAAGCGTTTAAATAGAAAATGCTTAACCACCCGCCCGTCGGCCCGAACCCGAACTCCCGACGGGGTCGCGGTTATGCCTCCCTTAGGGTAAACACCACCTCCCGAGAACAACGGCGGCCTCCGAATTTTAATCCAAGACCCTGTTCAAAAGTTATAAAATTTAACGTCTGAGGCTGCTAAATTACAAAAACGCCCCTGGGCCCATTTTTCACAAACGGCCCGTGCCTGGGAAACTTATACCCCTCCTTGGGTAAAAGACACACTCCGAACTCAACGGTGCTCTCGGTATTCCGATCCGAGCCACCGTTTAAGAGATACTATAATTTTTCCATTAAACGAATTAATTAATTTATTTAATCCATTTAACGTTCCAGAAGCGGGCGAGGGGTCCAAACTTCCCACGCCGACAAGTTTTATGTCATTCCTAGGGTAAACTCTCTATCCCAGACCCATCCGTACACTCGGATATCTGATACGGACCTCCGTTTAGAAGTTATCCCATTTATTTGGTGATTCTAGTGTGAACGCACTGAAAATTTAATTCCGGCCACTCTGGGGATCGGAATCGCACGTCATCTGAAGGTGCTTCTCGGGAATATCATCAAGAATATTCCAAAGTCTTTCACAGAAAAAACTGGGTTCTTACAATTTTCTTATAACAATAGTGTTTATTCTAGTATATATATGGAATCTTTAATGGAATTGTGTGGAATGATGTTTTAAAGACCATATTTTTTTGATAAAGTTGGATAATGAAAGTTGATGGTACTATATTTTGTAGAGGAAATGGATGATAGGGTTATATTGATTCAGAAACATATGATTATGGATTAGATAAAGAGGAAAATTTATGAGGATAACTAGAGTAAAGGCCATTCTTTTGAGGTAAAAGATCACGATGGTATTAAATTATCTCCCTAAAAAAGTCTTATGTATTTTTTAAAAATTGGGAATATAAGTATTTGGTTCATTTTACCATATTAAATTATGGATAATGTTTTATTAGGTTCTTACAGAGTATCTTTTCCCCAAACTTTATCCCTGATAAACAACATTTTTCATGTCTCGTTGTTAAGAAAATATATGTCAGACTCATCACATGTTTTTCGCCTTGAAGTTGTTCAGTTGGAAGGGAATATTTGTTATTAAAAATATCCTATATATATTATATAAACTAGATAGAATATGTTTTTTTTTCAAGTTTATTCACTAGGTTATGATTTTATGGAAAAACTATAAGGTTGTAAAAGAAACAATGGAATCTAAAATAGTTATGTTGGAAATATATTCCCACTCGTTTAATATGTCAATAAAATTAAAAGGAAAGAATTTCTAAAATGGGAAGAAATATAAAATACTAATTAACGATATATTAAAAACTTTTTATGTTTATTAATATGAATTAGATAACTATATTAATTATAAAAATATTAGGTAGTTTTAACATCAAAAATGAAATAGTTTTAGCTAAATTGTTTTCTTATAATGTTTGTATTTAAAAGATTAATTTTAAATTTTATAATTTGAATTATAAAAAATAAATTTAGTTTTTTAAATAATCATATAAAAATTAACATTGGATGAAATTTTGTGATTTTTTAGAAAATATTATTTTTTCGTGAATAGTGAAATTTAATAATTTTTGAAAAACAAAATGCCATTTCACTTCACGAAATTAACTAATAAAAAAGTTTTGTTAAGTTTCTAATGTAATTGTAAGAAACATAGTTACTATTTAGTTACATTTAAAATAATTAATGAATTTCAAATCAACTTCATAAAGGATTTTAGAATAAGTTTATTTTTGGATTTAAAAATAAGTTTTTCATGAAATAGCTTTAAAAGGCATAATGTGTCTCCTTTTTAATAAATTAAGATAATACCCAATAATGAATGTTTGAAATTTAATTTATATATTACATATTAATAAATATTTCTAGGTATTAATAAATTTATTATGATTCATAGATTTAATAAATCATATTTTAATGAAAAATACCCTTTATGAAATACATCTTTTTCGTCGTGTCTGCATGTTTAATTTTAAATTAAAATTATCCACTTCTATGAATTAAATTTGGTAAAATGGACTTCATATTTCGAATATTAGTTATGTTTATTAAATAATAATTTCAAAATAATTTTATATGATAATGAATTTTTAAAATAGTAAAAAACTAATTACCATGGTTAAGGGGAAACAGGTTTACCAGTGGTTATACTAAAAACGATAAGGTTTACAATAACCTAATTTTTTTTTAAATCTACTAGATTTAAATATTTTTACCTTATCATGTATATTACTATATATTATTTTATTTTGGAGAATGTTTCCATGTTAAATATGTGGTTAAATTTTTTTCTTTTCAAAAATTACTAGTGTACCACTCACATCACCTATAAAATCCCACCGACTATCATCTCTTATTAAAGCATTGAAATCCTTTTTTATTTGAAAATTTAATCCAAAATACCTTAATATAATCCATAACTATGAACTAAATTATTTATTTTGATCATAAATCCATTCTAGCATGGTTTTTGGTTCTTATCTAAGGAGGTTGTCTGAAGAAGTGGTATAGTGTTTAACTGTGTCTTTTTATTTTATTTCTTACTCCAAATCCTTAAAATATTATTAAATTAATATTATATAGTAAATATACTATATACGATATAATTATGATTTATTATTTAAATTTCATTAAAAAAATCCATCCCCTCTTCCATCAAATGGGATACAATATCCCCATTCATGTGTACGGAAGATTATCATCTCGCAAACTAATATAATTTATTTTGCATCATCACCTATCATAGATTTTTATAATGATTGATTTTTATAACGTTTCCCATTTGTATGGTGGACTACCACCTCACGAAGTGACGTGACCCATTTCTCACTAACAATTTACATGGAAGTTAATAAGTATACATTTAATAAATATATGTTATAAAAATGATATAATTATTATATTATTAATTATTTATCATTATTAAAATATAATATATCATTTTCTTTCTTAAAATAGAACATGATAAAATACTTTGTGCGTACGTGTGGACTACTGCCTCCAGAAAGCGATGTGACTCTTTTATCATCACTAAATAACATGGATGATATAAAAAATTATATATAAAGAAAAAAATATGGTATTTATGATGTTATTATATTTATATAAAAAAAAAACAATAAAAACCTTCATTCTATAATGATCATTGAAAAATGGAAACATTACTCAGGCGTATGTATGGACTACTATCTCCGTGATTGTAACGTAGTTCATTTTTCATAACCATCATTCATTATTGGTTTTAAAAAGTATAATTTAATTATTGATATTAAAATTATTTCATGATTATTATCAGATATATGTTTAAATAATTTCCTCTTTGACCATAGTTAACCAGCCAATGTAATTTTTGTCACATAATCCAAATTCCATTGAAATATCAGACGTAAAAATAATTAATTAAGTAATTGTATATGAAATTGTGATTACTGAAATAAAAGGAATAATAAACTTTAAAAACATTCTTAAGAAATTAAATATTTAACATAATTTTATTTTTCCATAAGATAAATAACTTACATTGTGATTCAAACTCAAGGTAAGAGATTTCGTCTCAATTTCCATTCATTATAGTATATTCCGATGTTATGAACCTATATTATTTTAAATAGTGTATATACAAACCCCTAGTCATGTTATATCATAAATTTCAATGTTATCAGGATATTTAATGTTTTCTATAATGTTACTATTTCATGGGGCATATAATTCAAAAATATTACAAAGTGGTAAGGTACTTTTATTATAAAAAATCATCTTTTTATTTTTTCATTCGAACTCTCATTATCTTCCATATATATATGAATTTAAAATGATTTTATGAATTTTATTATATATATATATAAGATTTTTATAAATTGTATTATTTTATCTATGAATTTTTTTTAAAATAAATATTTTTTATGTGACATTCTTTATAGGTGAAAAAATGGATGTTTATTTTAACATGCACAACAACGATGGCATTTACCACTAGAATAACCATTGTTTAAAGTATGTATTCCATTATTATATTTCATGTTTTATTATAATAAACCCTATTTTACATTTTATTATTATTTGTGTATTTAAAATGAGTTTTAAAATAAAATTTTATTTTAGTATTTAAAATGGTTTTTTAAAACACATGGATATTTTTATATCCAAAAAAGTTTTTCATATGATACAAAAAAAATTAAAGGCTTTAAGGATTAAATTGATATATTTCAGGATTTAAAATTATGATATAGTTCTCTATAATTATTTATGTTGATATTTGGTTATATGATAAACTGAGTATGGGTGGTTTTGTTATAAACTAAGGATGGGTGGTTACATTACTAACCCATGATAGGTGGTTTCATTATAAACCAAGGATGATTTCTTCCATTATAATCCATGGATTTTGGGTGACATTATTAACCAAGGATGTTTTCTTCCATTACAAACTTCGGATGTTTGGTTCAATGATAAAAAAGGATGTTTGGGTCCATGATATCCATTTAATGCATTAGGTACTCCGGGGATAGATATTTACCATATCTATTGTTCAATTTGAAAGAGTCATATAAATGAAGATGTCACAAGTTACCTACATGAATTATATGTGATTTACTTGGTTTTTAAAAGATTTATTAGATAGCACATGGTGTTTGATTTTATTTGGAATTGATTAATTGCATTTCTCTCAATTAACATTGGCATAAAGGAAAATATTTCATGGTATTTTATGATTTTTATGATACTAACGAACTTCTTCTTTCTATGAACATTACTAATATTATTGTGATCACCACTTGTTTTAATTTTTTTTAGGGATTAAGGATGTGCATGGGAAAGGAAGGGGTCAATTTGAAATTCATGATGATATATCTTGAAAATAAATCATTTTTACTTCAATAAAATTATATAATGGTAAAATGGATATTGATTAGTTTTTTCCACATTATATATATAGGTTTTTAGAGTATGAATTATTAACGAATTCTATAAACCTCCAAAGAAAAAAATATCATAAAATTCGAGAGAATGATTTATTAAATTAAAACTAACTATTATATAAGGTTTATGGTCAGGTCCATATACAGATCATGGACCTCAACTATAATCAAAAAATTTGAGAGGCCTTCAAAAGGATTTGGACACTGAGATATTTTTGAGTACTACCTACCATCCTTAAACATTTGGGAAGTATGAAAGGCTAATCCAAACCATAGAAGGCAAGATAAATTAATTTTCACTCTATTTTAAAGAACATGATACCAATACCTACCTCTAGTGGAATTAATATACAATAATAGATTATATTCAATCATTAAAATGTTACCAAATGAGGCCTTTGTACGAAAAAAAATTATACTCCAACCTATGGGGTTGAATTAAGAGATAGGAGGTTAGTTGGATCATTAATTTTCAAGGAAATAACTAAAAAGGTTCAAGTTATCCAAAATAATATTTATATATATTATAGTAGAGAGAAAATATAAAAGAATAATCAGAGAATATACTTGTTATTCCAAGTAGGATATCATGTCTTCATTAATGTATCACCATAGAGGGTAGTTATAGTTTTTAGAAAAAACAATATTTTAAGTATGAGGTACATTGAGCCTTTTGAGATTTTGAAAATAATTTGAGTTGAATTTTATACTTTCGATTTTCCACCCAACCTCTCTAAAGTTTATAATTTATATAATGTTTTAGTGTTATGGATGTTCATTCCAAACACAACACATTTACTCTCCACTAATGAAGTTGATTTTTAACATTAAATGTAATATAATGAATTGAATTTCTATATATATAAAACTTGAGATAAACTATAATTGAATCAAAAAACCCTACCAGTGAAATATTTTTGGAGTAACCATAATATGGAAGAAGAAAAATGGTGGTCTAAGGAAGAATACGTAAGAATTACCCTTATATTTTTTTATATTGATGTACACCCAAAATTTAAAGGATGAGATTTTCTAAGTATGTAATAATGTAATACAAAATGTTATAATATATTAATTGATTATTTCAATACAAAAATTATCAAAAAAATAAAATTCTATTATGTTAAATATTTAAAACAATATTTATTAATAATAATTGTTTCCACATCCTAAATAACATATTTTAAAGAATTTTGGTTCTTAAATAATTCCAAGCTTAAAAATTTCCTATATTTCAAATACCATGGGAAACCCCATGGAAATTACCCAAGTTTTATTTTGTTTCTTAACCTAGCTTCTAGGGATCATTCTTTGAAATTAATAAAAAAAATATTTATCATTTACTATAAATACACAATCATACTCCCACTTCTATTCATTATTTTTTTAATAATTTCCCACCTCTATTTTTTTCTCTCAAGAGTCTATCCAATGAGTTTTTATGGTTCTAATTGGATCATATCAATATTTAAGATGGTGTATCTCAAGGTAAGGGTTATTAATCCTCCTATTTTCTATTTCAATTACTTTAATATTGTAATAATATCATTTATAATTATTTTAAATACATTCAAATGGTTATAATTCCATGGTATTATCAAAAAATTTATATTTTTTAATGATATATTTCTTATTACATAAAATTATGTCTTTTTTATAAGTCGTTATTATGCCAATTTAAGGATACTTATTCCCTTATTACCCTTTATTTGTGTAATCTTCTCCAATTCATTTTAATTTCAATCAGTAATGTTATTATTATTATTTTTCAAGAATTTATTATCATATTATCAATGAGATATTGTTATTCAATCATAATATACTTCTTTCAGAAATAACTATAATTCTCAAACGTTAGTAAAAACTCAAGGGATTAATCTAAAATATATTTTATTTTAGTAAATTAAAGAGTGTTTGGTATTTTAGAATTGGAATCCCTATATTGATATTACACGTAGAATGCAGATTGAATTAGATGCACCTATGGGGAATAACCCCGAGAAAGGTTGATTGAGTATTAACTTGATCTTTAGTTAGTGCACAATAAATGCGTCTAACTGAATACCTAGTTTGATACTCTTGGGGTTATACTTTGGATGATTCACACGAATATTATGAATGAAAATAAATAATTTAAATATATATTTATATACTATTAAATATTTATATCCTTAAACAATGAAATTTTCCTACACCATTATTCTATTATCATTACATTGATAAATTTACATTCCATTAAATTGTGAATAACCCAATATTTCTATGTTTATTGTTGAATATCCACATATAAATTCATGTAATTCTATTAAATGGGGAAATAATTTCATTCTATAGATCCTTAGTTCTAATATGGATACCTATTAAATACATTTCCAAGATTATTTATAAGGACCCTTAGGAAAAATTATGATATTTAATTTTTATTCATTCTCTTTATATTATGGATGCATTGGAATTGTTATATGATATGTGTTTCGTAGAATTATATAGTCCCTCATTGCATCAGTAGATATCATGAGAATAAATAGTTGTCATTTTGGGTATAATCCTTAATTGTTTATATATGATGTCTTCAAACATGTCATTGACGGTGTGTTTATGATGTTTCACATCATGCATTACATAACTATGAGATCATTTTTTCTTATACAAGATATTATTTATTGTTATGTAATCCACATATATATATTATAATCACGACTCTATTTTTATGGAATTTAATTATTCATTTCATATTATTGATTCCATGTTTATATACTATACCCTTATTTGTATGTTACCCCTTAATAATAATTTGAGCTCACTCCTTTATATTTTCTCTCATTTTCTAAGGAAACCATGATTATTAATGCAAGTGAATTATATATTTTCAAGAAAAACTAATTAATTTTCTAACATTTAGTTTTTGTTCCTTTCATTTTAAAGGTTTTGAAATTTTCATTTATGATTAATGTTTCTCAATACTATTAAACATATAGATCCTATATATTTTGGTTTATTAATTTTATATCATTGTAATAAAATAACACTCGTCGTCCAACTACTGGAGTTAGAGAGTTAGACAGATACACATGCAATTATATATTTTTGTAAAAATTATAATCACATAGAGAGATAAATATATACACACATATATATAATATCACATAATATTTACACAGACACACACACACACATATATATATAGGTAATGTGTTGATAGGGAAATAAGTATCATAAGAAACATGATCTAGAATCCCTCTATTACAAGGATTATACTAGATGTAAATAATTCAAAAACTTTTTAAGGTAACCTTGACTTCTCCCCATCCATTTAGGAATTTGAATTTGTAGTTAAATTCCTTAAATGGACTACAATTTTTATGTTTGACATTGATCAATACTCTTTAATATCATAGAATAATTTCATCAAATAATCAATCATCATCAGCTCAACAACAATATGGATTCATAACTAGAGTTATTTCTACATTAACCTATTTTTAGAAGATGAATTTTTGTTTTTGTAAAAATTTGAATCATGTATCTATGATAAATTGTGTTTAATTCTATTTAAGTTGTCAAAAACCATCTATAAAGGCTATGATGTGAAGATAAAATTGGTGTGGGTCTATTTACTATGGATTTCACTCACCCTCCATAATCCTGCCATATTAAAATGGATCTGTGAATAATTAGGATACTTTATCTATCTAAATTCATCAAATAACATGATGGGGCATGAAATAATTGATCATATGTTAGTGGAAAATAATATATCTTCTCCCTTCCCCTATTATTTGTTTCTTCACAGATGATAACAATTTCCTTTTGGAAGAGGATATTCTTTCACTGTATGGTGGGATTCAACTCAACACTCTCTCTTAAAGGTCACTCAACCTTAAACTATATAATACTTTATACACACTATGAAAAAGATATTCATTATAGGCCTATTAGATATAAATATCCATTAAATATGTATTTCTTAATTATACCAAGATGGATTATGGTTTCTCTAGAGTGTCATGTGCTGTACTAAAATTTTCTATGTAAAATATTTTAACCATTTATCATGAAGTCTTGGATTGTTTTGTTCATAAAGAATTCATTACATGATGGGATAATGTTATTCATAGATGTAAATATATCCAAATGATCTTGGGACTATCCAAAAACTGTAATCCTAGGATTTCTAAATATTAAAAGAATAAGTCAATTCCTTATCTTAGTCATCTAGGTTAACTAGATTTGGAAGATAGATGGGATACTGTGGAACCATCATTTAATTACAAGGAAAACATTATGGTAAATCCATAGGATATTATTGATTATATCACATCTCTAAAAACTACTTCTCTGTTGTCGAACCAATTTAGAACTATAAGGGTTCTATCAGAAGAAATTAATATCTCTCCTCCTTCGAAAATGTAGTGGAAGAGAACAATGAATTTTAGACAAGAATGAACCAGTGGAATTTCTACCTAGGTGAAATAATTTTTTTGAATAGAGGTTTTACTTTCATCCCCATAAGGTCTAGATTCTTTGGCGACCATGGACTATAATATATCTACATTATGATTTCTAAGATAATCTACAATTCTAAGGGTATTAGATCCCTAGAAAACTGTTAATATATATTCATAAAAATTATATCATCCCATATATATTTACTAGAAATAATATAACCCAAACATAAGTCAGAACCCATTGGAGAGTTCTTAAAAAAATCATGAAGACCCAACTATATGAAATATCCATACAATATTTTTGTTGGAAATTTATAGAAAGGCAACCTATAAGTGTAATCTAGTGACAGTTATAGAAGAATATTATTATCAAGGTATCCTGGTATTCTCAACCAATTTAAATCACTTTATTTTATGTGAAGTGTGATGTATTTGTGATGGATCACCTTTAGAGATATATATAATCCTTTTATTCAGGATCTATACCATAATTTGTTGATGGTGACTTCAACAACATTATAAAAACTGTAGAAAATAATATTTTATAAAACATTTCAATAAGGTAACTAAAATATTTTTACATGTTCCTGATAGAGAACCAACTTTTAGATATGATGTATTTAGGATACCTCTATACCTGTTTAAATAAACAAGGATCCAATAGAACTAGGTTTTGGATTTATAGATGCCTAAAAATCCTATAACGATCTTCTTTATTTCAAAATATTTTAATCACTCCATTTGAATGTATATTTTTGGATACCTCACCATTTTTCTAAATGATTATTTCCAATATAGTTAAAACTCCATTATATTTCTACAAATTATTACTTGTGGAAGTTGGTCTCATAAAAACTGACTCAAAACTAATGTATTTCTCTAACACATTAGTAACACTAGGTTGTCCAAAAAATGAGCAAACGTTTTACTGGTACCTTGGTGGAATGGATGAAGAAAAAACCCAAAAGAAATACTAACATTGTTTATTTATTATATAAATACATCATATTGAAAATATCCTCTACGAAAATGGTATTATTAACACTTTTTAACATTGATTCCCAAAAAATGAAATTATAAAACATTTTTCTGGATGAAGAGAAAGTGTATCATGAAAAAAAAATATGATATCTTATTAAAGGGGATAAAAATAAGGAATTATTTCATTATTATATAAAAGATAGAAGATATGAGGTTAATTATATTCAACATCTTGAAAAAGGCAACTAAACTGATAATGAAAATATAAATGGTTTTCTAGTGATGGAATATTTTTTTTGGGATTTATTTCATGTTCTTGACAAGAATGTAGGAGGTCATAAAGGAGGGAGAGATTAAGAATACATTTTTGTTTTAATATTTTTTATCATAAAAAATAAAATGAAAAAAATATTATTATCGTTATTTGAGTTGAAGAAAAAATTATAGGGTTCATCAAAATCATTAATCTAGATAGTATTCCAAGTCATTATGGGATCCCAATATTTGATTATGGATATATATATATGATCTAATCAATGTTGATATCACTATAGTGATTTTATATTACCTTAGTGGTGGATATTTAACCCAAGAATCTTTCACAAAATTACTTATTCATTACTCAAATTAATGGAATGAATAATCCCTCCACATTAAACGATGTAATTCTATATAAAAAATAATTAAAAAGATACAGAAATTCAGATTTACTAGCCTCCTCTCTGACCTCATATCCAACGATCACTATGGGTTGATAAAAGAAAGGATATTACAATGGGATGGTGTACTAGACCAAGAGATACTAACAGGCTGATATGAGAAGATGTTTTGGAAAATAGCATGATGAAAATGGAAAACAAAAAATAAAAGGAAAAATAGAAAAAATATTACTTTTAGGTCATGTGCCAATGTAGATTCTCAGAGTGGTGTTTTAACATGTTATTATATTACTACTCCTTATCATAGTTCTTGATCACCCATATGGGATAAAGATTTGGATTCTTAAATTTTATTCAATGCCAATGATATGTAGGTCCTATGAAACTTAGAATTTTCATTCTCATAAAATACACACTTAGAAAAAAAACATAACATTGTTGTGTAGTAGGGAGTTGTTATTCCCTCCAATGGGTGGTATAGGATCCCAATCATCTCTTATATTTCATTTATAGATAAAATTATTTTCTTATAGAATAAAAAATAGATATACATACCAAATTTCAAGGAGATTATAAGGATATATAAATTATAGAGTGTATATAAGTTAAAGCCCTTAATGATAAAAGTCTATGTGTGTAAGGTGAATAGATAAAATATTTAGATTGATTTAAATTTAGGTCAGAATATATAATAAAATTATTATCATTTTTATCTTGGTGCACCACTATCAAATAAAATGATAAATAATCATCAATTTTTTTGGAAATTTCAATATAATAAAATGAATATTTTTAATTGAAAAAATTTGCCTCTATCTTATCGGGGTTGGATGAAACTATATAATAGAATTTTCACTTCTATACCTATATGAATCCTATAATTTATCATAGTTATAAAGTATTTTGTTAGATATATTGAACAAATTATATCCATCATTCATTGGGACTCTCACTCGTGTGGGGATAATGTCATTACGTTATCTAGAAAATATTTTTGAATCAAGCTGATAATGGTGGAATAAATATAGGGATTTTAAAGGAATATTTTCATTTCATGAAGATTAATCTTCCATGTGAAATTTTTTTGTTCATTCACATTTTCTTTGTTATTCTTGGATCAAAATACCACAATGCCTCTGATTCCAATTGCAGTAAGAACATTGTAACACCCCCAGTTTTATGAACATATATTTTCGAATAAATTTAAATTTTCATTTATATATTGAAATTCACTAATTCAAGGATTACATTACCACAAAATTGAATCAGCGTACATTATAGGAAACACTGACTTGGCGAACGTTCCACGCAACACTTACTTGGTGTATAAAACACACAACACTGAGTTTCTACAAGAAATGTCTCTTTATTGTTTTAATTATATAATAATATAATTATAACTTAGCTGTTAAACATAGTAATATGAATAGTAATAACTACTTTTCAAATTTATTTTTTATAGTTTTTTTATATAAATAAAACATGTTGATAATAAAATATTTTATTTTTGGTAAAGTCTTCCTTTTGTTTAAAAACAATGTTTTCCCAAATGAAAAAAATTTAATAATTAAAGTAATTTTAAACCCATGTAGAAATTTTATTTGATAAAATAAATTTCATTTTTTAATTCATAATTTCAATTTTACTTAGGGTGAATTTTTGGGTTTTTTCTGATAAACATCATTTTTTGGTGAATAGTAAAAAAACTGCTTTTTAGTTTAAAACTACCTTTTTCCTATTAATTATTAATGGTAAATGATATTATAAAAAATATTTAATGAAAAATTAGAAAAATATTATATATATTAATAAAAATTAATTCATTAGAAGGAATTTCACTTTAAAACTATATATAAACTCTTAACAAACTTTTGAACTTTTTCCGACTTTAAATCATTGTTATTTCGTCTCACCTAGAATATTAGATCTATTATACATTTTTCTACTTATGTGATTGTAATTTTAAATATCCAACATAAAAAATTGTATTTATTATAATATTTGGAGTCTAATAAGACCATATTAATTTTTGACAAAAATGATTAAAATTAATCAGAGTATTTAAGGCCAAATTAGCCTTATTTAGAGACTAAGCCTTAGTATTTAGGACCCAAATGATCTATAAACCTGTCTAAAACCCATTGGATATCAATAATACGTAAATAAAACTACCATTCTTAAGTTGTTTTGGTTTGGAAAGACTTTTGATAGGTAACGACATGTGCCCAAATAATTTGTTTCATAAAATTCCATGTGAGTCCTTTTCCTTCCCTATAAAAGTCCACCACCTCTAAAGATTTTTCACACCTCTCAAACATTATATTTTTGTCATAGATATATTCAAGTAGCCACCATGGAATCCTAAATGTTTCTTTGAATCCTCTCTTTGGACAAAAACCATCTCAAATATTACTTTTGGGACAAACCATATGGAGTTACCCGATTTAGACGTAACATTTTCCCTCAAGATCATTTCCTTTATTTTTCTTATCCACCCCTCAAATCTTGTTATTCCATTGTTGTGTGAAAACGACAGTATCCTAAATATACTAGGATGATGTTATGAAAAGGTTCTGACCTACACTTGTACACACCTCCATCTAATGGATGTTGAACTCTAATTCAATTTTTATATTGTATATATGATATAGCCATATCAATACATATGTCATTGACATAAATTCATTCAATACATCAATAAAAACGGAAATAGTTTTCATGTATATGTACGGCTTACCATATCCATGAATGGTGTATTCAATTTCATAACTCTATATGATATAAATTATTACAGAATTCATATTCCAAATATTACTGCTATTTATATCATGATCTACATTCTAACTGACTAAAAATTACATTTTTTATTATAATAATTCCCTTCTAATGGGAAAGTGTGAAAATAAACATGACTTCAATGACTAAAGGACATAAAATTGCGACCTAACATCCCAAAAACCATCAAAACCCATAAAAATCCAACAAGAAAATCTATCTACATTCTAGAATCATGATAAAATTATAAGGACCAATGATATAACAAATTAAGACACAAGTGAAGAAAACACAAAATATTACCTAAAATAAAACATTAATATAGGATTGTTAACAAGTTGGTAATATACAGTCATTATAAAACCATATATGGGAATATATATAAGAATATGGTTTTGTAAAAATTTTATAATAAACTTATATTTATTAAAAAGTATTCATGTTTGAGTACAGAGAGATTCAAGACACAAGGTAAGGGGAATTTCAAGTCACTTTTAATTTATGTGAGATTCTGTTATGTTCACCACTCTTTAATTTTTTTTGTGTATGTACTAACCATTATTGAATTCGATGTATATTATACCTAAATATGTGGGTATTGACATATCCAATATATGATCATTCTTTCATGGGGTTTAACTTTCAAATGTTACAATATTGGTAAAACTATTTTTTCTCAATTTTCCTTTTTTGAGACTCGTGTCTTGTTATGGACCTAAACTCTTTTCAAGGTGTATATACTTTTATTGTATATGTTATATCAGGAATCTCATTCTTTTCATGATATATTAATCTCCATGTAATTTCATTTTCTTAAATGGATAGTATGATCCTAAGTAACCAAGTTACTAGAGTTTATTGAGTCAATCCTATCATTTTTCGAGATGTTTTATGTTTATGCTTCATTTAATGAAATAAATCAGAAATATTCAATAATTTCCATCTCCTCTACTTATTCAATATATCATGATTTTTAGTACCATTTTTCCAACCTTTGGTACATAAGATAATGTTTTTAGTAAAATTTGACCACCTCTATCTTTGGTCAAAAATCTATTGTAATAAAAAACCATGTTTTCAAAAATGGTTTCAAAAGATCCTTGAAGATAATTCTCAAAGAAAAAATGGATATTGAATTTTTTTATTGTTTTCAATGTTTCCTTTATAATTTTTCAAATATATTTTCAATGAAAATGTTTTCAAAAGGTTTTATGTTATAAAGATCATTTTTCAAAGAAGAAATGATATTTTCCTCAAGAATTTTTTTTAAAATACATTTCAAAATTATTTCCCATATAATATTAAATACAATGGTGTTTAAAAGTCCTTTATGGGGAAATTAATCAATGAATCCATTTCTATTATTATTTTTAATGGATTATGTTTTGATGTCATGATGTTAGAAAACTTGTTTCTCTTTCATAGGTTATATTCTTTTGAAGCCTACATCTTCTCAAGAGTTATGTTTATGATGAAATGATTATGAAACATGTCTCTTTCCATCGGTTATGACATGTTTACATGTTTATGATACCCATTAAATTTTATGAGTTAGGATATGATCATTTATGATCTTGTGGAACATGTATGTATGATTTCATTATGTGGTGGGTGGGACCTATATATCCCACTAATGCATTAGGTAAATATTTATATCTCATTAGATAGAAAAGGATGGAACAAGGGTTAATTCGGTTTAGTAATATAGCTCTAGAATGAGGGTTTAATATGTTCAGTAATAAAGGGACTGAATGAGGGTTCATTTGGTTCAGTAATATAAGGATAGAATGGGGGTTCACCTAGTTCAGTGAAAGAATTTTTCCACTAATATGGTCTTGGAATTGATGATTTGGATACTATGGAAATAAGTATATTCTTCTCTATTTCCACAATTCAATGTCTTACACCAATGTTATGCATTCATGGATTATGTCCATTACTTTATTTTGATTCATGGCTTATGAACATCGGATGTTTACACCACAAATCATGTATACGATCTTTGATATGCAGGGTATGATATATTATTTTCATGATCATTTTTTGATACCCTTATGCACATTTTTATTCTTACATGTCTCACTTTTTTACCCATACTGATCATTTTAGATAACCTACTTTTATGTTTCCTTCCCCATATTATAAAAATATGTATTTTTTTAATGTCTCTATGAAGGGTTCTAGTCATGAAGAACCTAGTGAGAGATAATGTTTCTCACCTTTGTAGTACTGTTTAT
This sequence comes from Viscum album, assembly GCA_963277665.1. NCBI lineage: Eukaryota > Viridiplantae > Streptophyta > Magnoliopsida > Santalales > Viscaceae > Viscum > Viscum album. The sequence continues at coordinate 582,544,694 of OY728164.1, read as the reverse complement.
GTTTCCATGATTCCAATGTCACTATACCAACTACGGTCTTTGGGTGTCTATTTTTATAATGTCTAGGTATTCAACATATATAATGAAATGTTAATGTTTGATAATTTAGTTTTTCTATAGTTGGTATCATAGAAACTATACTGTTAACCTTTGGAAACTAGGATGAGAAAACCTTAGTGAGAACCCTAAGGAACATGTCTAGGGATAATTCTGAGGACGAGAAAAAGTATAAGAAAATGTATTGGAATTTTTTTGAAGGATAGAGTGAGTGGTTTACTAGGAATACATCCCTTTCTAGATACTAAAAGTTGATATAGAACTAGCACAGATGTACATCGGGGTGAAAAATTCGACAAGATGTTCGGAGCTCAACTCATGGTAATCTGGCACCCAGCAATTGGTCGGTCTGCACACCTGGCTTGACACTCCTTGGGGTTATAAATTTGGAATTCAAAAACTATTCACAAACCATTATGAAGGATTTAAACCTATGATGATTATGAATAACCTTGGATAAACCAATGGTGTCATAGATTATGTAATATTCCATAATTTATGCATTCTACATGTGTTTTTTCATGATTATTTAGTACCCCATTATGATAACTATTCCTTACACTATGTTTTTGGTTTTAGTCAGTGGTTGGAACCCAAAGGAACTATTTAATTAGAGATTTCAATGAACAATGAAATGATTGTCTACCTGATCAACCAAATTATGTGAGAGCTGGAATGAAAACCCCATTGCTATGATCACACAGTTTTCTCAAGCTATTAATCATGGTGGACTTCCAAATGAACAAGAATGGAACAACATTATGTTTAGTATTTCATGAGGAATGGTCCACCCTATTTTAGAGGGTCTCACAATCCACATGTTGTTGAACAATGTATTAGTACCGCTAGAAATATATTCTCCATTATTTAGTGTTTGGGGAATGATAATGTCATTATGGTTGTTTATCACTTGAAAGGTGAAGTGGATCAGTTGTGGACTCTAATAAAGAATATGAACCAGAATGATGAGATTGAATCCATGGTTTGGGATGAGTTAAAGATCTTTTTTTCAATAAGTTCATTCCTAGAATTATTTTTACTAAGAATGAGAAAGAGTTTGTTGAATTAAAACAAAGGGATGAAGAGTTTGTTGGTACTTACAAGGCTAATTTCACAAGACTTGTGAGGTACACTTCATGAATTATCATCAAACCCAAAATTAACATTGATAGGTTCTTTAATTGTTTATAGACAAGTCTCAAAAGGGTGTTGATTATAAGATACATTAATATCTATGATTACGTTGTGTTTTGTGCAATAAATATTGGAATGGAGTTGGGAGTCACATATCAATCTTAGGGATTTGATAAGAAGAGGAAGATGCAGTTAAAAGGAAACTCTAAGATCCATGTAAAATATAATATGAATTTTCTTTTATGACCTAATTGTGGGATGAATTATGGAGGAAATATCCTTAGGAGTTCTAATATATGTTTTTAAGGGTTGAAGGGAAGTCCATAATGTAATTGATTTTCTAGTTGATGGGAAGAGGTTTTCTCAAAATTCCAAGGGAGAAAAAACCACACATAATACACCTCCCACTATTCAGTGATAAAATTGTAAAGAGAATGGGATTTTTTCTAACAATTTCCCAAACCCAAGGTGGGTGATGCTGATCGACGTTAGCATCCCCTTAAGATGAGGGATATAGGGAGATCTCATGCAACCACTATATCCGATGGATGGTATGATAATGATGTGATTAAGGGTACACTTACCATCCAATCTAGAACTGCTAATGTCATATTTGATTCTGAATATACCCACTCTTTCATATCTAAATAATTTTATATGGGTGTCAAAATTAATAGAAAACAATTAGATGCAGAATTATCAGTGCAAACCCATAATGGAACAATGATTTAATCTCATGTTTGTGATTCCTCTCCAGTTGATGTTTGTGAAAATGTACTTCCTAAAAATATTTTAATTCATCCTTTGGTCTAATTAGATTTCATATTAGGCATGGATTGGATTTCTCAACATAAATCCCACATCTATTTTCAAGTAATGGAAGTCACATTTGATATTTTAAACCCTTTTATGATCATACATCAATGTGATGATAAGTTTTAACTTACATTGGAGATTACTTCCAGTGTATGGGACTTAATTCCCATTAAAAAGGGTTGTTTATCTCAAATGGCTGGGGAGAATATCATCATCGAGGATATGCCTATTTTTCGGGATTTTGTGGATGTATTTCCAGATGATTTTATTAGTCTTCCACCAAAACATAAAGTTGAGTTATCAATAGAACTTGTACCTACTTCCACACCAATTTCAAAGACTTATTATAGAATAGACCCCATTGATTTTCATGAATTGAAGAATAAAATCCAAGAAAATGTTGATAGGGGATTCATTCATCCATGTGTGTCACCTTGGGGTGCACCATTTTTGTTTGTGAAGAAGAAAACGAGGTCAATGAAAATCTTCATTGATTATTAGTAGTTGAACATGTTCCATAGAAGATGGTTGGAGTTGATAGAAGATTATGACTGCTCAATACATTACCTCCTGGGGATAATGAACAAGTTGGTTGATGCTTTGAGTTAGAAGTATCTTGCTATCATAAAAATTATGAGGATCCTAAAAGATAAAATATTTATGGATTTGAAAAGGATGAATCTAGAAATCTTGAGGTAAAGGGAAAAATGTTATCTGTTAGTAATGAATTTTCATGCCTTTATCCAAGTGAAGATTAATGAGGAAAAAAAGGAAGAGAAAGAGCTTTAAAAGATGGTTTTCAATGATCCTGAGATTAACCATTATTAGGATGGAATGATAAGGTTTAGTAATCATGTATGTGTTCCTTACATTCTAGATTTGAAGAAGCAGATATTAGAGGAATCTCATAGTTCCTCATTGTCATTCATCATTGAAGTATGAAGATGTATAGGGACTTAAAATAATTCTTCTAGTTTGTTGGAATGAAGAGAGATATCATAGAGTTTTTATCTTAGTATTAGGTATACCAAAAATTTATGGATGGAAGACAAAAGTCTAAAGGGATGTTTCATCCATTTCCCATACCAAAATAGAAATAAGATACCATCACTATGGATTACGTTGTTGGAATACCCAAAAACTCTAAAGGGTATTATTCTATATGGGTGTTAATTGATTGCCTTACTAATTCAGCACACTATATTGTTATCAGAGAAGATTTTTCTCTTTATCATCTTGATGGGATATAAATTAAATAAGGGGTAAGGTTACATGGAGTGTCAAATTCTATTATATCATATCGGGATAAAAGGATTACCTCAATGTTTTGGTGATGTCTTCATAAATAATGTGATATATAATTTAGTTTCATAACTTATTATCATCCTTAAATAGATGGTCATTCTGAAAGAAAAATTCAAACCCTAGAGTATATGTTGAGATATTATTCTCTAGATTTTAAAGCTGGGTTGGAATCAAAACCTACCTCTAGTTGTTTTTTCTTATAATAATAGCTTTCACTTATGAATTATTATAGAACCATGTGAACATTTATAGGGGAATAAATGTAGAGATCCAACATGCTAGGATTCACTTAGATAAAAAAAAGAAATTATAGCCTGAGATCATTGAAAAAATGGTTGAGAAGTTTAGAACCATTCTATAGCATATCAAGGCATCTCAAAGACATCATAAAATATATTTTTATAACCATCATTGGGATCTAGAATTTTATGTTAAAAAATATTTTTTTTATGAATATCACTCTGGAAGAATGGTATGGGATTTGGGACAAAGCAGAAACTAATCCCTGGGTATATCTTCCCCATTGAAATTCTTGATTGTATCGGGACAGTAACATATCACTTGAAACATCCTCCAAATATCTC